>CM056376.1:92833944-93281444 GCA_029718625.1 Synaphobranchus kaupii | reverse complement strand
CCTGTTAACTGGTGGATTTTCAGTGACCCCAGCAGGTGTGAGTTATAGAGCAGGAAGCGTATTTATGGAATATCGCTCTTCGTGTTTGATGCAGGGTAATGCGGCCCCGTTTCAGAGGGCACCCAGAGGCCAGTTACGCTGGCAGACGAAGCGGCGCTCTGTCCCGCCGCCTGCAAACCTCAGCCCCCCGCAGGTCACGCGCGGTGTCCGACGTTATGAGGCGGAACGGTTAAATGACACATCCGAGGAATTACCTGCAGATTTGTGCAGTTATTTACGCGCGGGCTTGTGCTAAGACCCGAGGTTTAAGCTGTGTCGCTGGAATTGCTGGACATTGTTTGGATCCGTTTGCCGTGTTGGTGGTAAATCGGTTTAAGCTGAGCTCAGCCTTCTTACTGTCTGCTGCTACTGCGTCTGTGCCGCTTGTGTTGTACACACTGCTGTGTGTCTGTACTGACTGTGTTTTACGTGCCGCCGCTGCGCGCTTGTGTTCTCGGCGTCTTTTGTTTTTTACACACTGCTGAGGAGGCTTTGATCATAATGCCTGGATCACAGCCTCTGACTGTGTGCCGATGGTCCATTCAGCAGTGCCTGCGTACTGCAGCGTCAGCATTGTCTTTGATTCAATGCCCCTCGCTTTGATGCGCGGGAGCAGCAGTACTGCCCTATGACTGGTGGCTGAGAGCATGCCCCCATAGACTTGCTGAGTTTCTACATACTTCTCCGGGGAAGACCACGTTGCTCCCGGAGGTGGTGTCGGTACATTGTCCTGATCGGTCCTCCTTTACCAGGCAGAAAAACATGTCCTCAGTGCAGTGATGGGGACACTGTGCTACAAGAGGTTTTGTCTGTCAGTTCAGATGTTAAACTTAAGGCCCTGATATCCTGGCGCTTATCCCTTGGCACGCTCCCACTGTATTGAGATCATGAGATGAAAGGTGCTATATACATGCAAATTCCTTGTGATTGTTCTCCAGATGTCACTGCGTTTTTTTTTGTTATGCGCATGCATGTGCATGCAATCTCCTTTAAAGATTACCCACCCAAGGCTTCAGTGAACACAGCCCTGGCCATTTTGAGTCATGACTTGATCCTATCTGACCACCGGTGTTGTCCAGTGAGATTGTGTTGATGGTATGTTTTTCCCATGCTGGTCCGACTCAGCGGAAAACAAAAAAAACACACTTAATTTCTGCGAGTCTTACCCGTGCTCAATTTACTGTTCAGGAGAATGCAAAATATCTGTAGTAAGTAAGAAAAATGTATAATATTATTAAACATGAAACATGAAAAGTAATATGGTAGAGGTATAGACCAACTGCATTAAATAAACATTTAAAAATTGACAATAAGAGGCTAATTTGTTAAAAAAATAAAAAATAAAAATCATGAGGAGGGAGGGTAAGGCGGAATCATAAAGACAGCTTATAAAGGGGTCTTATAGAGCATTTATACAGCATCTGAAATGGTGAAAGTCTTACGAGCATGTTGGGATGAGGTGGGCCACAGCCTGTAGCTGGGACTCTAGCACCTAACCTCCACAGTCTTTTTTATTTAATTTAATATATATATTTTTTCAGCTTTATTGGACAGCACAGTTTAGAGATAAGAAGAATGTAATAGTGAGTGAGTGAGAGAGAGAGAGACACGCGACAAAGGTTGTGCGGCTGGATTCGAACTGCCGACGTTGTGGCTCTCAATAAGCATGTGGACGGCGCTCCTACAGGCTACCCCACCGGCGCATTGTGATAGGGAACCGCTGCGTTGGTCACACATGAGCGCTGCCCACCTTTCTTCGGCGGGAAGCGGAATGTCCCAGAAACACGAGCCCTCTGGGTTTAAATATAGACTCCACTCACCGCAGGTTAAATTAAGCTCCCGTCCTATGCTGGGTACTGACCATGGCTTTCTCTCACTCCCAGTCACTTTGAAATCCGAAACCCCGATAGCAGTTAAAAAAGGAGGGACGCCAGCTCTGCCGCAGAGCTATGAACAACCGCTCGGTATCGCACAGAGAAGCTACAGATTTCAGGCACACGCTCATGCTGCTGCTAACAAGGAAATGCTCATTTTTGGCAGTTTTATTTTTTGGACTTTCTTTGGTTTTATTAGGAGAATTTTGCTCATGTAGTATTTTTTATTAACACAAGGATTGATGTTTTTTTTTTTTTCCATCCCCCAAATAGTGTGTTTTAAAGCAGAATAAATCATCAGTCTTCCCTGTTCCTCTCTTATCTTGTGCGCCTGTTTGCAGCTTAACAATCTTATTTACGGTTGTTGTTTCAGCTCCAGTAGGGTGAACTTGGTGCATTATTTTCGTTGAATAAAGTTTAAACTTTCTTCACAGCAGGGGTTTGAATCTAGCCAGAGGAGCTGAGCAAAACTTTTTTTTTTTTTTTTTGTGGTATAGTCCTAAAAAAAAAAGTAAGTATTAGTTTGAAAGAACAAATTGAACTGAATAATTCATGTTCTCCCCTTTTTTACATTGTGTAAAAAAAGTAGAGAACATAAGTTATGATCCTTTATTGAAAAGAACTTAAATGTGAAATGATGCATCTCTAGTGAATGCCAGGTGATCCCAAAAACACCTCCTCTTTTCCTTGTTTTGAGGTTTTTCTCACAACGCCCTCTGCTGGTGGATTTCATATTGAGTTCCTCCCCTGTCAAATCTCTCCACATCATGTGAAAGTATCAGACTGCTCTCTATCTATCCTCTCTTAATATTTGCATGAATGTCCTTTGCATATGGGAAGTCTTAAACGTTCCGAAAGTGTGTTTTCTCCCTGCGGCTGAAGGCTCCCAGTGCGCGGGCCGCGTTCCGCTTGCATTCCTCTCCCTCCCGTGGGCTGTTGTTGTTTGAGATCCCCAGCAGGTGTGCGGATGGGAGCTCGGGGAGGGAGGCGGTGCCGGCGCTGGGATCGCGGGTCGCTGGGACGCACGGAACCAGCTGCTAATTCGGGAGGTTTAACAGAACCGTGTCCCGCCCAGAACCAGGTGTTTGGAACGGCAGCGCGGATGACCCACCCTCAGTGTGCCAACCGTTAACTCCGCTGCTCCGATGCCTCCGGCCCACGGGCAGAGCCAGACCCTCATCTGCCCGCGTGGCACTGGAGTTCAGGAGGACCTCAAAGCCAGATCGTCCCTTGCCCGATTCGCCGTTTCCCTCCGAAAATCCTACTCAACCTGAAGTGCCTCGGCAGAGAGGTCCCCGTGTGGGAGCGTACACAAGTGAGTGACGGACAGCAGCGGCGTAACGCGGTCAGACGGAGGGCGGTCCTGTGGCCTGGTCGTCCCGGCGCGGCGTTGAGGTCTGGGCACCGCGGGCTGTAATCTAGCGGGGCAGGCATCCGCGTGGGTGATTCACAGACCCTAATTAGCCGCCATCGAGGACTGAAAAACACACGTTTGCCCAGCCCTTCTTCCCTGTCCAAAAGTGCTATTTAGTCCCAGGGGGAATGTGAGTATTAAGGCCACACACTGGTGTTTGCAGAGGAGACTGAGGTGGTATTTTGTGGAAAGGGACTCGGGAGGTCTGCTGCAGCCCTGGCAGCTGTGCAGCGGGGGGGGCGGGGTGTGTCTCCGCTAAAGCTGACCCCCGCGGGGACGTCAGACAGATGGCGCAGGGCGGCGTGAGCAGGGGCAGGGTGGCATGTCCGATCCTCTCTGAGCACGCACGGGGCTGCTGCAGACATTGGTTAGAGTCCCCCGGCACAGAACGTTCCCTTTCTCTGCGCTTTCACTGCGTAACTGGCTCATTGCTCATTCACAAGCAAGTTTCCTACGGGAGAGTTTGGACCCCTGAAGCATGCCGGGGTTGTGCTGTCTGTTTCGCTGTCCCTGTAGCCCTGCCTGGTGTTCTGTACTGTCTGATACACCGCACCGTCTGATTAATTAATATTACCAAAAGTCAGGGCACTCCTTTCATCTAGAAACGGAAATGGTTCCCAGACTTCCTTGTGTCTTGTGCAGGAATCAAGATGTGCCTCTGTCTCTCTCTCTCTCTCTCTCTCTCTCTCTCTCTCTCTCTCTCTCTCTCTCTCTCTCTCTCTCTCTGCCAAAGCATAATATTACATGTAATGCATAATAGAACTTGTGATTTTAATTTTCATACAGAAATAAAAAGGCCCATCTACCTACATGGATGCATACCTGCTGTATATAGAGTAATTGGCTTGCATGTGCAGACAGCCCATCTAGTTCTATGGTGGTAATGCGGAGGCTGTTTTGTTGGCTTTCAGGCTGAATTAAATATACTTTCTCTCCCAGTTACTCAACACAAACAACAGCTGTGGCACATGTGCTATTTTTAATGTGTGTTGCGAATGGATCCGAATGGATCTTCTTAGCCTTGGAGACGAGTCACAGAAGCCCCGCCCTCTCCATCTTCCCAGCATTCCCTCTTGTGGCATGTTAGCGGGCCCTGGGGAGGGGTTTAAAAGCCACAGTCTGTCCTGCTTTTTTGGGGGGTGAGATTCCTCCCTTCACAGCTGTTGCGGAGTTGACTCTCTGACTCCGGGGTCGCGGGGATAAAGGCTAAATGTTAACCTGTTCTCCGTGGTGTCCCTTGCATCTGCCAGGTTTGTGTTCTTACCGTAAAGCTGTCTTATGTCCTAATGCTGCAGAGACGGGCCCCTGTGACCTCACCCCATTTCCTCTCTGCGCAGGGCAGTCAGTCAGTCAGTCAGTCAGTCAGTCAGTCAGTCATGCATGCATGTTTGTATGCGAGCAGACCGGGATGTTTTGTGCTGCAAACCGACACGTTTGCTCCATACCTTCCGTTTGCATCTGAAAACTGATGTTTGATGCTGAAATTATTTAAATAGCAGCAGTTGTGTTGGGAGATCTGAATGCAGCTCTTTCTGAACTGGGTTTTTTTTTTTTTTAAGTTAAAAAAAAAAAAAAATAACAATAATAATTTGGCATCTCTAATCCCACCTGAATTTAGAATGTCCACTTCACAAACTATGTAGAAGCGTGCTCTTATACACCCTGCTGTTGGCTCAGGAGAGTGAAGACAACTCGTGGTTCTCCTCCGAAACACACGGCGCCAGCCAGCTGCTTATTTTCACACTGCAGTCACAAGCCACGCACACGCAGAGAGTGGGCGGAGGAGACCCAATCATACACGTGCGCAGAGAGAAAGCCACGGGCGCCTGGCACGCCAACAGGACTCGCTCAAGCAATGAACACTGTACCCCGCTGATGACTGAAGCCCTCCCATGTATTCCCTGGGTGACACAAAGCCAATTGTGTGCCACCTCTGCAGGGCGGATTCAATCCGAGACCGCGGCGCTCACTCAATTTTACCAAGTGAGCTGCCCAGCAGCCCGAACTGGTTGAAGTTTAAACGCACAACTCTTACACGTGCTTTGGAGAGGTTAAGCGCTTCAGATTTACTGGTCTGTACTTTCTTGGATAGTTTGAATTGGTCTAAGTGCAGCTTTCATCCAGGTTGCGTGGTCTCTTCAGTGCTCTTTGAGATGTTTTAGAGAGGTTCACTTGTCTAAATGCAAAACCTCTTGGAGAGGTTGAATAGTCTGAAATTGTCGCTCTTAAAAATGTTTCGAGAGGTTAAGAGGTCTAAATGCAGTACTTTAAATCTGGTGGAAGCCAGCTCACTCTTTCCTTTTCCTTACACTGGGGATCTGTGTGCTGTGGCAATGGCCTTTATGACTGGACTGGAGGCCCATCTCTCTGTCTACACCTCGCCTAGAATTTTAATAAATTGTCTCACCTACATTACATATGAATGGTAGCAAGTCCCTCTGACTCTAGTTTGCAGCCTCAGTACCTATAAGATTGTGCTTCTGAACCATAAGGACCAGTAATAAGGGCCATATTTGCACTAGTGTCAGATCGATGAGCATAGTGCTTTTTGTGTCCAGTCAGAGGGCCACACAGTCTGGGATTCTGAGCATTCACACACACGGCAGGCAGACCCATTCAGCATGACTCTGCCCTTTTGCGTGTGTCGGAGCAGGAGGTCCTGGAAACGGAACCATCCCTCACTCAATGGCTGTATGAATGGCTCCGGCAATAGCACCTTTTTACCATTAGGGGGTGAAGGATGCAAAAGTAGCTTGCTGTGTGAGTGGCTCCAGCAATAGTAGTTTTTTACCACTGTGGGCAAAGGATGCAAAAACAGCTGTAGCTGGTGAAGAGCCCTCAAGGTACCTATTATATACTGCCCAGTTACATCGCTGGGTATTTAGTAGAAACATATGCAAGCTTACTACAATGTTGTCATTCCTCAGATTTAACCCTTAGTATGCTGGTTATTTCCCAGACCACTATGCTGTGTTGCCCCCCTCTAGCAGTAGAGAGCTCTCAAGTCTCCCATTTGGAAAAGTAATGCTCCCTTTCAGGGTATGGCCAGGTGCTTTTGTAGTAGCTCTGTCTCAGAGTTAAATGTGCCGCTAAATCTCTCTGAGCTCTGCTGAACTGCCCTTGCCTCTGACGACTGTCCCATTCAGTGCCAAGGGTGTACCTGGTTCAACAGGTTCCTCTTTCACCCACAGATACCTCCTGACACTTCACATTAGATGGTGCCTTGCCCTCCGGTGCCTCTAGTGGTGGAACACTGTAATTGCGGTTGTCACTTAGGGTCGGATTCAGAGATGGCCAACTTAAGTCATGCGCTTAAGGGCCTCTCCTGCGCGGATTTAACGCGAGCTGACTTACGCCGTATTCAACTTGTGTTGCGCAGGTTTCTTGTACCTTTCCCCTCAGGTTGCCAGGTATCTACTTAGAAAATGTTTCTGGGGTTATGCGTTTTCAACCTGTCAGTGCCTTTAAAGTGATACTACAGTCAAAAACCGACTTTTCCCGTTGACAACCTATGTTTTGAGTTAGATTATGATCATACACAACTGTTTATGTCCGAAAATTTTATGTTTAGTAAAAATGGTTTTTATCTGAGTTTTTGTGTAGACTTACCAATATGCTGGCTTCCGGGGATTCGTGACGTCACGAAATCCTTAACATAAAAATGGGTGGACTTGAGGTGGTCCTAGGGGTGGGTCTTGGCTGGGCATGTGGTATAAAAGCAGAGAACGATTTTTTTTTTTTCTTTCTGAGATTGAGACCCTTGTACTGCTAATTAGCTAGTTCAAGTTCAAATGCGAATTGCTTTGTATTATTGCTAACGTTAATATTACGACTTATATCGAGCTACAGTTATTCATATACGACGTCTTACTACTTGGTATCTTTGGCTAACTTGCCTGCATTATGCCAAGGAGTCAGAGATGTATCGTTCCTCGGTGCAACGCCACCGGCTCTGCTAGCTTTCATAATCTGCCGAGAGACCCAGCGCTACTTAGCCAGTGGCTTCAAGCTATCGGTGTAGAGCACGCGGACTTGCCGAAGAAAGCCCTAGTGTGCAACGCGCACTTCACACCGGACTGCTACCACAATTTAACTGGCTTTGAGATGGGCTTCTATAAAACTGTCGCTGAAGCCAGGTGCCATCCCAACAGTGATGGATGTAATTTTGTAATCATTACATGAGCTAAGTAAAACAGCTAAGTACAATATACCTATTACATTGTATTTGTGACATTGTGTAATTGCACATGTATTGGCCACTATTATACAGTTGGGCCAAGCATGCCCGACTACGGCACAGCAGTATTAGACAAATCAAGAATAGCTTCATAACTACGCTGACATAACGTTACCTCAGTAACCTCACGGCAACATAGGTTTTCTGGAGGGGACAGGTTAGAGCAGTGGCCACAAGCACACCTGTTGGGACATTAGTTTGTTTCTGTTTACATGCAAGTTATCTGTACAAACTACAACAAAAATGCTTTTGCAAACGGTTGACATTACTGATAGGTAATAGCTAATGTGGGGTTGAAGGCAACCTATTGTGTGAGCTATCTTTTATGAATACGCAACGTTAGCTAATAAACGATAGCAATAATACATTTGATGTAGCCCTAGCAAAACCAGTAACCAGTTGGTCAGTAACTCGGACGGAATGTATCGATAAGTTAGGTAATGCAAGGTAGTCTATTGTGTGTGAGTTTAGCCCCGTTTGGTCCAGAGAGAATTGGTAACTTAGCTAGCTAGTTATATTAGCTATATCATTTATGAATAATGTTAGCTAATAACTGATAATTCTCTCCGGACCAAGTGAAGTTATGAGGGCGCTACAACCAGCCATGTTCAATATACTAACGTTACTGTGTGACTGGGTTTTGCTGTGTATTTGAATGTATTCAATAGTAACGTTACTTTAGGCAGACAAACAAGCTAACTTAGCTAGGTAACGTTAGCTTTACCATTCAGTTACATCCCGGGTCCTCTCCTCGCAAAGACGTTGCTCAACTAATACAGCCGGGGCGGCGGCTGCGGCTGCTGCTGCCAGTGGCTCGAATGAATACGGCTGTATTGCCCGAGAAACATCTTCGCGAGGAGAGTCTTCCACCACGAAGGAATCCTCTTCCTCCACTTCAAACTCCTCCACCTCAAAACTCCCTGCAGTACTGCTGTCACTCTTGTCACTCGCCATTTTATTTAGTTGTGAGGAGAGAGCTGGAAGGGGGCTGAGTCAGTTCACCAAGACACACCCTTTCACTCCTTGACCGTATGAATATTCATAATATGACTACGTGGCATCATCGTCATATGACCACGCCTACTCACGAGTTTCAGTTCAAATTGAAGCGGAAAAAAGGGCCTTAGAAAAGCCTCTGCAGTATCTCTTTAATAACCTTTAGGAAAATCCTGTGCTTGCGTGTCGGGGTATAGGCATGTAGTGAACGTATTAAGGAACTGGACTTGTAACCAAAAGGTTACAAGTTTGATTCCCAGGTAGGATACTGCCGTTCTACCCTTGAGCAAGGTACTTAACCTGAATTGCTTCAGTATATATCCAGCTGTATGAATGGATAAATGTAATAAGAAGTTGTGTAAGTCGCTCTGGATAAGAGCATCTGCTAAATGCCTGTAATGTAATGTAATGTAATTAGTACATCGCATTGATAACATGATCATAGCTTCTATTGATGACTGGGATCTACCCGTCACACAATCAAAAGAAATAATCGCTGGACAGTGGTTGCACGCAATATTCTTAGGTAAACAAATAAATCTTTGGATTTACAAAATTTTTTTTTTTTTTTTAAATCAAATCTTTTTTTAACAATTTACCTAATAAAGTCATGTAGCCTACAGTGGTTGAACATAATAGCATCTATGCAACGTCTTCAACTTAATAATTTTGGAGAAGCTCTGCTGACACAAATCGTCTCTCCATCAAAGCAAATATGATCTAGAAACTGTCTAGCAATCTATCCATCTAATATGTGTCTGGTATGATATACCAGATGGTCAATCATATCCTACTTTTACATATTTTTCTTTTTATGACAGCTCTCTGATAATTGCAAGTTAGCTATGCAAAGGAAAATATGACCAATGTTATGTTCAAATAACGTGCACTCATTATACTATCCATTTATGAGAAAGATGCTGTATTTTTCATAATAATCTATTGGTGCCACTAGACATAAACTACCTTTTTTTCCCGAACAAAGTTGCATGGAAAAAAATGATTAAGTCTGAAAAACTTTGAATACGCGTATCTTGAACAACTTGCAAACACGCCTCATTTTCAGCAAATCTCCACCCTGCGCGCCTAATGCCGCATATCTACTAGAGAGACGCTTAAAACAGTGGATAAGTCAAATGTCTGAATCACAAATAGCTTAAGCTACGTGGAATTTCAGGAGTAAGTCCCATTTGCGTGCACTTATCTCAACTCTGAATCTGGCCCTTAGTGAATCAGATATCGCTTACATCGCTTTTATTGTTGCTGAAAGAAATTAAATAAAAAGTCACAAATCGCACGTGGAAAGGTACTGGCGGTACTTTTTTGGTTCAGCTGAAGACTCACTCAGCACCTCAGAGACGAGCCTCTGGACATTGTGTGCAGCGCTTAAGAAATGCAAACGCAGCCCATAAACCATCAGACGCTCCCGTGTCTATGTCCCGTGTCTGTCGTCTGTCTCACTCTCCAGTCTCTCAGAGGTGTTCTGCCTGGCGTCAGTTTGCTCTATTTCATAAGCAGTGTGTCCCTAGTGTGGCCTAATGATCCAGACTGGATGGGTATTAGCCTTGTGTTGTGGGAGGACTGCATGAATGTAAAAGCTCTCATCTGAATCCTTCACACATAGAGGCCTCTCATGGTTTCAGTTCCCCTGCCCTGCTGTCTTCAGCATTTCTCTACCTCTCCGCTGTGCTGATGTCACCGGTCTTTCTAATCTGCTGTAACATACCATGGACAGGGTGGGGCAGTGGGATTGAGGTCTATTTTGTGAAATTCAGTTCTCTCTCTCTCTCTCTCTCTCTCTCTCTCTCTCTCTCTCTCTCTCTCTCTCTCACGCTCACGCTCACGCTTACGCTTTCTCACTCACTGATTTTCAGTCCCCACAGTTGTTTTGAGATTTAAGCTACGTACAGCTTCTCACAGATGCTGGGACATTGCAGTGGTGTCACATTTTTTAAGTAAGCTTCATACCAGCGCTTGTGTGTGAAATCCACCCACCTTAAAAAAAAAAAAATAATAATAATTTTTCAAATCTGTGGACATTCTTTAAGCTCAGAATGAGTTTTTCGGTGTTTAGACACCTGTGTCTGCTGTGCTTTTCTTCTCTCTCTGCTTTGGACGCTGAGAATAGCACTGTAGTCCAGATGTTTGTGCTACAGCAGATCCCTGTGCATTATCCGGGTGTAAATGGGGCCAGTGGCTTTTTGCTCATTGACAGCCTTGCAGATTCAGCCTGATTGACCGCAGTCCCTCTCATGCCTTCTAACCCTGAGATACATGTGATGACCAACCAGCCGTTTGGAAACGGGGAGAGAATTTTTCAAGCTACCATGCTTAAAAATCATTGTTTTCCATTTGGATTATTGGCTCTGCATGTTTGGGGAGGAACATTTCCCTTAATGTACCAACTAGATCAATATCGCCGGCATAAATAGCCCTCACACAACAGTAGTGCGTAAGGGGTCTACGTCCCGCGTCACGCTGATCCTGTCGATCGATGGGCTTCTTCCATGAGAACTTCATCAGCTCACATCAGCTTCAACATTCAAAGGCCGCTGTGGAATTGCAAAATGCTGGAACAACCTTGACGTTTCACCTACTTTCATTAGTCATGAGAGAACTGATATAAACCCCCCCCCCCCAATCTCACAACTGCCCCATTTACACCATGTAGTTTTGTCCTCTGTAGGCCTAGGACTATTGGGTGTAAGACCAGGGGGCCAAAGGCAGCCAAACAGACATTCTCTGTATATAGGGTGAAGAGTTGTAGACTAATAAAACGCATAAACAATTCTGAGTAATGTCTGTATGCACAGTGCCAGCATACCTCCTCCTCGTGAAGGAATAATATATTATAACTTTGTTTTTACATGCACCGTATTATTCATGCACTGTTTTATAAACGGTACATGGAAATATTTGGCACGTGTTCAAGTTTTATATATTTTTTTAAAGAATCGTTCCTCTGGGCTGCTGGATGGCTCATTCAGTTATGGCGCTACGCTGTGGTGCATGGAGGAGCCCCACGGTCTCTGCCAGTGTCGACCGTCTCTGGTAGCACCAACCGGCGACGCGTAAGTGTGCGATTGTGTTTCCCAGGGTACGGGAGGGTTCTGTCGGTTAGGGGGTGTTCCATTGCTCTCTAGTGACCCCTGCTGGCCGATCGAACGCCTGTGTACTGCATGCCAAAGCCACTTAGAAATGGTCTTCCTCAAACTCAATTCTGTGCAAGCTTGGCTGTGGGCTGTGGTGTGAAAAGAAGCAAGCTGGCGACACCCACTGCGGATGTCTAAACTCTCCCAAATCGGCAGCGGGGTTCACACATGAACACGGCTGCGGTTGCAAATAGTTTAGGTGGGAATAATTAGGGTGGGAATTGGACATGCACAGCCCCAGGTTGGGGGTCAACATTTAAAAAACACCCCCCCCCCCCCCATGAAAAAGAACATTGGAGTAGGCTAATGGGACCAGTTCTTTGTATTGCCCAGTTTTACCTGTTGCACCATTTGTTTTCCCAGTGTGCTATTGTGCCCTGGCTTCTCTTCATTGTAATTTGTACTGTAGCTCTCACACCGTACACTGCTTCTCTGTTGGGAATTCTGAGACCTTTAATATGCTGTAGCACTATATTAGGTAAATGTTGATTTATATGAGGGTGCGCCAGTGCGGTGAAGGAACCAGTGGTGGTGCTGTAAGGAAAAAACTACGAGTTCAGCTGTGCGGCCCTAAGTGGATTTGACTCACCCGGCGAATGAACGTGTGGATCACTTCATACCATTTATCATCATAAGAACCCTAGACTGACTCTTGGAGACTTCAGTCTACTTTCACATTCAACATTTCTGTACCATGTATACTCATAATAACCTAGACTGACTCTTGGAGACTTCAGTCTACTTTCACATTCTGCATTTCTGTACCATGTATCATCATAAGAACCCTAGACTGACTCTTGGAGACTTCAGGCTACTTTCACATTCGGCACTCAGTTGAAGCTTTTTCAGCTCTGTTGTTTCCAGTCTTTTTTTTATGGCTGAAGACCGAAGCAAGCGGTGAGATGTTTTGTGTGGTTCCTCCTGAGTTTTTCGTCAGAGGTCCGCGACCTCACGCGCGTTCATTTGTGTCTTTAGAATCGAGTTCCAGGCCGCAGCCCCAGGTAAAAACACCGGCTCGTAGAGAAACATTTGGAATCCACTGCAGATTAACTTGCACCAAACTCTTCCAGCTTTTTGACTTTTAGTCCTGTACACGTTTCCAGCAGTGGTGAGATTAAGTCAGTTTGCAGAACTTGAAAATAGTTTTTGATGCAAAGCGGGAGTTTTGCCATCTGTAGTAATTAACAGCTATCATAGCAATAATGTTTGTACCAACTGCCTGCTACTAGTGCTCGTACTAATGCAGAATCTTGAGCACTTAACCCATCACGGCAACTCCTCCTCACTTATCGAGGGATTCAAGACGATGACCAGGGGCATTGCATGGCGATGCGCCAGCGAAGAGATGATACACCTTCACGATTTTAACAGCGTATCAGCGCCATCATAAATAACGTAACCGTTTAAGTGATATTCCATTGATGGAGTAAGTGCTTTGCATTGATTAAATGAACAGTTTGTCTGATGTATTTTAAAACGGCGGCTTTAAACACACTAGATGTGTGCGTTTTATCATCTCGTTAATTGATTTTTTTCCGTGTAAGTGGCGGACGAAGCGGGCTGCTGCTCCCTGTCCAGTCTCTGCTCGGGACAGAATCTATTCGGAAAAGGGCTGCGATCGGCTCAGGTCTCGCGCTGTCCCCGGTATTCCTAGTGCAAAGAGGATTCCTGCGATGATACGTGAGAAAACACGGTGCTTCCATTTCCCCAGTCTATTTGTTATTCGCCTGTCAATATTGGGTTTGGTATATTGTATCGGCTGCGTCCTTGTTCTCTGTGTTGTGCAGTGTTCCAGGAGAGCCGGCGTACGTCCAAAATGAGTCTCGTGGACAAAGGATGGAGGAGATTTACATCAGTCAGCATCACCCCCCGATCGATGCTGTTGAGTCTGTGAGATCAGCCGTTTGCGGCCGTCTGCCGTTATTAGTTAAGGAGAGGTAGGGCAGGGGCGTAGCGTCGCCTGCCCCTGTCACTCAAACCCCCGCCCCCGCCCCCCGCCCGTCACATGGAGGAGACGCATCTCATTCACCCCTCAGCCATCCTCCCCCAGCGTCACCGTTGCCGTGGTTAAGGAACACGGGCTCGTAACCGGGTCCAGTCCACGGACGGTGCCAACGCACGCTTCAGCCAACGCCTTATGCGCGTGCCCCAAATCGCCTCGGTGTGACATCCGCATTTGCAAATTGGTACGGTGTAAAATGTAATCTGCGTAAACCCCCTTGGATTAGTGAGTAGATCATAATGACGACATGTCAAACCTCCCCCTCAGCATTCCCGTTGGCGCAATCGAGCCGTATTGAACGAAGTGAATAGCTCTTTATGCGATACTGTGCTTAGGATTGTTCTCAAGGCGTTTTCAGCGGAAGGAAGTTCGGTTATGGTCGGGAAGATTAGGCTTCTATTTTT
The DNA here is from genome assembly GCA_029718625.1 of Synaphobranchus kaupii. Taxonomy (NCBI): domain Eukaryota; kingdom Metazoa; phylum Chordata; class Actinopteri; order Anguilliformes; family Synaphobranchidae; genus Synaphobranchus; species Synaphobranchus kaupii. The sequence continues at coordinate 93,267,326 of CM056376.1, read as the reverse complement.
CATTTCCCGGTATTTCGCTAAGGATTATAAGCATGGAATCTGTGAGCCTGGATCCAGAAAGGGGTATAAATAGCCTGCACGTTAGGAGGAGAATGCAAACACGCTGTTTTAGCTTTGCCTTTTTCTCTGGCCTGGATGTCAGGAATGAAATAGTTTGGGTTAAACTGTTTTCCCCTCCACAGCAGGGGCGCTGAGCATTCTCTCTCTCTCGTATTCCTCTTCCCTTTCTCTCTCTCCCTCCATCCTTCCCTTTCTCTTCCCCTCTCCCTCCCTCCTTCTCCCTCTCTTCCCTCCCCGTTAATAAAAAGACTGGAGACGCAGCCTGATTGAAATTGTGCCTTGGCTGTAAATTGCGGCCTGCGTTTTTCCTCAAGCATGCTAATTCCCCAGCAGCCGAGAGACCGTTTTCCAGCGTCTTCATAAGGTTTGGCCCGGAGCTGGGAGCGAAGACCACAGCGTGGCCTCAATCTGACATTACTGCTGAGGCTCCTACATACCAGGACATAACAACCTCATCTGGGGCAGGGACGCTTAAACTCTGTAGAAAACGCCGCTTGCGCGCGAGCAAAGGACGCACATTCTCCCTGACAGTCGTGGGCGTGGAGCTCGCGGCAACGTCTGGGAAAAGTAGCGCTGTAACTGACATCCATCCCGAAAATATTCAACAGATGGAATCGGCTCATGCACATTAACGTAATGTTGGGCTGTTTTCCCCTTTTATTACTGCCAAGTAATGAGCAAACATTTTCGTCAGTTAATTGCAGGCCTGGCGTATGTGGGTTGAGAGGATTCTGAAGAGCTCTGAAGTGATGCTGTCTTTCGAGCTTTCCCCCTGTTACTCTGCAGATACCGTGGCCTAAAGCTCTCCATGAGGCTATTGGCACAGATCTGCTTCCCTTTCGCGTTGAGCTAAACGGCCGCTGTAGTCATTTTGGGGAAAAACTGTTTCTCATTCAAAAAGTGTTTTTCAGTTTGGTAAAAAGTTAATGCCCAGACGACAGAAGTCGGCGCGTCCAACCGGGTGTGTTATTGTACAAAGGAGGCTTTCACAGTTTGTTTTAATTGAGCCGTGCATGCAGAATATTTGATGCTGTTCGACGGTCTAACCGTAATTACGACACATATGGCCGATATCTGTTAAGACGCACTAGTGCCTCTCGTCTATCGCGGCTGGTCAAATGTGGTTTTATATTCAAATTGGACAGTTTTGCAGGAAACGATGGATTTGCGGGAAGATGTTTGGGTGGACGGCTGGTTTTCATGGTTAGGGGGTGATTGTGCACTCGGGGGCTGCACGGAGCCCCTGCGGTGGAACCAATTTCAGTGAAGTTTGAAGAACCTTAACTTCCAGCAGGCAGCCTGAAACACAACAGCAAGCTGACCGTGGTTTACCCCGGAGTGACCGCCGTTCAAAATTAGAAAATTTGATTCCAATTAAAATGCGAGGGCAGAAGGCGAAGAATTCCCACTTCAAAGATCCGTTTCAACACCAGTGGAAAATTTAAAGAGTTGAAGAACTGAAATAGATGTGCTCTTTCTTATGAGTTCTATGGTAATCTCCCGCATCAGAATTCCCGTCATGCACTGCGTGGAAAGTGAACAATTTTGTGTGGTGGATTGCAGCAGCTTGAATCGAGCTGATTAGGTTGTGCTGATTATTCTGGAGCGTTGGCTTTTGGAAGGCATTGGCTGAGAGTGTAAAGTTGTGCAGTGAGAGGTGGGGCATCATGGTGAAGGTAGTCGCTGAGCGGCCTCTGTCCTGGTAGTACCTCACGGCTCCCTCTCTGCCACTCAGAATCATTCACACAAACCGCAGGAGCGGGACTCTACACCCATGCTTTTAGACTTAGAGTCTCCTGTCTGTCAGGTTTTTGTTCATTGACTTATTTATTTTGAATGAGGTGCGAGCGCGTGTGTATGCGTGCGCGTGTGTGTATGCATGTGTACGTTTGTGCGTGTGTGTGTATGCATGTGTACATCTGTGCGTGTGTGTATGCATGTGTGTGCGTGTAGGTGTGTCTGTGTGTGCGTACGTACGTGTGTCTGTGTGTGCGTGAGCTTGTGTGTGTGTTTTGTGAGCGATTCAGGGTTGGATGACTAATGTGACCAGAGGGAGGAAAGCGGGATTGTTTTGTCGAGGTTGATAGCAGGACAGATGGAGGTGATGTCACCGTTTACTCATGCCACATGCTTCTGCGCATCAACGCACATGATTCTTTTTAGTGGGGCTCACAAACATCGCTCTAGATCTTCCCCGTATTGGCCACATCCATCATGACAGCAGCAGTGGTAATGAGAACACTTGGCACTGCTCTGTAGACTCGATTGCCATGTTTTTTTGGCCTTGCATAATTAAATATGAACATAAATTTTAGTCTCTATGATGTTTTTTTGCGTTGGTTTTTATGGTTATTGCCCCCAACACAGTTGACAGCCTTTTTTCATTTGTCATTTAGGCTGGTTGAACAGGTACACATTAGTTCCTCAAGGCTTCTGGCTGTGGTCTCGGCGGCTGCAGTGTATAGCTGTGATATATGGAAGGGAAATGGCTGCTAACGACTGCTTACTGCTTTAGCAAGCTGTGGGCGTACAAGAGCGGGGCGCAAGCAACACAGACTAAGGGCCTGGCCAAGTGTGGTTGGGGTTGAATTGATGCTACGGTAGCCATTTTGATATAGTTGCCCAGAAGGAGTTTCTATGTTACAAATTCAGGCCTTATTTTTGAAAGACTCCCATTCCCAAGTACACTTTTCAATAAGCAATTCTTCCAGAAAATAAATGTTATGGCTATAATGAGGCAGACATGTTTGTTGGTTTACCTTGCGTTATGTCACGGCAGTTGGGAAGCCAGCTGGCTCGGTAATGGGACGCGGTTCCTCATGATCACACGCGCTGGCTCTTGAGAGAACGATCTCCGCGCTGATTGGAGAGGCAGCGTTCCGAAGTCCCTCTGGCTGGAGTGATTTGGCGGTGAGTGGGAGCAAATTTCCCTCTCGCCGCACAAATCCGGCCGTATAATCGTCTCCGCTCAAGCGCCGGCGCGTAAAAAACACGAGGCGATCCGTCGCATTTGGGGCCGACGAGGTCGCGCCGAGCTTCGATGGCCACGTAATTTCGTATGCGCTCGCGCGAGGGTACGCGGCCCGATTGAGCCTGACAGCCTTGTTAGGCGGTCCCGGCTTGTGTTGCGTTTACTTTGACAAGAGTTATTAACGTGAACCTGCGCAGAATACCCGACCGTCCCTGTGGAGGGTGAAGCATGGGGCTGTCTTGCCTGGGAGACGCAGCGCGCGCGCGTGTGAAGGCATCATTTCTTGCCTCTCCTCTAATTGGTGTCACTCTGGCGGCGACTTTGCCGATCCTCACGGATGCGAAACCTCATCTCAATGCTGCACCTGCCACTACAACTAAACGCGTAGCTGACTGATCACAGTCAATTTGGAAGCTTTCTGATGCAGATTGCTCTCCGGCATGTTTTTCCTGCATGATTGAAGATTATTTCCTCATTTAGCAGGAGGTCAAAAAATGTTTTGTTTTTTTTATACTTGTTTTTAATCTTAATTTTCAACTATCAACATCAATATGTGGTCTTAAATAAGGATAGGAAATTAGGAGCTTTATTTTACTGGTACTAGCCCAGCCGTACTGTAGTTTCAATAGGGATGAGTGGCGTGGGTGTTGTGTGTCCTCTAATGATTGGCCAATCCGTTCAGCTCCACAGCTTGCTGCTGTGACATCATTCCTCTCACTCTGACACATGAGTGGGCGTGTTTTTTGCAGTATAGCCATGTGTCTGCCGGTCCCCTGCTAATGTGAGGTAATTTCTTACCCAGCTCTCTATCCCTACTTGCACATGTTGTTCCTCATATGTTTCTATAGCTCAGCTCGCGCTACGTACCATAGTGAGTCTTGCCAGGCCTGGACTCGACGTCTGTGCTGCTTGGGCTCTCCCTCGATCCCGGACTGTGACTCCCTCAATCTCTGGCAATGACTCCACCTTTCTCTGGCTGTGACTCCCCCAGCTAACCTGCATCGACGCTTCTCGTGCGACTCCATCTCTGTCATGCTGAGACTCTTCCACCTTTTTTCTGATTGGTTATACTCCTGCTATGTTTGTTACTATGACTTTTGCTCTCACGCTCGTGACTCCATCTCTTTTCTGGCCATGACTCCGTCTCTCTGACGACAGTTCCCAAGCCCTCTGGCTTCGGCTCGCTGCAGCGTGGGAAAAAAGCCTGGCTGTGTGCGCTGAGTGTGGAATTGTGGGACAGGATGTTCACTTTCTGCTCATCAGTGCACACTCATTCTTATGAGTCTTTGCAAGTGACATACTGATGACTTATGGTGCAGTTGCAAATATTGTTTAAAGCTGACATTGGCGTGTGTGTAGCCATACGCGCACACGCACACACACACACACACACACACACTGTGCATTGACCCTTCACCTTTTCTCTTTTGAAGAGATATTTTGGTGCATATAGAGAGATGCTACTTTGTCGCTAAACTAAAGTGCTGTTTGCTCTGTGCACTGCTCTGTTAGTGGAACGGGCGGTTGTGTTGATTCCTTCTGCATTAAGACTTGTTGCAGTTTTCCCTTTTCAAAGCCTTCAGCCATGTGTATTGGATTAATGTGGAATATCGACCAAAGGCAATATCAGAGGGCAATTTAACTTTTCGACTACAACTAATTTTTGCCTGCGGAATAATTTATCAAAGGGAGAAATATGCCTGATGCATAACCGTCTTTATACAAGTTACATTAATCAGATAGGGGGGAGAAAAGAGCCATCTGATTTTATGCAGACTGGAAAACAGAAGCCTGAGATGACCTTTCTGTGCTTGGCCGGATTGTAGCTTCTTGATTAATTATGTAGACTCAAGTAGGCTGCTTATTTTCTACCACTGCAGATAATACTAATTTATAAGACCTAAGCTATTTCATCTTTTCAAGCCTGCTCTGATGTTTACATCTACACACGTATATGTGTGTGTATATATATATATATATATATATATATATATAAACACACACACACGCACCAAATAGTATTCGGTGCACGCTAAATACTATTACGGGACATTGACGAATTGAGGGAGATGCATCCATATCGCAAAGATTTATGGAAATTGCTGCATATAGGTGGTGAATACGTATAGGTACTGTGAATACGTCTCAGCTTTGCACTGTCAATTTAGCGGTTAACTGTACCTAGGCTCTGCGTGCGTGCGTGCGTGCGTGCGTGTGCGCGTGCGTGTGCAAATATTAGTAGCTGTGGGCTTGTTTTTTCGCACCGACTCATGCATGTACACCGACAGCATACCATAAAGCGACCGGAGCGACAGTGATCCCGCCTACTTGTCCCTACAATGTCAGGAGTGCGACGCTGCATTGATGCGTAAAACAGTTTGTGTGAGTCACAGGGCGGTCATACACCGTGGGTGAGCTGACTGGGCTGTGTGCGTGCGTGCGTGCGTGCGTGCGTGCGTGCGTGCGTGCGTGCGTGCGTGCGTGCGTGCGTGCGTGCGTGCGTGCGTGCGTGCGTGCGTGCGTGCGTGCGCAGTCGAGCTGAGTGGGCTGCGTGTGACAGGAATCTCACAGCTTTTTGATTTAATTGCATCCATTTTCCTCTTCTTTCCCTCCACAGTGTGTGAGTGCCTCTCCAGGCTCCATCTCATTTTAGGTCCTTGTTTTACCTCAAGAGTCTAAATTGCTCCTTTTCCTTTTCTCCAATTTTCTTTTTCTTCCGCCCGTTAATGTTTCTACTCCTGTGGTTCATTAGGATCTTTCATGGTGTTATTTCTGGAGTAACGGGTGGGTGTTTCTTTTTCTTCCTAGTCCCAAGCAGCTGCAGAGGTCAGGAGCAGTTCACAGATGAGTTTCAGGTGGATAAACCTGTGGAAAAAGGCTGGATGTCACCCGTGAGATTAACTCGAGGCAAAACTGCCAGGGCTGGCCATTGTATGCCATTTACTTTCACAATTCAAATTTATGTGCCACTGTGGCACGTTGCAAATTTCTACCCCAGATACGCATGTTAACACAATAGTTACCAAATCCTAGAAAGAAAAAATAACCCTACTAAAATCAACGGTTTTCTGTCAACTCTCAAGTGATGAACAATTCCGCTTGTTTATAGTAATGTTTACTTCCTTTTTTGTTCAGTTGTCCCATTTTCACATGCCACAGCACCAGGCCTCTCTGGTGATTGCTTTGTTTTGAAGGCGGAAAAGGGCTTTTATGTCGGCGCGAGCTCACGCTACCCAATTCACCGTCTGCCGCTCTCTCATCCTAACCCCTAATTAATGTGTTTTTCCAGGCACAGGACCTGCCATTTTAGTTTTTAACCACTTTGTTTTCAAACATCTTTTGATTCTCCTTGATTTATAAAAAGCTGACGTTTCTTGTCACGCCTACAGGTAGGCAAAGGCTTCCGTTCATTTTAACTCGATACCCTGTCAGGCAGGTATTGGGAAAGAACAGAATATGTCACAGAGAAAGCTGTAACAGCAACACCCGCAGGCCTGTGCAGTAATGTTCAAGATGCATTGGGTGATGCAAACCAAATACGAGGCGACCCGTCGGATTTCGGGTGCTATGCATTTACCAACCATGTGGTAAATGCATAACACATGTAGAGAACCGTTTGCAAAACCACACTCGTACGTGTTTTTATTTGTTAGGCTATTCATTCTCCCTCGTACGTGCTTATATTTATTAGGCTATTCATTCTCCCTCGTACGTGTTTTTATTTGTTAGGCTATTCATTCTCCCTCGAACGTGCTTTTATTTGTTAGGCTATTCATTCTCCCTCGAACGTGCTTTTATTTGTTAGGCTATTCATTCTCCCTCGTACGTGTTTTTATTTGTTAGGCTATTCATTCTCCCTCGTATGTGTTTTTATTTGTTAGGCTATTCATTCTCCCTCGTACGTGTTTTTATTTGTTAGGCTATTCATTCTCCAATGCACTACAGTTGGAGTACCCTGCCGCTTGTATTTTTTCTAGATTTTTCACCGGGCGCAATGTCGTCATTTGGTCAGCAGAGGGCCCTAGTGGCTCGCACGATCTTCATGCGGCGGGCGAGCAGTCTCTCTGGCCCAGCTTTGAGTCGTTCATTTTTCATTAAAGTGAAAAACCTTCACTCTTTCTGCTTACTGACCAGTAGCTCAATTACCGTGCCTTCTGTTTGAGGTATATTTATCCGTCCCTCAAACGGCAAAAGCAGCTTCCGCAGCAGACACAAGTGATCGGGTGAACTCCCCTGTGTTCCGGCACTCAGGAGTGGGGTTTTGCGGTTCTACGCTCTTTTCACACAAGGCAGTGCTTTCCGTACGTGGGCCGGAACCATTTCACCTGCGTGGCTGTCCTGTATAGTAACAACAGGTTGCAGGTTCCATTTCCAGGTGGGGCACTGCGGTTGCAAGGTGCTTCACCGCCATGGCTTCAGTAAGCATTCCAGATGTATAAATGGATTGTATGTAAAAATCCTCACTCTGGATAGAAGTGTCCACTAAATGAAATGTGGACGTGACTACCATATCTTGACAACTGAGTTTAGACGGCAGGTCCTCAGTCAGCACAGCCCATGTTTTCACTTAGTACATTCTTAATACTAATTGCGTTCCCTTTGTGAAGATGGCGGCTTGGCGGCCGGCACAGGAGGCAGATGAGCTATGAGGCCTGTGCGTGTTTTTTCAAACTCGTACGTTGTAATCTGTTCGCATCACTGAAATCACTCAGTTACTGCCGTAGAGTATCTTGGGAAGTGGCCAGTGGCTACTGAGTTTAACAATCTTTGTATTGTGCTGATTTTAACTGGAATTGGCTGGGGATTTCTCCCCTTAGGGAAGAATGGGGGCCAGGTGTTACGGTACCAGTCCAAAAACAATACCATGCATTTAATTTTTTTTTTTTATGTTTATGGATTCTTTCTTGACGATTTCTGCGTGGCGCATGTGTTTTGCTGCCAACTGGTCGTTTCCGAAGACTGACTGCACTATATAATTGAATTTTTCAACAATGAGTTGCTTGATTTGCTTGAAGAGAAGCCAGTAGTCGTGAGCATCTGCTCTGCGTAATTATTCGAAATCTCTCCCGATTCAGTAACCAATGAAGAGGAATAGCACCCTCACCTTGCGGTCGCATCCAAAAGCCCGCAATATAAAGTAACCGCATGGTGAACCTTGGGGGACAGTGGCACGCCTGTGGAAGACCAGAGCGGTCGATACATTATGGAGTAACAGTAGTGTGTGGGTACTATTATTAACAGTAGTGTGTATCAGCCCTATTTGTTACTCTCCTAGCATTTAGCGGAGCGACTTGCAATGCAAAGAGTAGCCTTATCCTCACAGGTTGACGAACGCAAAAGAGGCCGCAAACTGTTCGTCTTTTCCTCACACCAAATACGTGTTCAGCTGATGGAGTAACCAGACACAAGCAGATACTACAAACACGCCTCTTTCTACTTTGTGCCTTGTCTTAAGCCCTCCTCCTAAAAAGGGAGGTGGACAGGCCCTCTTTACTGTACTTATCTTGCATCAGTAAGAGCGAGGCCCGAGGAACAGACATCTATGTTTCTCTGCACGCCCTCAGCAGGTCGTAATCATGATCAGGCTGGACCTGGTGGAGGTCTGCCGGTGTTAAAGCACCAGCGGAGGGCAGTGTTGAGTTACGCTGCTGTGCCCTGGCTTCTGTCCCCTGGCTTCTGTCCTGCGCTGGATAAATATGCACTCTGTCCTTCAGTGGAGAGCTCTGTTAATCTCACCGATGTATGTGAATATAATCTAGAGGGCCGCTGTATACCTACGCGACCTGCCTCTCAGGGCTTGCCTTGACCTGTAACTTTGTGTTGTTCAACAAGACTACTGTGCCAACACTGAAATTCACTGGGTTTAATAATAATAATAGGAATAATAATATTTTTAGTAATTATGATTGTTATATTATTCACATTCCATTAAAAGCTGTGGTATTTTGCGCACCACTCTGCTGTCACCATGTTGTTGTCCCTGTTAAACGATCCTCCCGGTCGCTGCCTTTGACCTTTAGGTTTAACATACTGCAGCAGCATGCATGTTACACCTAAAGCTTGTTCACTTTGCGGTTTGGAAGCTGTGTGAGGAGCAAATAGCAGCAATAAGCATTGGAAGGCGATCAACCTGATGGAGTGTATTAGTATTATTAATATTATTGTTAGTAAAGCACTATTTTACATACCTATAACGCCTCCTTAGTCCTTTATATCTGTTCTTAGGAACCAACTGGGTGATACACAGCAGCCATTTTGTGCCAAAACCCAAACGTCACTTGAGATAGATGAGACAGATGAGGTGGGTGGAGCAGGGGGGTTACTCAGTCAGTTACTCTGAGGGGGTAATAGACTCATACAGCAGTAGGGTTTCCATGCTGTGTTTACTGCATGTTCATTGAGAACTTCAGTAAGGAAGATTCTAACCTATGTCTTTCTCTTTTTCTCCCCTATGTCTTGCTGTCATGATCCTGGCTCTCTCCACAGGTAAGTTGTGTTACTGTAACTAAGCTGGCTATTATTTATATGAAATTTTGGGGTTTTTAGCTTTTGTCAAGTTGGAGTGAGTACTGAGTTAAGCTGCGGAGAATCAGGCCACCTGTTTGAGGCGGAACGACACCCTCCTGACGATCTTTCTGACTGTGCGCTCCCCATCGCTACCTGCGGAGGACACGCCTCCGTGGTCAGTGTTGTGGCCTGGCCTCCTCTCCGGCTGCAGCGCTAGTCACAGAGCGCCGTTTTTCCGCGGGGATGAGTTTGCGCGCCGGGATTTTCATTTTCCGTAAGCCTGCGTTATATGACGGGCTGGTACGGTAATCCGCGCGTGCTAGCATGCCTACCCGAGCGGCGGGGTGCGGGGCTTAGGAAAGGGCCGCGGTCGAGAAAGCGTGGCGAACGTGACGTACGCCGCGTGTTTTTCAGGGAGCGTTTACACCGTAAGGCAGCTTTATCCTTCTGCGAGCGGAGCGCACGGCGGAAGATTTCTCGCCGCTCTTAACGTAGGCCGCGAGAGACAAGGCCGGGGCGTATGGGGAATCTCCCCCGTTGGCCTAGAGGGCGAATCCACCTCCATCACACCATTAAAATACACCCTGCGCTGGTCAGGCCTGTTATTGCTCCGCGGGAACGGGAGTCGCCGGGGTCAGCTCTCGCCTGGACTGGGGCTGCCAATCGCGGCCGGGAGGGACGCGACGTGGCAGGTGTTCCGGACGTTTCCATTTGAACTTCTGACACCCTCCTAACTAACATTAGCCGCCGCAGCTGTGTGAGCGTGCGGCCAGAGAGAAGGCTAGCGAGCACCGCAGTCCTTCCAGTGCCGCGGAAGATTATACTTGACCCAGAGAGCAGTATATTTGAATTTGCTGGATATTGGATACGGTCAACAGGATTCAGTACTCCACCAAAGCATCGAGTGAGTGACGTTTACCTGCATGTGTGAATGAGGCTGATATTTCACCTTGGGGAGCAGGCGTAGCTGAAGGCGCTTCCTAACTTCAGTTTACACAGGATAAATGTTCCCCGGTTTGGCGCCACTTGTCCAGCCTGCCGGCCCAGATGAAACTGCCTTGTTGAAACGTAGTGCTTGTATCTTGCTATTTTGTAGACGTGTTGCTGCACAGCAAACCCCAGTCCTCCTGTTTTCTGTTCTCCTGCATTGATTCCTTCTCCTTAGAGGGGGTAGCGTCTCTCAGATATGGATTAGCAGGGTGCTGTTACATTTATTCAGCAGGACTTTGTCATGGCAGATGAATGCACAATGTTACATCGACGCTCTGGTAAAGTGGAACATCATGTACCAGCATTCAGTCGGATGCTTTCTAGGAATACCGTGTTATTATTTCCATGAATCAAATCCAAAGTGGTGTCTTCAGTTAATTTAACATGGGAAGTTTAGCACCTCAGATAAGGTGAATTCTGGCAAACTAAGTCATAATATTTTCTGATTCTATTTGGTGACTCACATATGGTATGTACACTGAGTTTGGTGTATAAGAAAGCCAAGGTTCCTAATTTATACTGTGATGGAAAAGGCTGTTGACGAGAAAGCTAAAGATCATTTATACCGTGATAGGACAAGGCTGTTAGTGCTGACTAATTTGTTTGCAGGAAGCGCTCCTTTGTTTCAGTGTGGAGCTAAATGACCAGTTGCTACTTTTATAACTACAGTAGAAGGTGATAAAAGGGGTTGTGAAAGCATTTCCCAGCATAGTGATACACATCTGCTTTTCCAGATTTTCCTTGTTGTGTGAACAGTGCATTCTGGGACATGTAGTCTTCTGGCGCAAGCGTGTGTGTCTGTGTGTGCATGTGTCTGCATGTTGCAGAAAGCAGGCAGCCACGTTCACTGGGTTGTAAATAAACCTCTCCAGGTTTGGCGCAGTTCCTGTTGACTGCTTCCCCGTGCAGTCAACAGGACTGCACGGTGTTATAGATGGGAGGGAGGGTGTGACTAAAGCCTTCCTCGTGTGTTCACTTTCTCCAGCTCTTCCCACATGCTTTTGTCAGCGCTGGCAGCGGGTGGCCGTGTGCGTGTTCAGGAGGGGCGGGACTGGAACTAAGCTGCAGCTCCTGGCCTCCAGTACAGTGAAAGGGGACATGTAGGGGTGGGGATGGATTAGTCTCGCTAGCACCGCCCGTCACTCCCTCCAAAATCACATCTTTTTTTTGTTTTTTTTGTTTTACACGCTGCAAAAGGGGTTGTATGGAAAACGGTCGCCATGGCAACGGCAGCAGGGCCAGCTCGCCTCTCCGAAAGGACGGCCCGAGGTAGCGTTGCTCATGGCGACTGAACACTCATGCCCTCTGTCTCCCTCTACATCTCTCTCCCTTGATCTATTTCTCTCTTTCATCTGTGCGAGGCTCCTTTGTTATGAAATACCCCTCCAGGGGTTTGGGGTATGAGGGCAATCAGAAATCCCACAGGACGCTGCAGCTGGTCCGCTTTGTCATGTGACCTGCAGCTGAAGGGCAGCGCTCCGCTGGATTGGCTTCTTAAAGCTACATGTTGGGTGACAGCTGGCGTGCAGGCTAACTGGAGCGTAGGCTGCGCGGTCCGGCCAATGGGCACGCCGCAACAAGAGCAGCTTTTCACCCGTCAGCTTTTCACCGAAACGCCGTCCGGGCGATGCGTGGCAGGCCGGAGGGCGCGGTAGGCTCTGGACCGCCGCGGGCCTACAGGCTGGCACCTAGTCCCGCCACCCCCTCTGCGCTGCCAACTGGAATCTCCGCCGGCGTACGCCGAGCGCATGTTTGTTCACGGTCCGACCCTGCTGTCCGAGCGCCACAGAGTCTTGTAACCAAACAAATGAAACAAATGAAGCGAGAGTGAGAGCGCGATGTGTACGAATAAACATTTGGGACGGTGCAGAAGCCATTCTCCTGTGCGCCAGCTCGATCGGCCACTGTGGGCGCCGTGTCCCAGTCGCGCGGCCGGCGAGGGCGGAGCCCCACTCCCCTAAACCGAGCCCTTTATCATCATTGTTCTCCCGCTAACATTTCTGTAACTTTGTTCATACCGTACTTTTGTGACATTTTACCTAACATTTACTTTGCTATGTATTGCTACTGGGCTAGGTTTCGTTGGAGGAATGCATTTAAACGGAAAGCCCTGGAAGGTGCCTGTGGGTCATTCATAATATTATCACATCAGTTATTTTTTCTTTTAAAATTCTCACGGCGGTTGTCAAGGTCACACGCGGCCGCCGGAGTGTTGGTGTGAGTGGGTGTGTTTTAGCGTGCGGGTGAGAAAAGTGTAATACTATTGAATAGTGTTGTAGGGATACTTTTGTAGGTGCCATAAGGCCAGCTGAGAGCAAGAGACGGGGTTGGTTTGTGCTGCACAGACTTGAGCTTTACTGTCGTGCGCATGCCTCCCATTTGATCCGTCCCTCACCTCTGTTTTGCCTGCGCTTGTCGCGCCATGCAGCCGTGACCCACTTATTGTTCGCTGGTTCTGTCTCCCCCCCCCCCGGGCTGATCTGGGTCCAGCTCCAGATTTAAAGATGTGCGGCTCCAGCCACCGCTCGGGGGTCTGGAGGAAATGGAACGGGGGGTGGCGGTGGGGGGGGGGGGGGGGTGTGTGAGCCCCGAGCCCCTCCCTCGGTCCCGTCCCGGCACAAGGGCCCCTCCAGACACAGGAGATCAATACCCATCGCTTGTGCTGGACATTCATCGCACCGGTTGGCGGATTCAGATTGGATCCCCCCCCCCCCCCCGGCATACATGCGCGGTCCTATCGGATTCAGAGAACTAGGCCATCGCGCTCGTAGAGATGGAACTGTAGCTGCTCTTAATTGGCTACTGAGCATGCTCCTCACCTAGGCTTGCGTGAGGTTGCAGCAGCAGCGGCGCCAGCTCGCTCTATCTCTCTCTCTCTCTGTCTCTCTCTCTCTCTGTCTCTCTCTCTCTCTCTCTCTGTCTCTCTCTCTCGCTCTCTCACTTCGTGCGGAGCCGTCATCCAGTTCGGGGGCAGGAGGACGGAACTGAGCCGCTGTCCGTTTGTGATGGTTTCTGGGAGCGGCAGGGGCGAGCTACTCACCCCAGTGTAGAGAGGGGCGCTTCTGAAGAGCGCCCTGTCCAGCTCCTCGTATCGCGCACTGAGACCGGTCTACAACGCAGGCTTCTCCGCCGGTGAGCTCCCAAGGCTGTGTGTGTACCCCTGTGTGTTTTTGAGTTTTTGTTTGTCTGCCTTTGTGTATACGCGTGGAGGTGTATGAGTGAGTGTGCTTACGCGTGTGTGCACACAAGCCTGTGTGTTGTGTGTATGACTGCGTATGTGTGTTTGCCCACAAGCCTTTTTGTGTGTCTGTGTACCTGTGTGTGTGTGTATGTATAGCTGTGTGTGTGTGTGTGTGTGTCTGTGTGTATACCTGTGTGTGTGCGTGCGTGCGCTCACGTGAGGGTGTTATTTCTGTGCGGGGAGTGTAGTGTGTGCTTTTCACTGGCTGCATTGTGTTCAGGTTGTTCAGGGGCTGCTGCTGGCTGGGGCTGTACCTAATAACAGGGCTCTCACCCTGTATCCCAATGTGACCCACCACTCAGGGTTATGAGCCACTCAATGAATTACCCGTGACTATTGATGATGAGAGCTTTTAATTGAACCCACGTCGTTGTTGTGCTGAAGGTTTGATTTGTACGCCAGCTGTAGAAATATCCTGGAGTGTAACAGTCCCCCCCCCCTTTAGACAGGTGTACTGGCTTCCTGCTGGGGGCAGGTGTGATCGCTGTCGGATTTGTGCCAATTCTATGTTTGCTTAGCTGGTCCCAGTAATGCGTGCCTTTGCTCTGGGTCTGTTGCAGTGGGGAATGCACCCAATAGGGATTTGATTGAATGTGCGGAGAGGAAATTTCAAATGAGTGTTTGGATTACATAAATGTTGTGCTGTAGCTCTGTTGGCGTCTGCCAGTCCTTATTGCCACGCAAAAATTTCGTTCTGAGGCACATTTTTCAGTTATTCATGTTCGAATATCGACTGGATGTTCATGAAGCCCACAGAATTTGTTTTGCAAAAGAGGGTCACATTAGCTAGCTTTTTGTTTTTATATTGCACTTTTTTATTAAGCTGTTTGCACTGTTATATCAAAGCAGCGGATGTACTGTGTTAGGTTTTAAAGCAGTTGTGTCGGTGCTGATTCTTTGAGACCGTATTCCGGCTGTCTTCCTCAGGCTGAGGCTCATGCTTATTTGCTAGAGAGGAGCTGACCGAGCCCCTTGGGGGACAACACATTTCAGCGGAAACCGTTACATAACAGAGCTTCTGTATCGCGCTCTGTACCCACAGACACCCTGCCAGATCAGGAGGGCGAGGTATTTAAATATTCGCTGGTGTCATCTTTTTGTATCTCTGTCTGTCTCTTCCCCTTCCCCTCTCTCTCTCTCTCTCTCTCTCTCTCTCTCTCTTCTCTCTCTCTCTCTCTCTCTCTCTCTCCCTCCCTCAGTGCCTCTCCATCTCTCTTTTTTTCCTCTTTCTGTCGCTCCGTGTAAAACAGATGCCTGCAATTAAAAAAAGAAAGAAAAGAAAAAAAGCCATCTCCAGCTTGTCCTTGTAATCGATTTGAAAGTGAAAACAATTTCAGGAAAGTGAAGTGGGATTCACAGCCATGATTATTTCTCCTCTTCTGGCACGTTGCGGAATTGTGTGTGTTTGTGTGCATGTGCGTACGCGCGCATATCTGCGTGCGTGACATCCAAATCACGTGTGACATTCGGCTGGTTAAATCTTTACTGCAAAGTGGTTTAATTAAAACTTATTTAAACGATTTTAACAATTAAAAATCTGTTTCTTACATTGAATGTAAGGGTGCCATCTCATTGTGCAAGTTATATGAAAGCTTGTAGCCAAAAACAGAACATCTAGGTAGAACAGCAGCACGCAATCCAGAGAACATCCTGTTAGCACCTGGAACTTTCTCCACACAAACATAAGGAGGACAGAGGAAACGCAGAGCTCACAATCTCCTTTTTAATTATCAACCTTCCCTGTTGCTTATTGTGAGAGGGTGTTTTTTATTCATGTTGCCTTTCGTGTAAATAGCCTATCACAACAGCATATGCCTTTTCTTCAGCTAACAGAGAAGTAGCTAATCCACAGCCTTTTTTTCCCCCAGAGATAATTTCCCTTGAATGCGAACGCTTAACAGGAATAAATTTAGCCTTCTTTATAATCCTCGGGAGACTAAGCCATTTCGTCCGCGTTTGTAGCGGCGGTGGAGGTTGTGGTAGACGGTAGCTGCTCGGAGACGTAGCGGCCGCGAGAGAAGGCTGTCCCACCTGCCCGCTTGCGGACTGCGCTACAGCTGGTCTGCGGGGGTTGTGCCACCGACGTCTCCAGACAACTCCGGTCACCTGACGCGTGGCCGCAGCCCGGTGATGGACTGGAATGTCAGGTTTCTGCCTGGGCGGGGGCAGGACGGGGTGGTGATGTTGCACGGTTTTTGGGGGCTTGGCGAGGCCAAGGAGAAGGTCTCGTGCTCACCTTCAAAGAGGACGGTGTTTTATCGTCTGCCCTCTCCTCCTGTCATCCTCTCGGCGTGTCGCAGGGCGATGTCTTTATAGTGGACCTAAATACAACGATCTGTTATACATAAAACTACCCCAGCGAGTCACTGATGGATGGCACAGAGTTTACTCAAAGGGGTAGAACTACAGCCAGCCATGTCAATGACAAAGAATATGTTTTTTTTGTTTTTTTTTGAACAGTACACAAAGTATCACCTTTTTAGGGTGCTTTTTTCTGATTAATCTTTTGACATTGTCATACTATTGGAGGTACAAATAAGCCCCTTGCACATTCCTGTAATTTATCGTGCATGAAGTAATGCACGGAGCAATGCATGGAGTGGATGCAGACTAGATGTGAATACACAGATAGACTGCGTGCACAACCTGGTGTGCAGTGCAGCGGGAATGGGTTCGAGAAAAAAGGCGCCATCAAAGAAAGAAAATTAACTTATACAACGATTGAATGGCTGATATTCAGCACGCCTAGGTGAGCAGACGTATATCTGTGCTTCAATCTATTATTTAGTCTGTTTGCTTGCTTTAAGAGGTCCTGTTGTGGATTTTATTTATTACATTTTTAAAATTGCTCCAGAATACTGAATGCTAATCTAATATTAATGTTCACTACCCAGCCACTTGTGTACTGCACACCGGAGTGTATATAAATGTGTAGTTTATACAGTATATGATATATTTTCTGGCACACCATAAATGCAAAAAACCTCAATTCCTTTTGACTAAAATGTGCAAATGGTTTTTAAAATGGCTTGCAGTGGTCCAAACCAACATTACCAGAACATATGTCATTGTATTTGCTTATCTCAGCATGTGTATGTGTGTCTGTGTTTGTGTATGTATGTTTGTCTATAAGTGTGCATGATTCAATGTGTGTCTGTAGGTGTACGTATACGAGTGTGCATGATTCAATGTGTGTCTGTAGGTGTAAGTATACGAGTGTGCATGATTCAATGTGTGTCTGTAGGTGTAAGTATACGAGTGTGCATGATTCAATGTGTGTCTGTAGGTGTAAGTGTACGAGCGTGCATGATTAAATGTGTGTCTGTAGGTGTAAGTATACGAGTGTGCATGATTCAATGTGTGTCTGTAGGTGTAAGTGTACGAGTGTGCATGATTCAATGTGTGTCTGTAGGTGTAAGTATACGAGTGTGCATGATTAAATGTGTGTCTGTAGGTGTAAGTATACGAGTGTGCATGATTCAATGTGTGGTCTGTAGGTGTTGGCGTAAGCATGTGTAATTAGATGTGCGTGCAGGCCTGGCTCAGGCAGTGATAAAGTCGTTGCATGCGGTGACCTTTGACCCTCCGGTTCTGCGACCTCTGACCTTCCATGCTGGGTGCGCGCTGGGCTGGAGGAAAGCAAATCCCTCTGATCCCCACATCATCCCTCTCAATCAGGAGAGCATCCAGTGCAGCTGTTTACCTCCCGTCCCCACTGCACTGCCTCTTCCTTCACATTATTACATCACTTCCTCCATTGCCCACACCCAATTCTGCCAACACTGCTGCAGACTCAGATTTCCACATCCATGGGCAGTGAAAGAAAGAGAGAGAGAACGCAAAAGAGAGAAAGCGAAAGAAAGGTTGTATTCCACGAGTAGTCAATGTTACATTTGACACTTTCTGCGTGCAATGTGATTGCCCCCAGCTTGATTTCTGTGCTAATGGGTTGTGCACGTCGGAGGCGGTTTGTTCGTACTTACGGAGTGACATATGGACCCATGACGTGATTATGTTTTAATGAGCATGGCTGCAGTCCTGAAGTTCTCATCAGTACAGTGCTTCCTCCTGTAGGGGGCATCAGTACAACAGAGGGCCCTTTCACTTTGTGCTCCGTGCTTCATTTCTCATTAAATCCAACGGCAAAACAAAGTCGAATAACATTCTCACCGACAAGCCGGGCTATTCCCCCCCCGCGTAGTTAATTTGAATATTGTCACATGCATCAGGGTCAGGGCTTTTAAAATCCTTTCCTGGAAGACGGCAAAAAGACCGTTTTCTCATCGCCGGCTCCGTCTTCGGTTCGTCTTCCACTCTTTACGTTTTTTTGTTCACAAGTGTCTCGGCGCTCCCCGGCGCGGGCGCCTGGATGTGAAAGCAGTGGGCGATTTTCAAATGCGTCTTCTATTCTCCTCCTCTTCATCCCTGCTGGGAACTACCTGCGCCGTATTCTCCTCTTTCATTTCTCCATTTCTCAGTCTAAAAATAAAAACGGGGAAAGCAGGCCTCACACAAGCCCGGTCAGCTCGAAGCTCTTAAAAGCCCCGGTGAGCACGCGGAGGGAGAGGGAAGCGGTCGGGCGAGGGCGTTACTCAGCCTCACTACAGGCCGTAATCCCCCCCTCCCCCTTTTGATCATTTCAAAGGGAGGCTGGGGAGCGCTATTTTACCTGGGAGAAAGAGCTGACGTTGAAGTTCACTCAGAGTTCACAGGAACTTTTTCCTGCTTGAAAGGAGCTGTCTCGCGTGCGCTTTGGAATGGGGTCGTATTCAGAGTCAGACGTCCTAACCGGTTTAACGAGAAGCCGAGGAGGATGCTTCACATCTCCGCGCCGGGGTCATCTGTCCTGACAGGGAATTTCTGGTGCCGGTTATCTGGGAATTGAACGTCTGGGTATGCAAATATTGTGAATGATTTTTGCTTGCATCAAAAAGCCCATAGTGAAATCAGGTGGCGCGTCATTCCCAGAAGATTAAAATCTCTTGTTGGAAAAGATTGAAGGAGCTTCATTGATATTTGTAGTTCTGCATCAGGAAACCAGGCCTGGGTTAATTCCCCTTTAATTGGCTGATTAGCGTAGTAATATATGCAGAGCAGCCTCGTTCCATATTCATGAGATGGTGGGAGAATGGAAATTGCTTGGTTACCACTGTCAAACCCACGCAATTCCAGTGGTCCGTGTAAGCAGGGCGTGCCCAGGGACGAGACGGAATCAGATTAGCTCAACTCGATCCAGAGGCGCGAAAAAAAGTTGGAGAATATGCACGCCGCGTTACCCGCGCCGCTGGAGATGCTCTCCTGGTTGGTAGGAACGGGGGGGAGGGCATTAGCGGAGCTGTGCCTTTTTCCTCCGAGATGGGAAAGAGGGATGCTCAGCCTGTCAGTAGCACCGTATTACCATAGTTACATAATCCCAGGATGAAGTTTGACAGCCAGCAGGAGCGCCACGAGCCGTCAGTCACGTGAACCGTGATGCCAAGCTCACCGCCATCACACGGGGCGAGGGGGTGGGGGCGTCTGGGTGCTTTTTGGAGCGGGGGGGATTGTTTCACACAAGAATGCTTTACTATTGATGTCTGATGTTTGACTTGCAAACACTGGAATTTCAATTGTTAACACTGACAGTATGTTTTTTTTTAAAGCCCACCAGAAGAAGTGGAGCATGTGTATGGAAAGCCTTTGTTTCCTTGTAGAGGTTTTTTGAGGGACTGATGTTATTCACGACTCTGTGCTGGAATGTAGTTCATCGATCCTCACTGTTGGAGCCCCTTTTGGGCTTCTCTCCTTCAGTTGCCCTTCCAATTACAACCTAGAGGTTAGGATACCCAGCAGCCCCCACACTGTGGAGAACTGTGCCACCAATTACTCTCACTACTCAGACACAGGCTATTGATTTTCAATGTCTCATTAGTACAGTCCCAAATTTTTAGACCCAATCTGTGATTGTGACCGATGGGGCATAGCGGTCTGAAAATACGTCCGAGTTGAACTTCCGGACAGCTTCAGGCAAGTTCTGCACGTGCATCAGCCAGCCATGCAGGTTTGGTGGCCAAAGATATCTTTGTATATGTTGCCCACAAGAGCGGTTCACCTGGATGCATCGCATGGGGTCTCAAAAGGTGTACTTTTAATTTATTTTAAGCACAGTCCTGGTGCATTTTGGCTATACCGTTCCCCGAACAGATGGTGACTTTTTGCATGTCATTTAAATTTTTTCGCCACGGGATTTACCAGATCCAGCGGTTAGCCTCTGCTACCAACTCCTGTTCCAGTGTGTTGACCTGTTTCTTTTTTTTCAGGAGGGGATACTGGTGCAGACATTGGCATGTTAACTTACAGCATCATTAATTCTCCCTTTCCTTTGTATCGTCTTTAGTGCTCTACTGTACGCTGCATTCTTTGGCACAAAGGACAAAAAAAGATGTTAATTGCACGGTTATTTGATTGTTCTCTTATTAAAGACAGTTAAGCGTTCTCGAGTAGATTTTATCCGTCCCCCCAATGCGTTACTGATGCCGGTAAATGGGGGGGGGGGGTTGGGGGGCTGTATTCTTAGTGAGGAATTTAAGTTAATTTTCATCCCGTCAGGATAACATCCCAATTTGCGCCACGGTGTAATCCCGTCGACACTGCCTTAATTACAGAGCTCGAAATAACTCCCCCAGCGCAGCAGTTCGTCGTTTATGAGGTTCTCTGAAATTACGGGGAAATCTGCTTAGTTCGCCGAGCTCGTGGCTCAGGGGAGAGAAAAAACGGTGACGTGCAGTCACGACGGCAGCAAAGGGCATTGATTGCGTGAGCATAGATTCGTCAGTTATTCATCGCTGTTTTTACCTCAGTTTCTTTTTTTCTGCATTTAGAGATTTTTTTGTTTGTTTTATGGGTGGGTGTGAGGTCAATGGATTAACCACTATTTAAGAAACGCAGGGGTGGACCCAGCTGATCAGACTACAGTCACCCTTGAGTTCATTTATAACGCACGCAGGTGGTAAAGTTAATTTTTGACACTGATTCGGTCAGGACCTTAATTTCAGCGAGGCATTCTGCATCCACCTACCCACTCTAATTAGCGCCTTTGTTTAGCAGTGCTCTGACAGGCTAGTCGTGGCGAGCCTTAGTCACCGGTGTAATTCTTTTTAACGGCGAAGTTGCCGACCTTTCCTGCTGTGAAATATCTTTAGCCGATCGCAGACGTCAGAATATTATCGCAAGCATATTCGTCTCGTTTCCATTTTTATTTTATTTTTGCATACCGAAAGTTTTGAGCCCACCGCAGATTGGGGAAGAAAAACGACCGCCTGCGGTCGAGTCTGGAAAGGTGGGTTTGTGAACGATAAGAGGAAAAACAGAAGAGCTTCTAGTTCTCGTGCCTGTGTGGGCATATGCCCAGAATCATACAAAGGTGCCAGTCTGTGAAAACCCCCTACTTACCCTCTCTCTTTGTAGCTAGGCTGCTGTTGGTACATATCTAGTCCTCAGATAGTTGATGAGACTGAAGGGAATACATCTCTCTCTCTCTCTCTTTCTCTCTCTCTCTTTCTCTCTCTCTCTCTCTCTCTCTCTCTCTCTCTCTCTCTCTCTCTCTCTCTCTCTCTCTCTCTCTCTCTCTCTCTCATGTTTCCATGTTATTTGTTGTGGGTCTGTAAGTCTAGACCCTTGGGAAAGCCACTTGAGTTAATCACAACTAATGACAGAAATACAGCACCCAGGCCTCGCAGAGAGCTGGTCATTCACGTTGGAATTTATCATTGATTAGATTGTTTCCTTTTCTCTTAAAAGGGAAGGCTTTTCTTTTCATTGCCATTTTGTTCCCTCTCTGGTTGCAAAAGAATTTCTGATTTTTTGCACTTACAGACCTCAAGATGGGGACACAAATTATGTGCTGATGTCATTCCGTTTTACAACTGTGGCTCCTCTTGTCTGGAAGTGGATCTGTAGCATTCATGCAAATGACATACACACACACACACACACGCACACACAATACGCAGCTTGACCTCTGTTCTCACGGCTTTGGCAGCTAAGGAACTCTCTGTTTTCAGCTTCCGTCTGCAGAAATACAATGAGAGGCCTCTCAGCCGTGCAGATCTCCTCTTCACCCTAAAGGATATCCATTCATTAGCAGTCACGCGTGCGTGTGTGCGTGCGTGTGTGTGTGTATTGAGTTTATGTTGCGTCTCAGTAGCGTGGGTCCATGTGTGTCTCCTGTGTGTGCACTTGTGTGTGTGTGTGTGGGCATGGGTGTTACGTGGGCGTGTGTAGTGTGCATGCGTACTGTACATGCGCTTGCAGGTTTGGTGTGGCCTCAGGGCGCTCGGCTTTCGGCTCAGTTACACTGTGTGACACAGCGCTGCTGTCGCCATGATGTTTTTTCTACCAGACTCATGTATAGAAAAGACCAGAATCACGCCCCTCCCTCCTGCTTCTTAGAGCTGTTCTCTTACGCACCTCCCGACGCCCAATCTGACACCCTGACGCGTGGCCTGCGCTTACCGAAGGTGCGAATCCGTCAGGACGCTGCGTTTTCAGTTCCCCGTGTGAAAAGGCAGACGGAGAGCGGCACATGATTAATGGCGGACTAATGAGGAAGGAGGCACTTGACAAACGAACGCTGAAGACGTGCACCGTAGGATGCTGGAACCTGGAGGAGTGAGCGCTCTTGACCTAGCAGGCTTCCCTTGGCATTGCGCCAGCCCGCCGTAGCTTCAGTGCATCAGTCTCTACGCTGCCAAGTGCAGGCAAGGGGGAGCCAACGGCCTTCGGGCACGACCGTACCAAATGTACAGGCGTAGTAAACCTCAAACCCAGGCATGTGAACTGGCTATCACTAATGCATGGCTCCTCACAGAGAGAGGCCTGGTGCTGCTTGCTCCGGTAGCCGAGCCCTGTGAGGTAGACGGCAGGCACGGGCGGGTGAGCGGGGAGCTAGGAGAAGAGGGTGGGGCGGTGGAGGTGGGGTTTTTGGCGGGGAAGCTTCCACACCGGAGCCACGGAGAATACCACACTCACCCCCCCCCCCCACGTGTCAGCCGTGGGACGGATTAGCAGCAGCAGCCTCTTGTCAAAGCGTGCATCGATCCTCCGGGTCCGATTGCGTAAGGAGAATGCACAGGACTCAGCAGGGGCTCAGCTCACGTGGAGCATGTGTGAGGATGAATAGCAATCCCCAGTGGGAAACGCTATGCTCACACCCCGTAGTGCAGTTCAGCCTTCTGTGTGTGGAGACGAATGAGATTCAGCTCAATTAGACCAAATAGCGTATTGAACGAGAGGGCATTTCTGTACTCATAACCTGTAAAGCAGTAGGCTTTTGATTTTTCTTTTAAAAAAACCCTGTACAGTCATTATTCTACTTGCATTTAATGGGTCCAGCCACAAGACAACTTTTTTTCCTCGCTTTTTTCAAATTAAAAATTTTCGAATGCAGTGAAATAAGATTTCCTCTTGATGTGATGAACGTCGTCTCTGAACGCGAGAGCTGGAGGTCTGAGACGGGGTGTCTGTTTTGGATATTTCGGATATTCACTTCTTTTTTGCATCCCACTAAAAACGCTTCAACGCTGATTGGTTGAAACAGGCGTCGGCCACCCTGGTCCCGGAGTGCTGGAGACGGTCCGGGTTTTTGCTCCATCCGAACCTAGAACTACACGACTGGATTAAATTTTTAATTAATCAGGTGTAATGAATGAAGGTAACCATGTGCTGGAGGCACTCAGCGTTTCAGCATTCAGAATATTCAGACTCAGACTTTAAATCATCCATCAATCACCCACCAAACTCTCAATGTCAAGCTCAGATGGAACAAAAGCCAGAAAGGTCACCGGCACTCCAGGACCAGGATTGCCTACCCCAGGGTTAAAATATAAAATATAAAATAGCATATTAGTCCAGCAATAAATCATGTTCTTCAAATAACCAAATACCAAGCCACATAACTAATACTCCTGTAGCGGGCAGTATAAAAACTCATTTAAAATTAAAACTCAGTAAAATACGCTTGATATCGTAGTCTGTTTTTTTCTTTGATCCTTTTTGTACAGTATAGTACCAGCTATTGTGAATGATGTTTTTGATTGACAGCGCCTTAATGAACAACGACTTGCATTCTTTCCAAAAGGCGTGGCCTCTCTTAATGTATGTGTAATGTATAATAATGATAATGGATTATATTTGCATAGTCCTTTTCGTCTCAGGCTCTGAGAGCTTTACCGTAATGGTGAGCGGATAAGCTCTTCGCAACCGGAACAAATTTCTCCACAAATCACGAGTCAATCATTTGAAGCAGTTTATCACTGCAATTAATTTGCGGCATCATCAATATTCATAAACCCGACGCAATCATCGATGCGGGGGTAATGCAACGAGACTAGGACGCTATGATGTGATTTCTGTGTTAAAGTTCAAACCCCATGTTATCTCCCGAAACTTATCATCAAGGAAATGTCCCCGTGTTGCTTGAATCTCCCCCCATATCAGGCAGTATAAAAGCCTGTCTTTACTGTCTCTGAGGAAAATATTTCCCTGAAATCCATCAAGTCCAACGGCTGCCAACAGCTTTTAGCGCCGTCTACATTCTATCCCTTTCCATACGTATTTTTTGCCCTGTGTTAGTCACAAGGATGCATTTCACACGCCTACGTGCTTCAGTTGAATCGCTCATATGCAAGCCGAGGCTGTTCTTGTGTGACTTTGGCCTGCGGTATGTCAGAAGCAGGGCTTGCACACATCCAAACGCACATTTTAGAGATGAGCACATCCGGTCCTGTACGTTTACTTAGTGGTTTACTGAAAATGGTTATTAATTACTGGACGTTTTATTAAAGGACGACCTCGTGTAACGGCGTACTCCTTGACTCGTCACCGGGACGTTGGAGCGCAGCTCCAGTCTGTCTGTGGCTGGAGGTGTAGCCGAGCGTGCGTTGAAAAGGGCGGCGGTAATGAGGTCCGGGTAGCTCCTCTCTGGGTTCTGCTGCAGTGAGAGCGCTGCCGTGTTTTGAATCCCTCGGTGGCCCCGGTCTCCGCTGCTCGGGGGAGAAGAGTGCCACATTTCTCCCCGACACGGGATTCTCAGCCCGAAATGCACCAGGCCAGATTTCTTTCAAAAGGGATAGCGGTGGGATACGATTGGGCGAGGGCGGGTGTTCCGCCGTGAGCCGGAAATGTAGGAGAACCCTGAAGCTAAACGCGTTTGACCGTGTCAAGGTGAAGCGGGACGCCGCAGGGATCCCCTCGCTGGTTCCGTTGCGTGTCTGTGTATTTGGGCCTCGGCCAGCCCAATTAGCGACTCTTTGATCTTTAGCATGGCCTCTGGTGGTGTGCGTGCGGGCGTGTGTGGGGTCTTGTGTGTGCCAGTGTGAGCCGGTTGTGTAATTGCAGTTTGCAGGGGATCAAGCCGTTTTCCAGCTGACCTGCTGACCACAGCCTCATTAATTACGAGATAAAGAGGGAACCACATGTGCTTGTAAGGCCGAGTGTTGTGCCCTTCGCCATGTGTGCTCTGTGTAGGAATCTGTGGAATCTGCGGTCAGCCTGATAAAATGCTTCGGTTAGCTATGTGCACTGACTTCCCCTTGACACCACAGAAACATCTCTTTCACTCAGTTATCTGAGGGATTATCACATTGCCGTTTAAGACAAAACTGAGGCGCAGAGCTTCTTGCAACCGGGCTGGAGTAGCGATAAGCTTACTGGGAGTACGCATTTTGCCGAACTAACATAGCTCTGTTTGGCATAACTTGTTATGGCAAAACTGTAGTGGGAAGCACGCTGCTACGTTACAGAAGACGACAATTTTTGACCAGCTCTGTTGTGCGATTACTTAAGCGGTGGAAATCTATTCCACACAGGGATGCGCCGCACACACACACACACACACACACACACACACACATACATAAGTGAGAAAGGCCAGAGAGGAGACGTGTTTAAATTATAATCAGACCGTGTCATAGAGAGTTGCCTTATGTAATCCTGGGCTAATTAATTCAGTGCTGAGATGCCCCTGATAGAAGCATGGAGATCTTCTGTGAGCTCTGCTCTGCTGCTATTGTTGATAATGGCATGGGAAGGAGCTGTTCCTCCCCTTCGTCCCCCCCCCCCCACACACACACACACACTGTCAGTGGAGTGAGGCTGAGTCTACGGCTGGGAATTGCACCCAGGGTGGTTTGACTAGAGCAGCGCGATCGTCACTAAACGCGAGCGTGCCCTGAGTACCCATCGGCTTGCGTGATTATAGATTCGGCCCGCTTTACTGTCATGGAAACGCACGGCTCCATTTTGGCCCGTTGAAAGGGGGGCGTGAGTTTGTGTGGGAGAGATAAGGATGAGGCGGCCCCTTCCCTGCGTACTCCGCGCTCCGCTCTCCGTCTCCAGCCCTGGCTATCGGCTGTGCTGCAGGCATCACTCAACGAGCACAGATGAGCGGAGCGCTCTCTTCTGCTGCCTTATGCGAAAGCCTCACCCTCTTGGTCTTCTCTCTCTCTGCGTGAAGTCACAATGAAGTCTTTTGGTCAGACATGGGCATTTATTTACAGCGCATTGTTACGGTAACGGGAGAACAAAGCTTGTACTCTAAAATGGCGGTCGTTCCGAGGCAGCGCCCACGGCTCTTAGAAGAGACGGAGTACCTTCAGCACATCATATGCTGAGCGAACTGCGCGACAGGTGTCTGTCGATTCTTGCGTAACGATTTTCAGCCCGCCCTGCCGTAGCCGTGCGTTGGTTTGGAGTGCACGCAGGACTGCGCACTGGGAGGATGAATGAACGTGGGTCCCGCTCCCCCCAGCAACTCCAACACAACACACTACCCCCCCCCCCCTCCCTCCGAGAGAGACTACAAAGAGGCTTGTCCGTACAGCACGCACTGTGCAAAGGCTGCTGCGTAAAAAAAACAAACATGGATTTTACTGCTGTGCCATTTCCCTAATCCCGCTACCTTAAATATCATGTGGACTGGGCAATTAAATATTCATGGTTCATTTTGTTGCGTCTCTTGGGTGCGATGGCGGGAGGGAGGTTGTGCTGATGTTGCTGTTCTTATCAGTGTTATTTTGAATGAAGGATTCCAGAGAAGATAGCTGAATGAATAATTTAGAATGACTCGGGGAAGAGATGGAGCTGCACTCTTCTCCGGTTAGTTCTCACTTTTTGGAAATCCAGAGTGTAGCTCCGAGAAGCTTTGTGTGTCAAGTTTCAACTTAAACGGTATTGGGACAGTCCCTCAGATAGATTTGACTAAAATAAATGTTTCTCTTGTTCTTTTGCCTTCCCGCGTTTTGTACTGTTCAGTACTAGGGGAATATTTGGTCATTCTCATGCATTTTCCATGAGATTCAAGCGCACGCCTCTAAACGCCAGGTGGTCCGGGATTTCTAATGGCAGCAATTGCCTGCCACATTATTACAGCCATGATAATACTTTTTTTATTGCCACTGTATTTTCACTGGGGGCCATCGTAAATGGTCCCTGCTTACTTGAAATGAGCTTACTCCTACTGGAGGCCAGCCCCACTATTTTATTGCATTAAAGCTCTATCCTTGCTGCGGGGCGTTCAGACTGGCATCAGTAATTAGGGGTCTGGACGCCCAGAGCGGCCTCTCTTCTCTCCCTTCTGCTTTCAGTGGACTTGTTTTAGTAATCTGCATGTTGGTGACAGGACTGGGGTTGTTTGTGTTAGTGATGTTTAACTCTAATGACAGAAGCGAGCTACTTTAGGACAGCAGGTTCCCATCGTCCTGTCGCTGTGGAGACGCCGGCGTCAGACCTCTGGCGTAGTCCCACACTGCGATCTGATGTCGAGGTCCAGTGGTGCAGTACATCTCACCTGAGCTTGTCTCTATTTCTCTCTCTCTTTCTCTTGCGCTCGCTCTCCCTCTCTCTCCGCTTTTGTTTTGCACTACCCTCTCTCTCTGTCCATCTCTTTCTTTCGCTGTGTGCTAAAGGGCACTGTAAATATCACGGCTGCCGGGACTCGCTCACCTGTTGTCCTGGCAACGAGGGTCCAGCGCGCGGAGCGTATCTCTCCGCAAACATCGCGGACGGAAAGTCGAGTTCGCCGGTGTCCAGACTGCCCCCCCGTGCTCACTGCAAATAAGAGAGAGGGCTGCGCCTCAGCTTTCACCCTTCTCCCTGCCATAAATCACAATTAATACCGTTTATCTCTCAGGGCTTGCTGCGTTTGATCACAGAGACAGTTGGTTTGTCCTGCCGGGGCATTAGTCTGTGGTGTTTAGACATGGGGTGCACATCTTTCAGTGACCTTGGGGCCGATGAACCCCAAGCACACTGCTCGGGTCACATAATATGCTCTTGGAATAGGATTTAAGACTCTCACTTATACCAGCACATTCACTGACCTTGCCCCCAACCCTTCATTCCTGGCGTTGACCTCAAATCAAAACACAATATATCTCTCACAATAACCAGTCCGTTGTTGTATGTGGTATTTTAACAAGTTGACAATTACCTATGAAAGTTTCTTTCTTAAACTTTTGTACACTCCATCTTCTCATCTAAAAATGGGAAACCTACATTTTTTGTTCCAAATATGAAATTGGACTCCTTAACTATTTTGGGGTTACAAAGCTAAATCCCTTCAGGTTTTTGGCTGGGTCCTTATGTACCATTTGCAGTAATGCTGCCCTTGAAATCCTTCTCCAGAAAACTCCACACATGTATAGCAAGAGCATAGCATCTTGAAAGATCCAAAATGATCACGGGAATTGACTTTTAGTAGAGTAAATCGTGTAAATACCGGGCCTAAACAAGGCAATGTAGAAGAGAAGCGACGACTTGAGTCAAACCAAAAAGACATCTGGTAAATTGGTAAATAAGGGCCTGATTTACTAAGACCTTTAGTGTGTGCAAAACCTTTTAGCACATGCAAAACCAATAACATGACCAATGATTGGTCATGGTATTTGTTTTGCACCAATCATTGGTTGTGTTATTAGTTTTGCGTGTGCTAAAAGGTTTTGCACACGCTAAAGGTCTTAGTAAATCAGGCCCTGTGTCTTTATCATGTCTTCCCAGCGGCATCCCCTTGGGTGCCATGGAACCTTGCACTGCGGCGGGCGGGTTTGCTCCGCGTCTCACACCTCAGAGAGCCGCACAGCTACCCTCCCCTGCCCACTTATTTACCCTCTGAGAGACCCAGAGAGGAGCCCGGGCGGGAGCTCTGTAACCTGTGCTTAACGCGGTAACGAGAGCACGCTGCCTGAGCGCAGCTGTGTGCTCGGGGGGGGGGGTCTTCTCCTCCGTGCCGTCACGCAGCGTAAACTCTCAGAAGTGATGCACCATCCGTCACCCTTGGGATTTTGGAGGAGAGCGCGTTTCCCCTGCCGTTCCCCTCCTGTCACACCAAATCCCAGTCAGACAGAAAGTGTTGGGATATGTGTTTGTGTGTCTGAGAGAGTGAGAGAGGCTGCGTTTAAGTGATAACAGAATCCCATAGCAGATGGATTCATTCCTCAACAGAAAGCTGCTCTAATTCTCGACAAGGTTACATGGTAGTAACTGGGTCATTCTCACGAAATCCCGATTTCAAAGATTCCAAACATCCAAATTTTAAAAAGACATAAATAAGGAATTTCTTTTTTGAAACATAGAAAACAAGGTCTTAGGTAATCAGGACTATAATCTAAAAAAATATATATATTGACACTATATCACATTTTTACACCTTTCACCAAACAAGTCCTTGAAAATTCTCATTACCGCAACTATCCAAAACACCTAAAAAATTATAAAAACTAATTATTATTTGTAATTTTGAAAATGAATGATTAACAGGCTTGAACAGAGTAACATGAAACTCTGGGGAAAAGTTTTTTTTTACATAAATACATTTATTTAATTTTACTGATTTCTCTCATTACCGCAACACCTCCTACAATCTACAACCTGTTTTTTGTGATATTTCATGGAAACCCGACATATTTTAAAAGTCATTCTGAAAAACTGAAATAAGAAAACTTATATATTCTTTAGACAAATTGAAAAGCAAAAAAATTTAAAGTTAATTAAGGAATGAACCCACAATTAGCATCTGTTTCGGTAATGATATACATGTTTCGGAAATGAGGTTGATGATTTCGGAAATGAGAATTTGTGATTTTTTTTTTTTAATTCTTGAATTCATACATTTTTTATTCTTGCATTCATAAGATAATCTAACTAATTCAATATCAAGGACACCTGACACACCTACCTACACACTAACCCACCCGTTCACGTGCAAAGAACACAAAAGTGCACAATTTTAAAAAAGTTCAATTCATATTTATTCTGAAAAACAAGTAGGCATATACAAAATGCAATATATAAAAACAGAACACAAACAATCAAACTTTGTTTGACATTTGACAAAATGTGAAACATGTTTATAAAAAGAACTTGAAAAGAACTGAATAAAAATTCAAAAAACAAGTAGGCCTATACAAAATGCAATAATAACAGAACACAATCATGACAAAATGTGAAACATGCTTAGACCTATAGAACCCCACCCACAATTAGAATATGAAATAAGAGCTCCAATAGACCAAACACAGACAGCAAACAGCATAGCTCATGTACTCTTCCAGCAGTTCTGGGTCGTTGTGAACTTTTTCTCTGAATTTTGCCAGCCTAGCCTTCGCTAAAGCTTTCTTTTTTTCACTTGCTGACTGTCTGCAATGAAACAGAAGATAAAGCAAAAATATCAACAGTTAGTAAATAACATTTAATTTGTCCAGAATTCCACGACTGTATTGTAACAGTAAAACTATGGAGAAGGGTCCAACTGCAGCCCTCACCCCTCAAGTCACGCTATTTGTGTGAGCCAATGGGGTTTGAGCACATGAAACACATGACCTCACTCCTCAGGTCCCAGTTCTGTGAGTTGGGTTAGTCGTACAAAGTAGGATACTAACGTGAAGATGTTGGATCTAATGTGAGAGAACATCATTTGAAGTCATTAAATATTACAACAATGCTCATAATGTATTCACATTTGTATTCCGAATAAATGCTTTGTTGAAAATGCATTAAGCTACGGATCTGACTGCTAGCCTGTTAGCTTACTACTGTAATTTCCCATAGAGGTTAATAAGTTAGCCAACATTGTCATGTTCCCTTCAGCCTGGTCCTCAGCCCAGCCCTCAGTTTCCTTCAGTTTCCCTCAACTCCTCAGTCTACACACCTGCCTACCATCATCACATTCTGGAACCCTGACATCATTATATTCTAGAACTCTGACAACATTACATTCTAGAACATCATCACATGACATCATGCCATGACATCATCACCTATCCTGTATATCAAGTCTGATTCTTGGTCCACTCCACGTTAGTGTCGTTTCTGCTCTCATGGATCACACCTTATCCATCGCCTGTCTGTCTCTTGGTCTGCCTGCTGTTCCCCGTCTTCATTTTTTATCTTTTTATTTTTTTTATCTCTCTCTCTCCTGCGTTTGTGTTCTGCACTTGGGTTCACTTGAACTCTGTAACAAACATTAGCTTACAGTTTACTGCATACAGCCTGTGGTAGCTCATTAGCCGCTAGCATCTAGTTATTAAGTCCAACCAGCAGGGAGCGATAATACCTGCATGACAGGGACCTGAAGTAAAGTCTGAGGGGCATGACAAGTGAGGTCTGAGGAGGGACATAATGAGTGAGGTCTGCAGTTGGACCCTTTTGAAACAAGTAGTAATAGTGTGATTCTCGGACCAGCTGAGAGGAGCTAGCTAGTCAGCTAGCTAGCAATACAGATAGCTAAAGTATTGTGGCTGGTCAAATATCAGTTTATTGGACATAGCAAATATCACATTACCTGAAACTTAAAAAAAATAGTCTGTATGATTAAATTCTCATTACCGAAACAGATGTTCTCTCTACCGCAACTGGCCTTAAACTGTAGCGGTAAGTGAGAATGGTGTTGCGGAGGATGAGGGACGCTAGCATGTTTTGCTAACAATAGAGAAGCCATGATGACTGAGCACTTTTTACTCAATGTACTTAATTAGGCATTAAGTAAGTATATTTTCATAGAAAATTTTAAATCTAATGTTTTTCTAAATATGGAAAACTACCTGTATCGGTAATGATAATCAATACTGTCGTGTACACAGTCTGACAAGAAAAAGTTAAACTTTTAACTGGAGAAATATAAAGAAATCTGCTTACCTGGTAGCCATCTTGAAGGTACTGGCAGATGTGTCGCTTCATTCAAAATCAAACTTTATTTAAAATTCTGTGTGTGTGTGTGTAAGTCCTTCAAAAATGTTGCGGAGGATGAGAACATCAGTCATGGACACTTCATTTTTACTCTATTTTTTCATTATTATTATATATGAATATTCAGTTAATAGTGTTTCTGTCATTTGAAAACATCTAGTTGAACATCCTTTTATTTTTTCCAGAATATTCTCATTTTACTCTGTTTAAATTACAACATAACATATACTCAGACAGAGTTGGACGCATTGCGGTAATGAGAATTTCAGCAGAAAATGCAATAAAAACCAAAAATAATTAGTTTTTTTGTTGAAATTACTCATTGTGCAAGGTAGAGAACACTATTATCTTTATTATGATATTTTGTTATGTTACTAAATTACCTGTTTTATATTTAAAATCATTACTGCCATGGTAGTTTAATGGTTTCATGAGAATGACCCAACTAGTGATTGGAGAGAGACCTCATGAATCACATAATGGGTTGACTTACCATGTTCTGTCAGTCACTGACTTAGCTTTCCTTTGCAAAACACCAAGATTGTTTCATATCAGTAAGAGTGCTCCATCTTATATTTACCACAAACGTCTCGTATCAATATGTAATCATCAAGACTTATTCTGGATTGAACACGGTTGTATGAAGCTATCTGGGTTTTCATCCCTCATAGTTTCTGAGCACATAACTCTGCAGTTGCCTCTCATAAATGATTGATCACAGTGTGGGATACAGAATCTCAAAATAGTTTTACTCTTTTTAGACAGTAGGGTTGTGGTGGGAGGCGGCTGCAGCAAAGTGTCCCTCCTGATTTTCCTCAGAAAGGACATGACCCTCGTCTGCGATTCACCAGTCTGCAAAAGCAGAAACGCCAGCCTACTCAGCACCCTCAACCTCTCCCCCCCCACTCCCTCTTCAAAAAAAAAAAAAATCACTTCTCATGTCTCCCTTAGATACAGGTTTAGTATGATTTTGTGACCATCCTCTCTGTCAGCCTCTAGTATTTATGACAGCCATCATGTCCGTGTTGGTCTCCTTTGGCTTGGCCTGCTCCTTTTTTCTGTGCATTATGACCGAGTTGCACTTTGAAAACCGTGACCGCTCTTTCTTTCTGTGCTCTACAAGACATTTCCTCTAATCTCTGCTGTTCCCTGACACTCCCGTGGATGATGGATCTTTCTCCTTTGCTCTCTGCCGCGGAAGTGATGGGGCCGTGTGACGCAAGCTGCCCTTTTAAGCCTCATTAATCACAAAGAAGTGGGCAAACCAATTACCGCTCCAACCAAAACCGAACACATGGCTTGCGATGCCTAAAACTGGAATGACGTCTGTTGAAATAAGAGAGCGACTGTCCGTGATGGGGGCCTGAGAGCGGAGAGCACTTCTGCCGGAAGATATGGCAGATGTGTTTTGGGTTCCCCAGGCACTTTTCGGGCGTGTCTCCCATGGGGCTTTAGTAATGTTAGGGACAGGGAACCCCATCCCCAAAAGGGTCAGACCGCCACATCAGAAAAAAGATCAGAGCCGCTCTTCCGAACACTCCTCCCCCATCCAATAATATCAGGTTTCCAGCACAACTGACTGACCCTAAAAGCTCTTCAGAGAATGCAGTGTCCTGCGGGTCATCTCGGTCCTGCCGTATAGAGTTGGCCCGCACAATTTTTGGAATTGTAGACAGGCTTTGTATAAGTTGTTGATAGAAGCCAAAGATCATACTTTCCCCTGACCGTCCCCCATCTCCACCCAAACTAATCCCTCATTCGCCACGGATTTCTTTAGCCATTCTCACTCCTACCAGCATTGCTCATCACATTCTCTTTTCCTCCTGTTTTATTGCTTAGTAAATCTCCATAGTTCTGTTTTTCCCCCAAAGCTTCAGCACATCTCAGTCACTACTTTCCCCCAGTGACCTGACTATAACATTTGTTCACACCCAGCGTAAACAGAATTGTCTGATGCCATGCATTTCTGTAACACACGCCACTCTTCATGAATCTGAAATTCGTAATTGAGATGATTGGACAGATATGTTTAGCACATTAACACCTAACACTTAAACTGTAATTTCCCTTTTTCTTGAGGGAAATATGGTGTTAAGCAATCTGAATATATTGCCTTCATTGTCACTGACCCCAGCCAAGAAAATCTGTCATCAGTGCAATACATAGTTAAATTTATATTGTATTATAACGTGCACTGTTATTGCTGATTTGATTTTTAATTTTAATAGTTTTAATAGTTGATCATTTATCAAAAGAAATCTGTCACTTAGTGGCGTCTGAGCCAGTGCTGAAGTAATAAGTAATGACTAATGAGAACATAATTCAAGTTGTCTATATTGATACGTTTGTGAAAATTTTTTATATTCTTTTGACCCACACAGTTATAAACATGAGTCATTGGTAAAAGCCAGGTAGGACACTGTAGGGAAATGACCTACATGGTTGGAGCTTGTTAAGTGATGCACCATTTTAATAAAGAGACTTCTTACCCAGAAGCTTCTCCACAGGGCAAGACTAGTTGACTAAAAAGGCTGGACTGAGCTGTCACCACACTGGTCAGTGATATTCTCCCTTTTTCTTTGATTTTGTGGTTCTTCTCGGCCCACAGACGCTAGCGAACCGCCTCCAAAGATATTTTCTAATGTAGGGTAGGGGTTTGATTTGGGACTGGCAGCTCCCCACCTTTCTCACATCAGTTGCTTTGGTTCAGAACTGGGAATATAGTCCAGTCATAGGAGCTTTTTCAACATCCTTTGTTCCATTGTTTAAAATATGTGTTTATTTGAGCGTTAGCACTAGTAGTAAATCCAATTTGTATTGATTAGCACGTCATGTTTTCTTAAAGTATTATACGTGTGTGTGTTTGTTTCTCAGGAGACTGTCTGGGGAGGTGTGAACTATAGCCGCGCTACGTTACTGTATTGATATTATGGTACGCACTACGCAGACGACAGATGGCAGGGATAAGTAATTCAGAGAACATAATTATTTTCTGGTTATCGTAACGTAGCCTACAAGGTTTCCGAATGCAGTTCTCTTTTCAGGGGCTTTGGTGTAGATGTAAATGAGGGTGAAGGCTACGTCTGAGCTGCCTCTTTACCAGCGTTGACCCCCGTTTCGGTTGGTCGCCTCAGTGACTACGAGCAACAGCAACCCCAATTTGACAGGCGAGCCAACCTCGTTTCCGAGAAGCGCGGAATCAAGAGTGCAGTGTTTGCACTGTCTTTTCACTGGGCTTTAGGCGCATAAAGAGTGGTGATTGCGTCCGGCTTTTCACTGACTGTTGTTGTTTTTTATGTCGCTTTTCCCCTCTTTTGTCTCCCATCCCCGGATATTTGAGTGAGAGAGCTGGAACGTGACATCACGCGGGTTTCAGGTTTCAGCTTACACACATTAACACAGGGAGGCTGACAGCTCTAGCTCAGCTACCAGAGCAGAACACACTCCTGGGAAACTGCTTGCGAGGAGCGCGTGTCCATCCCCAGGCTCAAGAGCGCGCAACCTCACGCTGATGTTCAGCAGCTGGATAATGATTTAAATTCTCCCCGCTAAGTTATCCAGTACAGATCTGAACAGCATTTTACTTCTCGCTTTTGCCAATATTTTTATGGTAAGTCATCCATCATTGCAGTTTTTGTCTTTTTTACGTTTTTCGACTTTACAGGCGTGGTGTTTGAAAAGACATAACAGCTATTTAAAAGCGGCTTTGAGGACATACTTTATCGCTAAAGAAGGTAGTAGCGCTACTGATGTTGCCGTTCGTTTGCCTCATTCTGGGCTGAATGGTGATCGGATCGTGTTATTTCTGATTATGAGTCATAAACGCTTTTGTGCTTGGAGTGTATTTTACTCGACTCGTTTATATGTTACATGTTTTGTGGTACATTGAAAACAAAGGCTCAGCTAAAAATAGATGAAATACTCGTGTTTTTCCTAATCTCTGTTCTCTTGGGGTTTTTTCCTCTTAATTATTTAAGGGTGTAAATATAGTTACATATTCCATGTTCACCAGAAAATTGTTTTTGTTTTGGTCATGCTGAGCTGGTTTAATTCACAGTGTTGTGGGAAATGATGAGAAAATGCAGCTGTAGTTTAATATGGTTTAATGGGAAGTCATATTATGTACCTTTACTTTAGCCAGCATTGACCCTGTGGGCTTATCACTGGCTGGCCACACGGTTTATCCTGAAGCTATTGTTTTATTACAGCCCATCAACTTATCCTGCTGGTTTCTTCCTCTCTGTTGTCCAATTAACCTGCTTTAACCTTCGGCGGCTTAAAGAATGAAACATTCATGTCTGTGGTGTTTTTCATTGGAGATTGGTGTGTGTGTGTGTGTGTGTGTGTGTGTGTGTGTGTGTGTGTGTGTGTGTGTGTGTGTGTGTGTATATGTGTGTGTGTGTGTGTGAGAGAGAGAGAGAGAGAGAGAGAGAGAGAGAGAGAGCGATGGATTCAGGTTTCTCTTGCTTGGCTAATGTTCTTTGGGTGTGAGGAGGTGGTAGTGTTGCGTCCTGAACTGAAATATATTAAATTCAGTTTTCCACACCCTGTTAGTTTTGTGGTGTGTGATCCTGGCCCATTAGAGTGGGTTAGCGGGTGTGCCAAGGGACTTCTATATCCTCAGATAAGTGAAATACTGTTAGGCAAATCCTCTGGGCTTCTCAGGTGATGTACGTTAGGGCAGAGTCGACATGTTTACATTCCCCAGGTAAATGTAGGAAAACTACTTGGAAACAGCCACCTGTTTAAATGCATTGGCCTTTTTTTTAAATCTTGGATTTCAGAATTTACATTTGCGTTTTGAGTGTATTGTATTGCTATTTTTAGTGGGTCTAAATAGGGGCAGGGTGTTTGCTCAGTTAATATGTAGGCTTGAGGAGTTCAGTGGATTTTTGTCCTGAGAAATCCTAAATAATAGGCTACTGTCGTGTAATGGTTCAGATTCTTGTGACACTTTCCTCCATGCAGTTGTAGTCAAAACTTGCCATCTCTGGTTGCAGAAAAAAACACTAATATTCATGAAATGTGTTCATATTTTCAGTAGTCTGTAAGTAAGTATGATTCACTGTACTGTATGTGCTGTAAACTGCTTTGTAAGACTTGCTTTCATTCCATTTAGCTTACTGTGTAAATTTACTTGGCAGCAAAACTGACATCAAGCTCTGGATTTTATCTTGATTAAGTTGTTGTGCATGTAGATGGTTCCATCTGGGGTGGAATTTAATTACTGTTAAAGCTCCCCAGGTACCTGTGTGTGAGTCATTGAGAAGTAAAGGTGCAGGTTCAGAAGGACTACTGCTGTCATTTGTTTGACAGCAAAGCTGATGATGTTGTTGTTGAAAGGAGGCACATATCAGTGCAAGACCACTCAAACCAAAGGGCCAAGAGTCAGGTTTAATTTTAGGAGCTCTCTTCCTGGTCTTGTTGAGAACGTTGCTCACTGGCACCAGTGCATGTTGGCTCCAGTTTAGGTCTTTCAGCCCCCTTTTTCAATGTCAATGGTATCAATGTCGTGCCGTCAATAATTTGTTTTCCTCCAAGAACATAGTAGTCGCAATCGGTGCTTTTTCGGTGCTCTGTCTCCCCATGTGCGGATTTAAGTTATTGTATCATTTGGAAAATATTTAAATATTTTGTGGATGAAGTTTGCATGTGACTAATTTATCAAAACAAAAAGCTTAGCTGAGCTCTGGTAAAGCATATGCGGGGTCAGCAATTTGGTCTTATGAATACCCAAAATGTTGTTCCATACAGGCTGCTGTGCTATACCTGCAGTTCATTGTTCTACTAGGACTGGATGACAGGCCATAGATTTCTAGCTGCTGTGCTGTACTGAGTGGCTGTCTCTGTCCTTTTCTTTGATGTTACATTGAAAAGACCGCGGTGTCATTTGTAGCATTTTGGTAGCCCAGCTTATTGCCGCATGCAGTAACGATTACTTCATCCCTGCAGATACAGTCGCGGCCACTATTATTGGCACCCCCTGTAAAGATGAGCAAAAACGGTTATAAAAAATTCACCGTTTGGTGAATTAGCTTAATCTCACACTGAAAAAACAAGAAGAATCCAACCTTTAATTGACGTTAATTTATTATGAGAAAAAAAAAATCCCACATCAAGAAATAATTATTTTTAACAAAACCACATTGGCCACAATTATTGGCACCCCTGCATTTATATATAGAATAAAGTAATAATTTTTAATATTTGGTCACATATCCTTTGCAAGGGTTTCTTCTCCTGACTTATTTTTCCATAGAGTTCAATAGGAAAATTTGTCAGGAGAAACAACCCTTAAAGTGTTCCATCCATATCTACTGCATATCTGGCAGCAGAGTGATTGTTTAAGGCTTGTTTGATACCTCAGACCCTTGTTGACTTACAGCCATTTTACCAACCATGTATTCCATACTGTTCCAGCATAATTTACAGCTAAATCTAGTCCCACCCCCCAATTCCCATAGAGATCCATTCAAATGCAGAGATGTTATAGTATCGCTTGTAAGAGTACCAGAAAATAAGATATCAAGAGTCTTTTGATGTTGTTGGGTCACAGACATCAGGAAGTCATGGCATGCAAAGGATATGTGACCAAATATTAAAAATTATTACTTTATTCTATATATAAATGCAGGGGTGCCAATAATTGTGGCCAATGTGGTTTTGTTAAAAATAATTATTTCTTGATGTGGGATTTTTTTTTCTCATAATAAATTAACGTCAATTAAAGGTTGGATTCTTCTTGTTTTTTCAGTGTGAGATTAAGCTAATTCACCAAACGGTGAATTTTTTATAACCGTTTTTGCTCATCTTTACAGGGGGTGCCAATAATAGTGGCCGCGACTGTATGTGAAAGCACACTGTTTACAGAAAAGAACACTTTAGAACTTTCAAAAGCCTTCTTTCTTCGCAAACGACAATGAGAGCTGTAAGACAGGTTGTTCGTTTTAGTTGTTTGCCATTAGATTACTCACAGTCCGCTTGTTCGGAATCACAGCGGCGCTCGTAAGGAGCTCTCTGTAATTCAGTGCAGTGACCCAGACCAGCCTCCTGTCTAATGCGCAGCATACTTCTGGAGATGGTGCTGTAACCACAGTGGGTCACCAGCGTGTGTCGGCTCGCTGTCGCCGAGGAGCAGCGTCGGGAGTGTTGAGTGTCTCGCTTCACCCACTGCTGGCCTCCTTCTCCTCCCTTTATCCTGCCCAGTGTGTATATTTTTCACACTCCACCAGGTGTATGTGGGTTTTCTATTTTCGGCACTGAAAATATGATTGGGTAACTGCAGTAGACCAGAGGGACGTAGAACATAGGCGCTGTGTGGGTGGTCCACTGTCATCCACTGTAGTCATTTCTGCAATATGTTAGATATACATAAAAAGATTTCCGGGTTTTTTTTGTCACAAATACTGTGATATTAGAGGCTTGAAACCGCACTGATCTTGGATTTTAGTGCTGGACCAAAGTTATTTTATTTTGATTACCGTCCCCACAGTTGGGAATTGCTCTGTCCGAGTGTGACGGTAATTCATGAATACTAGTTTGTACCAAATCAACATGCCACAAGCAGTGACCCTTCCTTGGTCGATTTTGCCATCTCAATGTAGAACCTGTAGCCTCCTTTTCTGTTTGCGGATTGTTTTGTTGTGCCCGTGAACTCCAGTCAGGAGAGGCTGCAGTGTGTGCCCCTTCTGCCTGGAGTCTGAAGCAGAAACTGCAGCAGCAGCGGCAGCGGTTCAGCCGAAGGGACTTCGTGTTCTCTGCTCCCAGCTCTGCAGCTACTCACTAATGAGTCAGTGAGCAAACATGCGCCCGGCGCTCTGCGGTGATGCGAGAGGGACGGCAGCCCCGCTCCGCTACCCTACACTGCGCCGCTCAGCTCAGCTTGGCCTGCTGGAGCTGGGGCTCCCCCCCTCCCCTCCCCTCTCCTCCCCTTTGTTTGAACGCTCTGGGTTTATCAGCAGGGAGTGTGGAAAAGAGAGGTCAGAGTCAGAGCCGGCTCTGCTGTTTGGAGACTGTGGGCTTGGCAACGCTCTGGCACTCTGGCGCGGTCCTGGTCCGGAGCCACAGGCGCCCCGAGAGGAACGCCGACCAGAAGCGCTCGTTCCTGCGGGCTGAGGAAAGCTGGGGAGTCGGCGCTTTCCCTCAGTTCCGTCTCTCAGGCAACAGAGGGCCCGCACTAGTGCCGCTCGGAGAAAGTTTGTTCCTAGTTGAGTTGTGCACAGAACCGTGTTATTCGCAGTGCAGAAAAAACGGACGAACCGGGCCTAGGAGCACAAATTGTTCATTTTAGGACAGAACCCACGGGGGACTGAGCGACAACACAGGCCGTTTTTTTCAGAGAGGCTCCGGGAGCTACACGGCGCTACAGAGCGGCGGCCATGAGCCCCGGCCCTCTTCCTTTATTACTATTTATTTATTTTCTTGCTTCATTAGGTTTGAAGAGCAAAGGAAATTTAGCTGCAGTAATTGAATCTGCCCCCAGGGTGGGTGGCTGTGCAGTAATTCTCCCCGTTTGGTGGTCTGAACGCGCTGCATAGCCGGGAGGATTCGGGGGGGGGGGGGGGCGGAGTGATTCAGCGCTCTCCATCGCTGTGGCTGACGTCATACACTCGCCGTCCTTCTCAGGGCCCACTCAGTGCCCCTTTCCCCCCAGCTGTGTGCGTATGTGACTCCACCCCCTCTCCACATACGCCAGCATAAGACCACATAAGACCAGGTAACCCTTAGGACTTAGAAGGGACAGCACTATACATTAGAAGATGAAGGTATTTACGGTGAGGTGAACATTTTTACCGTTAACGTTGACAAAGACTGACGTTCCTTTTTTTTTTAAATCCGAGGGCCGTTTGTTTTGACCCTTGTTTTGATCCCTGTAGGCCACACATTTCTGACTATATGGAATTTAGGGGGCAAATTGTCACAGCTGATTCTACTGGTGTCAACAAATAGGAACTGTACTTTTGTACCTTGGAACTTCCTGCAGAATCTTCCTCTAGCCGTCACCTGTGCTGTTTTAAACAACCGCTTTCATTAATATTTTATGATTCAAGCAGATGGTTCCTTTTCCCTCAACTACTAATTCAGACTGAAAGGCAGGCAATTTGTTTTGAGTGACATTAATGGTGGGTACAGTGGCAGTGTGTGGCGGGACATTTTTAATGTTTCAGCACGCTCGCCCGCGGAATGGAGGATACAGCATGTGAGCGAGGCTAGACGTGTGTGTGTGTGTGTGTGTGTGTGCGTGTGCGTGTGCGTGTGCGTGTGCGTGTGCGTGTGCGTGTGCGTGTGTGCTTGCGTGTTCCTCACTGAGAATGCAACTGATTGCTTTGAAAACTTTGGTACTTCATGAAATGATTATTCCTGTCATTCTTCTTCTATGCTTTTGTGTTGCCCTTAGCGAGGTGCCCTGGGTAATCCATGTGCACAGCCAGCATGACGCTTTCCCAGGAGTGCTTTTCCTTTCATTCTTAAGCCCATTAGTGCACTGAAATAATTGGTCCCCCTGTTTTTAAGCAGTAAGTGGATTCATAGGACGAGCAGCCGGCAAGCGGCAAGACTTCCGAGGACCCGTTTCCTACGGCTCTGTCATGTCGCTAACCCTCAGGAAACGTGGCGATTCGCCTGCTGTCGGTGGAGCCGCTCTTCCGAACAAACCCTTAAAAAGTTGCTGAATACAGGAACTTGAAGCCAGCGTGGAACCCGGCGACAGTGGGGAGGCGGTTCTCGCTGCTGTTCACTTTTCAAACGCAGCCAAAGAGCAGCACGACGGTTTTAAGGGTCCGCGTGCAAGTCTTTCTATTTCAGGGTGCAGGGAGACGGACATGGCACTGATCTCCTGTCTCCACTGAAGTTGAAACTGTGTCCAAAGCAACGGTGTTGCCTGAGAGAGAGCACACGGCCGGCACCATTGTTTGTTCAGACTGCCTTGGGAATGTTTTTCTTTTTTTTTTTTTTATTCTTCTTTTTTTTGCTCCCCACTCTTTTCTTTTAATACCTTAAGACTAAAATGGCTTTTCTGAAACATTTATTGCCTGGCACTAACTCAAAGAATGTATTCAGCCAACCTGTACCGTATCTCACGGTACCCTTGGGAACACGCACTTGTATAACCTTCGGATTGCGCCGCGACTAAGTTTTTGCTTACTTTTCGCACACCCTACTCTTTTTTGACTTGAAATCCGAAAGGGATGAAAGCAGTCCGCTCTAAGTGACAACGTCTGACTGAAATGAACGGCTGTCGCAGCAAGCGGTGGTGCCTGTACTTGTGAAATTGGCGTCGCCGAGCGTTCGAAAAGGTCAGCGATTTTCCACATGAGCGAATCCGACGTCCTCTGCTTTGTTCCGCTGTTCTTTTTTCACGTCTCTTTCTTGTGACGGCCGTGTTTCTCTGAGCGGGAACCGAAACCAGAGGGCGGTGGCCAATCGCACGGCAGGA
This sequence comes from Synaphobranchus kaupii, assembly GCA_029718625.1. Classification (NCBI taxonomy): domain Eukaryota; kingdom Metazoa; phylum Chordata; class Actinopteri; order Anguilliformes; family Synaphobranchidae; genus Synaphobranchus; species Synaphobranchus kaupii. The sequence goes on along the minus strand of CM056376.1, from coordinate 93,224,903 downwards.
GCGTTGACTGTGCGTCCGTGTGCGAAAAGTTGGAGTTAAAGTTGAATGCCCTTCCCTCTCAGACCGCATCCCATATCAGAAGCTCCTCTGTGCTTTCTGTGCCAGGAGACGTCATGGAGGGGGGAGAGAGAGCCGCCCTGGTGGTCAGTCTAGGGAAGTACAGCACTGGCTGAATAAACTCAGACCACAGGAAGTGTGGGGAGGCTTTAGAGTCATCATCAGCCAATGCACGGTGATGTAGACCTCGTCACTATGAGCTGCTACAGTCCAGGGGCAGAATAAAAACCTTTCGTAAGGAAATATTACATAGGCTATATTTCAATAGTAAAATATCCCAGGCTATTACAAATGTGTCGCCGTAGATTATTGGACCTTTCCACCATGAGGACACGCATCATTTTGATTTCTTGCATCCAAAAGAAAATAAAATCCTGTCCTGATTGCTAGTGCTGAAGATTGACAGCAACACGGGTTGGTAATCGTCATGCCATTGGTAATGTTAGAGTATACGAAAGCACTCATTTAACACAGGATGGTGCCAGCCCTGTTGCATTAGAGATGGTTTACAGTCACCATATAATCGGCCTTAAAAGCAAGACTAAAGTATTGGTATTATCCGGGTATAGGTCCTTCGTAATGCGTGGTGACAGTGCTGTTCAAGTGCATGCTGAAGATTCAGGTGGTAGTTTGCCAACCCGTTGCGCTTTCATTTGCGCTAGTGCTTAATTTGAACTTGCACCACACACCGCACTTTTTAAAATGTAAAAAAAAAAAAAACCATAAATAAATACTATCCCCCATCAGCTTTTTCTTACCACACATAACTCTCTTGAAAGTCGTTAAATTCTATTGGGATGCTGTGCAGTGCTCTGTGCAGATGTCAGCAGTGCTCCTCTATTTAAGACCACACCGAGAGGGCTGATATGAGAGGGTTTGCTGTTCCTCTGCGCACTACTCCAGTTTCTACACAGGACATTTTCCAAAAGCAATACTGCACTCGAACCTGCTGTTTTTCTACGACATCGCCCTGAAATTGGCCAGAAAGTCATTAACCGGAGAAGGTTAAAGGGATGTAATTGCAGTGGTGGATTGCCAGTGGAGATTTGTGGTTAGCTGACTGTTTGGTGGAGCAACATTAAAAAAATTTTTTTTTTAAAATTATAATAATAATAATTTTAAAAGACCTAAAATATTTAGGCCTATTTATTTTAGGGAATGACATATAATACGCCAGACTGTGGAATTAGTTGGATGTACAGATATAGACTTGTTTAGGCTGGCTTTATGATGCCATTGAAACCTCTCCTGACTTGCCGTGATATACTGTATACGTTAAATAGTGTGAATGTGATTCACCGTCTTGTTTGGTTAAATTGGAGGAAATCACACAGCTAATGTCACTAGACTCCCGCAGTGATCCGCAGGGAATACATGACTTATAATACATTGTCTCAAGCTGAGTGAAAAATCATTATCCTTTTTATGCAAAGACAAATCTAATAATCTAATATTACCCAATCTAATATTGCCCGATAATGGAATCCAATTTCATTATCAAATTAATCACTGTATGGGCTTTGCTGCGGTACGGCGTAGGTAGAGCTCACGTTCTTGCCTCCTCTCTCACTATCTGCTCCCTCTCTTTCTCTCACTCCGTCTCTCTTTCTCTCACTATCTGCTCCCTCTCTTTCTCTCACTCCGTCTCTCTTTCTTTCTCTCACTCCGTCTCTCTTTCTCTCACTATCTGCTCTCTTTCTTTCTCTCACTCCGTCTCTCTTTCTCTCACTATCTGCTCCCTCTCTTTCTCTCACTCCGTCTCTCTTTCTTTCTCTCACTCCGTCTCTCTTTCTCTCACTATCTGCTCTCTCTCTTTCTCTCACTCCGTCTCTCTTTCTTTCTCTCACTATTTGCTCTCTCTCTTTCTCTCACTCCGTCTCTCTTTCTTTCTCTCACTCCGTCTCTCTTTCTCTCACTCCGTCTCTCTCTCTTTGCGATTTTTTTGTGTGCCGTGAATCCCAGTACACAGTGTCTTTTTGCCCCAGAATCCCTCGTTCCCTGCGTCCCGGTGGACGCCGTCATCGGATACGTTCTTCCGAGGGGCCTGTCGCCGTGGCGGCAGAACAGGCTGTTCCGAAGGTGCGGTCGTTTGCCGCACGGCACGGATCGTAATGCACACACGCGCTGATTGAATTTCCACAAAAAAAAAAACAATCTAATTAGCAGAAGGAATGGATGCGCCCGCTTGTTTTGCTCTGCCGTTGATTGAATCGGACCGGGGTGAAGGCAGATTTCAGTGGCGTACACTACTAAGGCTTTTAGCGGCAGGCCGGGTGGGTAAATGTTTGCGGCTGAGCCCGACCAGGTGCGCGGCCCCACAGGTGCGTTTGTAGCCGTTATCAGGGAAGATTGCGATTGTTCTTTATGCAGGTGCAGGGGCCAGCAGAGCTAAATTTGCTGAGCTGAATAGATTGGGGATTATTGACTGCTCATTTGTACCCGTCCCGCCCCGGCCCACCCCACCCGCAATTACATTTTCAGTTCTCCATTTAATTAACACAATGTTTTCAGGCTCCATCTTGGCTCCAGACCAGTGAGGAACATCTGTCTGGTTTCTCTCTGGAGGAACCGTTTTGGCCCGGAGCTTGGAAGGGTCGCCTCATCATTTTGCGAGCGTTCACACTTGCAGCTGTTCGCCGGCGCGTTTGTAAGTCCAGCAGGACGGCGGGACCGCAGACGTTTTACTTCCCATTTCAAACGAGGAAATCCTGCCACACAGGATGTCTAACCTCCAGCTGTAATATTGGGATCCAAAATGCTGTCGTCAAAACAAACAAACAAACATTCTCGTTGTCCTCTGAATGAGGCTCACGCTTTCCTCAGCAGGGCACAACAGAGTCCCCGATGTTCTTTTTTTCCCCCCACTCTCTCCCACAGTGCCTTTAACTGTGTCCACGACCTTCGGACTTTCCATATTCTGCCTGTTCAGCAAGCCATAGCGCACTAAGGACCGCTTAAACTGGTGCCCAGGGCCCCCTCGAGAGCGTCTCGACCCCGGGAGGCACGCTACCCCACTTTCTTACGCTAAAGCGCGTCACACCTGAGCGATCTTTAAGCAGAGTACGCCCCAGGTGATGTACTCGCCTCGTCAAGTCCCGACTGCCTCCGAGAGCCAAGCTTCTCTCGGCACCCCATTTAGAAATGCGTGTTCACCGACACCACCATTACTTCCTCAGGAATGGAACAATGTTTTTTGACTGAGCAATGAAGCAAAACGTATTTCTTTTCACTCCCGTACTCACTTCACGGAAAAGGGAAAAGGAGCCTATTTTAGATTGGCCAGAAGCGCGGCGTGAAGTAGGGCTATTTCAGAGGCACGTCCGATATGTCTTCGAGATGATTACAGCTTTTCGCTGGTGCAGTGCTCGTGGTGTCAGTTTGGAGTTTGTCCATTTTCCAGCTGTGGGATTTGAGTAGCTTTGCATTACCAACTAGCTATGGGTTTACAAGTGAACTCCTTTGCCCGTGTAAGTGGTTTTTCCTGATTTTGATGGAATAGCCTTTAGCGATGCTCATTGTTTGTTCTCTCACCTCAGACTGTGGAGCTCTTTTTTTTGCCATCAAGCTCCAAATGATCTAATTCCCCACCTTGCATATTTGTATATACAGTTGTGTTAAAAAAATAGCAGTACAACATCAGTAACCTGATGAACCACTGTTATTAGTAGTAGTGATATTTCTGCATGGCAAATAATTTACTTGTAGATGTAGTAGTGTAATAGAAAAACAACAGACCCAACTGTCATGACATGCACGCTGCTTGTTCTGAGTAATTGACTCATTCATTGAAAAGGGCGTGTTCAAAATAATAGTAGTGTGGAGTTTAATTAGAGAATTCATTCATTCTGTGAAAAAACTGGTGTCATTAATTGTCCTTTATTAAGGAAGAAGGGAAGCAAATGTTTCACACATTGTTATAAAATATATTTCCTTCTGAATTGTAGTAAATTCAGTAAAATGGGCCGTTCCAAACATTGTTCGGAGGAACAACGTAATTTGATTAAAACGTTGATTGGAGAGGGGAAAACGTATAAAGAAGTGCAGCAAATTATAGGATGCTCAACTAAAATGATATGAAATGCTTTAAAATGGCAACAAAAACCCGAAACACCTGGAAGAAACGAGCAACTACTGTTAAAACGGATTGAAGAAGTCAGAATGGCAAAGATTTAGCCAATCATCACCTCCAGAAAGATCAAAGATGATCTAAAATTACCTGTAAGTGCTGTTACAGTCAGAAGACGTTTGATCGAAGCTAAGCTATCAGCAAGAAGCCCCCGTAAAGCACCATTGTTGAAAAAACGGCATGTGCAGAATTGGTTAAAATTTGCCAAGGAACACATCGATTGGCCCAAAGAGAAATGGCGTAACATTCTGTGGACTGATGAGAGTAAAATTGTTCTTTTCGGGTCTAGTGGTCGTCGACAGTATGTCAGACGACCCCCGGGTACTGAATTCAAGCCACAGTACACTGTGAAGACAGTGAAGCATGGTGGCGCAAAAATCATGGTATGGGAATGTTTTTCATACGACGGTGTAGGGCCTATTTATCGTATACCAGGGATCATGGATCAGTTTGAATACATCAAAATACTTGAAGAGATTATGTTGCCGTATGCTGAAGAGGAAATGCCCCTGGAATGGGTGTTTCAACAAGACAACGACCCCAAACACACGAGTAAGCGAGCAACATCTTGGTTCCAGACAAAAAGGATTGAGGTAATGGAGTGGCCAGCTCAATCCCCCGACCTCAACTCCATTGAAAACTTGTGGGGTGACATTAAAAATGCAGTTTCTGAAGCAAAACCCAAAAATTCACAGGAACTGTGGAATGTAGTTCGTTCATCCTGGGCTGAAATACCTGTTTCTAGGTGCCAGAAGTTGGTTGACTCGATGCAACGCAGATGCGCAGCAGTTATCAAAAACAATGGTTATGCAACTAAATATTAGTTCAGTAATTTAAAGTTAAATCTTGAAAAATTTCTTCAGTTTATACAGTAAGTGTTTGAGTTTGAAGAGAAAAATGTTGACACTGCTATTCTTTTGAACAGATTAATATTCCTTTTCTTTGCTTCCTGTAAAAGAATAACGCAGACTTGATAACATTTGTTAATGCTTTGATTTGGAATTGAATGTGTAATGTTTCCACTACATTTGAAATATGGAACTAAAAGCTATTAAAAAATATTTGCACTTTATTCACTTTTTTTAACGCACTGCTATTTATTTGAACACCACTGTAGATCACAAAACATTAAATAAGATTAGGAAATACAAGTTATTTGCGTACATCTGAGTTTACACCTTCTGGCCTAAAGCTGAAACTGTCTTAATTCTACAATTTTGTGAAACCAATGTATTTCAATGTAGTCTTGTCTTGTAGAAAAGTATGGATTTCAAAGTAAAAAGATTTAAAAAAATAATAATAACATGTATGCACCTGAAAACAGTAGGCACGTCTACTTAAATAAGTTAAGATCAAATCAAGACCCTTTGCAAAGCTTAGTTAAGAGTCAACTCGGCACAACAAAAAGTGCAAAATCATCCGCAGAAAGCCGATCTCCGTAGCCGGGCTTAGCCCAGAACCATCTCTGCCGTACGGCTTCATTAGAAGCGAAAAGCCACTTGAAAGGCGTTAAATTAAAAAATAATAAAATTCAATTTAAGCCACCGCGGAATGGGTTTATTTATAGAGCTGCTTAGGGGGATTGTAATGGCCTCTCCCACGCTTGGACTGAAGTCGGTGGATGGAAACATCGCGGCGGAGGCACGGGGGCCTGCTGAAGTGCCTTCAGATGTGGCCGCTCCGATAGGGGCTGAACAGATGCGCCGGGGGGAAGCTGCACACACTTAGCGCACTGAGAGCTACCGGCCACCCGAGCGGAAACCCGACGGAGCTCATTTCCCAGCACAGCGCAGCTGTTTGGCTGCTGCACCACGCTTGTAGGAGCCTCGTGTGTACGTGGCCACTGGAGCACGTCTCGTAGAACCGTAGAGAGCCGTCAACCGTCACTGTGGACCGTACAATGTTGGCCCATAGTTACACAGCCTTTTTTCCTCGGGCCTACTCTGAAACTTTTTGTTTGTAAACTATGGGATTGGGAGTATTCTGACTTGGTATGCCCTTTTAAATTTTTTTTTTTAATTCATTGTGATTCCCTGGTCACTGAAATGAATGGGGAAAATGTTAAATGGCATAAGACTGAAGTAGCTTAACCTTTGCTTTCCTATTCAACGTATTTGAATGTCATTTCTGTACACGCACCTGGTACATGCACGTGTGTCTGCGAATATAGCCATCTCTCCGCATCTGTGCGATATTTGTTGAAAAGGGGGAACCGCATTAGTGAACTGTATGTATGTACAGTATGTGTGTATTTATACAGTATATATGCATACATCCGTCCAGAACTCCAGGACAATCTCAATCATCACAAACATGAGACATCATCTTTTTTGACTGTTGTTTTTTTTCATTGGACTGCATTAGACTTAGTGCTCGTCTCTGAGCAGCAGGTTCTCGGGCAGGTGTTGGCCCCCGCGGCGCGTGTCGGCCCGCTCACTCCTCCGTCTGGCGCTCCTGTCTCCGGGCTCAGCTGGCCTGCCCCCCCCCCCCCCCCCTCTCGATTTAGCCCACTGTAGCGCACTGTCGCTCAGACCAGAGGGGCCTGCCCTGAGTGTCCTCTCTCTCCCCCACCTCTCTGGCCCTCTCCCCGCTGTAGCTGGGGCGGTGTGCTGGAGGTCCGCCCCTCCCACCCCTATGCGTGTCGTGTAGCAGCAGGGGAGCGGACAGAGCGCTCCCGGTCAGAGTTAGGGCACGGAGGGCGATCTCTGGACCGTCTCACAACTGTCTCTCCCCTAAAAGCCAAGGTTCCGCCCCGCGGCGCTTCGTCTTTGAAAGCCGCGATTGTAACTTCGGGTTCACGTACCAGAACGGCATAGCGCGGATCTTTGGGGGTGGCACCATGGGTTTTCCACTGAAAGAGTCCTACCCTGGTAGGGTGCAAATCATTGAGGGAGGCAGCGGGACCTTCAGCATGCAGGCCAGTCATGCATAAAGGGAAAGAGTCGTACGGCGAGTGCAGAGGCGGCGTGGAGGGACGCCATTTACAGATGGAATGAGACCGTGTTTATTTATTCACATTTAAACCTCAAGAAAAATCAGCCGTTCATGGGAAAGGCATGTTGGCGAGATCGGCACAATAAGGACTTGTCAGAATAAAGTCATCTCTGTCCGCGCATGGTGGCTGATGACGTTTGGCATTCGATGGAGCTGAATGCAGTGATTCTCCCCGGCATCCCCACTGTGGAACGCCAACTGCAAATCAGATTAGGCGACAGCTGTCTCATAAACTCCGAAAACTGAGCACCCTCTGTAATTGAATAGCAATAAACCACCCAGATTCCGCAATAAGGAGTATCGTCTTCTCATGGAGAATTTTCGAACCGCCCTGCTTTCCTTGCTTGCTTTAGTTTTCTCGGATGTCCACACAGGCAAAAATTGAAATGTCTTCTGCTTGTCCATTAATTGCTTTTTAAAAATTTGTACTTTTTTTTTACATACCAGGAAATGGAGTGTAAGATGTTCAGCCCCGGCCACGCAAAGGCCAGCAGACTCCCTGTCTCGCTGACCAGACCCTAGGCTCAGCATGCTGAAAAATAAGAGTAGAAAGCAGGCAGGCCCTGGCCTTTTGGAAAAGGTTAGAGTTGATGCTAGTGGGACGAGGCTGAATGGCAGGGTCTCTACAGGGAGGAGGCGCTCATTGTCGACTCTCCACGAGTGTTTTCCATCTGAAAGGGGAACCAGTGGCAGAATATGAATTGGCCTATTGTTTCCTTGGGCTAACGCCTTAAAGAACGGAAAAGCCGTTCTGCATTTAGCACTGGAGCAGATAATATCTGTCTTTTTTCCCCCCGCTTCATATTTTTACACAACTTTCAGCTTAAGCATTGAGGGGGGAAAAAATGTCATCCTTATGGGTATTTAACTGAAGAAATGCATTTTAATTTCCCTCTCGGGCGTAGCAGTTAGCTGGCTAGCAGGTTTAATAAGCAGAGCTCCTGCAAGGTTATTATGAGGATGCTGTTGTCAGTGGGGCCTGATGACCTGTGCTTCCGGCCTATTGAAGCCGCCAATTTGAATAGAAAGTTTTGTTCCCTGTGGAGATGCGGGCTGGGGACTAGATCCACTTTCACATCCCACAGCAGCTAGTTGTTTCCCAGAACCCCCCCCCCCCCACACACACCCCCCCTAGGATGCTCATCATAGATGTATGTTCCACACATCTCTTGGCTTCCTCCTCATCTTTCTGTCTTCCCCAGCCTGATTTCCATTCTCTGTCCCCCACCCCCCCGACACACACACACACACACACACACACACACACACACACACCCTGCGGTTACTGCCTGATAAATTGTCTGTACAGCCATTTGGGATGATTTGTAATTTCCTTTCGTTTGCTGTCAGAATACATTTGGATTAAAGGAGGCGAGCGAAGCATTTGTTGGTGTTCCATTTGCAGAATTTTTTAATAAGCAAGGTAATGATTTGTCTTCAGTCCCTCAGTCTGCTTTTTTCTTATTAATGATTATTTTTTGTTTACCGCAGTGTTATAAACGAGCGCATGGCCCCGCAGAACTGGTAAACTTAACCGTTACGATGAAATGGCGTGTCATTCAGCATCGTACATCTTGTCCACAATTCTTTGTGTAATGATATTTCATTTTTGCTTGTAACCGTATTGTATTGTGCGCAAATGGTTTTACCCAGCAAAAATCAGGAATGCACTAACAGTAACAAAATGAAATGGAGCACAGTAAACATTAAGTAAGCACATGCTGAAAAATCTTTTCCAAGAAAAACCCTGGCCAACAGTAGTCGGTTTAAACTCGGCCGTGCAGCTCTTCAGGGCAAGGGTGAGTAAATGCAGAATGTGTTTTCCAGGTTTTTAAAATAGTTTATTTTATTATTGCAGCGCTACTAGGTAAGGTCATGAAGGGCAGCGTGGGCTTGTATGGTTTTCTGGTGTTCTGATAAATGTGGTCATTGAGAATTCTTAATTGCTACTTATCACACTAATTGCCTCTGACTCATGGCATACCTTCTGCTCCTCTATGCCTGGGAAACTAGTGCACCTTTAATCCTTTTAATGTCAAACATGGCCAGAGTATTGACATGTGAAAGGTCGCTGTTTATGGTTTTCAATGCAATCTTAAAGACTGAAATTTAAAGGGCAATTCCACCGAAAAAGTATCTTTTATTTGTATTAGAGTAGTTGTCGTCCTGGTTAAAATATAAGCTCTCTGCCAAATCTGTACCTATAGTGAGTGCAGAGATATAGCCCCGAACTACTACGCATGTTCCAGGTATCTGCTTTACTATGGACTACAATGGGGTGGACACTTACAGTCTATGGGTGGGCGTCGGACAATGCCAGTCACAGGTTTCCACTTCTACTGAATGCAAATGGAGGGGCTGGGTGTTAATACTTGGCATGGAAGCCGTTCTTATGCTCGCTAGCAAGCTAGCCACTAAAGAAAGAAAATCTAGGTTTATGGTGTTCAGTTCAGTTTACTTTCGTGCTTAAGTGCTACTGAACAGGAAATGTCCCTTCGCTGTAGTGTGGCAAACTGCAAGGGCTTAACATCAGCGAAGGAAGGCATTTATTTTGACTGGCTACCACAAGATGAGGGTGAGAAATAAAGGCTGACTGCAGTTGGGAAACGCTAAATATCCTCAAGATACACCTGAGACACAGCTAAAGAATGTGAGAGGGTACTTTCGTCCACATGATTTTAAGGAGAACATTCGGGCGAGAGTACTGAACATACTGAGCGACTGTCTGTTAGCTCAGTCAACGCCCCCTTTGCCTAGTATGGGAGGTCGGGGGAGGTATTGCCAAATTCAACTCGCCTTGTAGTTTTTCAAAAATGAGGAAGAGTAGAGGTGTATGTCATTATAACTCTACCAGATTTGTTTTGGCCAGGCACAAAGAGAGACAGTCAGTTACGCCTTGATCTGTTAAATGAGGTTAATGTTGTTTTTCGGTGGAATTCCTCTTTAAGCTACAGACTCAAAACTTATTTGGTATTTGGTTAAGCAATTTCCATCTTAGACTACTTTGCATCGGTAAATTGGCAAACTTTTACTTTGTAACTTATATGTGTACTTTTAAATTTAGTGCACACTTCCACTAATAAAGTGTGTTGGCCTGCAGTGTTCTTATTGTACGTTCTGCATAATTTGAAACAAACTGTCCATTTTACTGGTACACGACAGAAGCATGTGATTGTGCATTGGACTACAAGGGTCTATAGACGTAGTGATAATTGGCTTCATTGCTACAGAATCAAATTTCTTTGAATGGCCGGTTAATTTATTTTACTGGTGCTTCTTATACTGTGCTAGCATGCCAGACCCTTAAAGCGATACTTTGCCAATATCACTATAAATGTTCAGTCTTAATACATTATGCATCCAAGAAATCTTTTTTTATCAAATTCACGGTCTACAAGAATCTAAATCACTGATGGCTGGCATCATTTGCATCATGTCTGAAAACAGTGAGGTCCTTTTACCATGCTTGAAATTAGGCTACATGCTAAAATTGCTTTCCACTAACCTCTGAGCCATTCAACCATTTTGTTCATTTGGATGTTGATATAGCCTATATATCAACATCCAAATGAACCGATGAAGCTGATATTATTTTTGCAGATATTTTCAAAACTGCCCTGATAAACTTTTACGTTCTAGTTATTATGTTTCCCCAACTTCTAAAGCCCAGAGTATGAAGGCCATTGTGAGAGATCCCTGTATTTAACTAAAAGTGAAAAGTGCTGTGTTCTGGCCTTCACTAAAGGGGGGGGGTTGCATATGTGTCGTCCTGCTCCTGTGGCTTTTGCAGGGCAATCCAGGATTTAAGGCCACAGACCACATCCTACCAAACATGCATGATGGCATTCAAGAAGAAAACTGGAAAAAAAGTTCATTTTTTTTCATTTTCCTTCAGCTCCGGTCTTGTGTTTTTCTGCTCCGTTGGTCTGGGGCGTGGGGAAGGGACACGTGCTCTGTTTTGGAGTCATTACATTCGTCACAGACTCAAGAGCACCGTACGCTTGATGCCCCACCTTGATCTTAAAACGACTTTTTTTTTAGCGTTTGCCCCATATGCTATTAATTTAGGTTTACCACAGCTCCAGCGTGAGTCTCCTTGGTTTTCCCCCCGCGCCGCAACCGCCGGGGATTTTTGCGCGGTGATTTTAGGTAGGACGTTGGGTCGGGATAATCACAGCGCCCGCATTTCTGCAAGGGTCCTCAGAGCCATTGAGCTGCGCGGGCTGTATGGACTCACCTCTCTGTTTGCTGTTGTACTCACCCGCTGTGATGGATGTCTCTGCTTTGCCCCCCTCACTTCAAATGACACTTTTATGACTTCTGCTTTTTATATATGGTGCAGAAATGCTGAATGTGTCTTCAGAGGAGGAGGTTTACAGTAAAATATTGCATCCACCGAAACTTGATGAAAAGCCTTTTATTGCGACTGGAGAGAGGCTATATTACTAAAATGCGATATCATTTGATCTGGAGATGTGCAAACTCTTTGAGGGACCAGGGAGGTACTTTTTTTTTTCCAACTGTAAAATATGGTGTACAGTATATTCTTTGCTTGTCTAAATTCCTTCTGTTTTTTGTCTTTTGACATCTTGTTTTTCCTTCTCCATAAGAGAGGTTTCAATCCCGAGGCTTCAGTTTGAGTGCAGTAGCTCAGAAGCCCTTCAGACACACCCCATCATGAATAAAATGTTCCCCGTCATGGTTGCCTTTGATTTCCAATGGTTTGTGACAGGCACAGGGAACGCTCAATAATGCAACGCCCCTGTGGCTTTGTCCTTGGTCCCGCTGCCTGGCTGGGTCTATGGATTGGTCCCGCAGCCGTGCCATTTAAAGCCAGAGCCCTGCTGTCGGCGCGTGCCCCGGTTTGGCTTTTACAAACGGGCCCGCATTTTACAAATGCAATCCGTTTGGCGGTCCTGTCCATTACAAAGCAGAGCGGGACCAAAGGGCAAAGTGCCACCCCCCCCGTCGGTAATGTGCCGCTTTTTCGTGGCAGGCCCCCGTAAAGCGCTGTCGAGCGGCGACGAGCCCTAACGGGTAGCAGCGGTTACGTAACGGAGCGCGTGCCTGCCCGTCCACGTGAGAAACGGCTCCGGGTCACATGGGCGACATTAACAGAGCTGCCCGCGGGCGTATACCCCCCCCCCCCCAGTCCCCGAACTCCCGCCAACTTTGATTTTGGCGCGGAAAAAGCCCCCCGACCGTAAACGGCCATCTGTGCGTCCGTCATGCACGCCTGTGGAGAGGGGACCTTGGGGAGGTCGCTGATGTCTCCAGTTGACCAACAGCTGTCTGTGCTAGCATCCTCTCTGTCTGACCACCACACCTTTACCCTCTGTAGCTTCTGAAAGGAGCGCTTTCCCTGCATATGGCAGCGCAATTCCTCTATTTTAAAAGCTTTGCAAGGCCGCCTAACCCCCACCGGTGTATTTCCTATTGGAATCGTCAGCGTAGCACCACGCCGTAGAGCAATTATACCCGAAACTCGCTCGTTGAGGGGCTATGCAGTGGGAGACCTTTGAGGATGAGGGACTAAGGGTGCTCACATCCAGGATAGTAAGGTACGTTACCCAGTATGAGCCGGTTCATAGCCGTATATTCACCTCGTGCTAAAATCTTCCAGAGCCCTCCCCAGGATTTCATGACAGAGTGGTGCTGAGGTGTCAAATGATATCAAGTGATACTACAACCGATGCTATCAGTTTTAGAGAGTCTGAGGGGAAACTGTACAAGGCGCCGTTGCAAATTTACAAGGTGGTGCAGCACCGCTGTAACACAGTTTGAGGAGAAACCTGCGTTCCTTAAACATTTTGGATAGCCTCTCACTAGGGGTGCAACGGATCACAAAACTCACGGTTCGGATCGTATCACGGTTTTGAGTCACGGATCGGATCATTTTTCGGATCAGCAAAAAAAAAAAAGGGAGACAAGTATATCTTTGCTTTCCATTTATTCTGTAAAACACTTAAAGCAAGGAACTTTTGCCCATGGTCTTAAATGAAAACAACATTCAATTCTATTTCTCGTTACTAGTTCTATTTTGTCCATAGTTATGCAAAAACCTCTCGTTGGTAGTTCTGAAAACAATTGATTCTATATGGAAGCAAATAGTTCCTTCTCAACTTTATACCATAAAATTGGCACAAATTTTGGTTATTTTTGTCATTAGTTAGATTATTTAAGAAAATTGCATGAAACCGCAACTCAATTTACCCATCTCTCTCCGTCTTGCGTTTTAAAAATGCTTTGGTCACGCAGCCTATTTTAAACAGCCCAGGCTAAGGAAATTGCATTTCACGATCTGCATCATGAGATGGGAACATCAGAAAAAAATAGCCTACTGTAGATACAGAGTTTGTTACTGTTAGATGTAACGTGTCATATCTAAGACATTTCGCTGGATAAAATGTTTTTTTTAATATACAGATTAATGTGCTTTGTGAAGTAACTTGTTCGCATTCGCAACCAGCGTTGCTCACGTCAGCGTTACCTTACATTAGGTAAAGCCCTACTATGTTACGTTCATATTTCCAAACTGAATAAATACTGCACCTCTAACCACAAAACATCTTTGCTAGATTAAAGTTGTTGTAACTAAGATATTTGGCGAAGACAAACTTTTCAAATCAGTGGATTTAGCGTTATTTGCCGGCTTTATTAATCAGCTGTTGGTGTTGCTATGGATACCATTCATATAAGGGTCGACTCTAATGGCGCTGGCAGCAGATAACGTAGACGGCGTATTAATTTAGAACGGTGATTAAAATGTTGCCAGCGCTACTTCATTGCCGGGCGGTTTAACGAAATAAATGCCCACCCTCCAGCCAATCAGAATCGAGTATTTATCCAAGCCATGGTATAATACTTTTAAAAGTACCAGCGGCAGTAAAACTGTAATTCACTATGATGGTTAAATTTAGCAATTAATCCGCGGTTCACATGCGTGCCGAACCGTGGTGGGCGATCCGTACGGATCACGGATCAACTACGTTCCGTTACACCACTACCTCTCACCCCCACTTACTTTGAGTATTTTATTTTCAGGTCCGTTCTATAAACACTCCGGAGCACAGTGTAGCAGTGCACATTGATTTATTGCAAGGGAAGCACGCATGCCTGATGGATGGCCGAAGGTCGGAAGCTTAATATAAGTGTTAGCGAGCGCTTTCAACGGAAGATAATACACTGCTTTAACAGCGGTGCTCACCCAACTGTAACACTGCTTGTGTTTACCACGGCTCTGACTGTCGCTGGACCCCTTCATGAGTGAAGCGCACTGTTCGCTAGCATGCGTGCTGGCCTGGGCAAGGCCTCCACAGCCAGGTCTGATCGCGTGTTGTTTGGAAGACCACGCAAACTTCAAAAACTCTCAGCCTTGCTGCCTGAATGTCTCTCATCGGGGGGCTGTTATTCACACAGAAATAATTGGCATTTCGTACAGCGCTCAGGGGAGAAAAAAACAGGTTTGATTATTCAAATATTTTCTTATGACCTGTTAAACATTGGAATATAAAACTAATGGAAATGCACATCCCTGGTTTTTTTATTTTTTATTTTTTTTTGTATTTTCCGGAGGTGTTGAAATGTGTTCTCAAATGACACTTGTGTTGAACAAGCTGTAGGAGCGACCACTCCCGGTTCACAGGAACCAGTTTCTGCAGAGGTCCTGCCTCAGGCAGGAGGCGTTTCCATTTGCCGGCTTGTTCTTAAACCCGTGATGTTGTCAGGCATTTTGCACTTAAAGGGTAAGTTCGCTATTTTGGACCTTGGACCCTATTTGCGGTCCGTCTTCCATGAACCTGACCCATGAAGTCCATTTTTTCGCTGATCGGTCCAGTATTGAGTTCGGTACAGATTTCCTGTAGGCTCTCACTGGGCTACAATAGAAGTCAACGGGGCAATTAGAAATGTTATGGAAAAACAACGATAAATGTGCTTTTATAGCTCAGTGTGTATTCTTACGGTCTCAGTATGCTCTCCTGTGAAATGTAGGCTATCGCAAACGCAAACCGAACGTTGAAACAACAGTTCCATTTGAAACAGAACTATTTCTCCGACCGCACTACCTCGCACTGACTTCGGATAACATTACCTGCGCAACTTCAGCCTCTCTCTCTTCTCTTGCTCTCTTATCATCCATCTCTTGTAGTTCCCTGTCCGTGTATTCTGGCTCAAATCTGTAGCGAGTAACGTCAGTCAAAATCGAATTCTTCGTCTTCGTAATCATTATAGTCATCCATCATCCAAGTTTTTTTGTGGAAATTGTAGCCTACGTTGCTACAGGTAAACAAACGCAGACTGCTCAACTAGATAGTTTCGTAAACGGCCGGCACACCTTCCCGCTCCCCTACCCCCGACACATAGTACTCCGCGGGAGCAGCGAAAACAAGCAACAGAGAAATGCTTACTTCCAAGCCATGCCAAGCACGTAAAAATGTTCGGATTGAGATACATTTCACAGGAGAGCATACTGAGACCGGTAACAATACACCCTGAGCTTCCCGTCTCATTTATTGTACATGAAAGCACATTTATCGAACATTTCTAATTGCCCCGTTGACTTCTATTGTAGCCCAGTGAGAGCCTACAGGAAATCTGTAGCGAACTCAATACTGGACCGATCAGCGAAAAAATTGACTTCATGGGTCAGGTTCATGGAAGACGGACCGCAAATAGGGTCCAAGGTCCAAAATAGCGAACTTACCCTTTAATGTGACGATTGTTATTTTGGCTTCGACGCGAGGACGGAGATGCGCACCGCCTGTGTCGTTCCCTGCGCCTCGGACGCTGGTCCGCGCGCTCTCGGCCTGGCTGCGAACGAGGCTTGAGCGCAGAGCAGCGTCTGAGCACGTGCAAAGAAACGCCACGGACGAGTGGTGCCGAATGTCTGCCCCTGCCACCACAGGAGCACAGCTCTGGCGGCAGTACCCACATCAATCACAGCGTGCGCCTCTGTCTCTCAGCCAGGCTGAAACCAAACCCCTGTCTCAAAGCCATTTTTACAGTCGGGGTGGGGCCGGGTAGGTCCGTTCAGTTCCCTCCCTCAGTGGAAACTCATCTCCTCAGCAATGCATTGGAACCCATATTCTTTCCACTGGGAAAATAACAAAGCTTGTCCTTTGCCATTGGGGTGATCTTGGGCATTTCTCATTATGGTGATAGACTGTTACTCTGTTTGTAAACAACCCCCCCCTCCCCCCACCCTCCCCTAACATTACGCGGACCCCACGTGATGACTTCATGATCCCACAGCTGCTGGCTGGCGAAGCCAGAGAAGCAAATCGTTTCCTCTGTAATGGCAGTTAATAGCCCTTCCCTCGCATCCTACTTCCTTGTCCTCTTTGGAGAGCTGCTCGTGGCTCTGTACAGTGCGTTGTCTGTTGCCGGAGCAGAAATTGTATTTGTAGATAAATGACTCCCATGAAAAGGGGCTTTAATTTGGCTGGAGAAGACAGGGGGAGGCGGGGGGCGGGGACGGCTTCTGCGCTCTTGTGATCAGGGCATGACTAGAAGCGGCAGTCGGCTGCAGCACCAGGACCAGGTCGGACTGCTCTCAGCTGAGGCAAAATTAAGAGCTTCAGAAAGGCGAAAGCCAGCAGTACCGCATTGGACTGGCCTGCGGAGGGGGGGGGACGGCGTTCGCCATGTTGAAGTTCAGCACCGCCCACCGCTCAAGGTGTGTAGCCGGCGCAAGCCGGACCGGTTTTCTTCCCCCGCCAGTCCTCTGGGGTAAAGTTAAGGGCGGGAGAGCCGTGGCGAAGATGGCGGTGAACTGCTGTTTCTGTTTATGCCTGTCTCCTGTTATGAGTCCAGAGGGTGACTTCTGCCGCTCTAATGGTTCTGTTCACTGCTGGAGATGTCCTCATCATACTCCTGTTCTTCTGTAACACTCATAAAGGGGAGGAGAGAATTACAGGGGAGACTCGGGTGGCGTTGCAGCCTCTACACGTTGCATATTAAATTTTATTAATTTCGCCATCTGCTTTCGTCAGTGTTAGATTTTTTTTAATGAGCACTGCATCAGAAATGATAGTTTATTATACGGGGGGATTTTATATGTCTTTAGACATGACTTTGGCTGGAAAATCCAAGATTCGCTAAGGGTTGTTGTTTATCTCCCCCACCCCCCCCACCCCCCCAAATTTATTTTGACAAGTTGAGCCGGTTGATTTGTAGTTCAGTAAAAAACAGGTAGTGTTTTGTTTTTAGAATGAATATTTCAGTATATGCTGTGCTGCTGTTGCAGGGGTTATAGAAGGATGTGGGCCGTGTGGAATATTTCAAGAAGGGGGGGGCGTTCCCTCTGCAGCTGCTTAAGATTCCAAAGAGGTGAAAACCTGCCTCTATGATGGGGAAACTGAGCCCCCATCTCCTGTCATAATAACCCCCCCCCCCGGACGTCAAATTTGCGGTCAGAAGAGTTGTTATTTCAGGGAATTTAGTGAAGGCTGAGAACCTTGTAGAATTTGACGGTCTTTAATTTCCATGAACTCTTGAGCACACTTGCGAGACGTACAATGCAGATGAATGTTATTTACTGCTGTTTGACGCCAGAGGTTTAAGATATTTCTCTTTCTTCCCCCTCTCTCTCTCTCCAGTCACAATGAGCGGAAGGTGACCTGTAAGCACCCTGTATCAGGCTTACCCTCGCAAGACAACTGCATCTTTGTCGTCAACGAACAGTAAGTCACTTCATTTTGAGGGTTGGGGGGGGGGGTCACAGAACGTAGAATAGACTTACTGTGTATTAGAAACACTTTGTTTGAGTGACACAAATTTACAGGGTTAACCTCATGACTAATGCTATTTTTTCAGGATATATGGTCTGGGATAAACATTTTAAACAGCAGGAGAGTCTGGAACATTCTCTCTCTTTACTATAGTTGTCAGTCACTTGTTTTGGATGCTTAAAGCTAGAGTATGCAACTTTTTTTTCGAGGGACCATCATACTTAGTTGGTAGCAATCATAGAAAGAACTGTTCTGAGAGAAATCCAGCACCATACACTGTGTTTATACCCTCAAATTCTGCATTCTAAAACCAGCGATTCTGGGGGGGAGGGGGGGGTGTCTTTCTCTGTGGGCTGGGCAGAGGGATGTTGTGACTTTGAAATGTTTTGACAACAAATGTGACCATTGGGGAAAAGTTGCATACTCTAGCTTTAAGGCACTGAGGAGCAGCGGCCGTATGAAAGGGGGTTTCTGGCTCTTGTGCCATAGCGGCAGTAGGCAGGTTTAAGCCATTTGAGAAA
This sequence comes from Synaphobranchus kaupii, assembly GCA_029718625.1. NCBI lineage: Eukaryota > Metazoa > Chordata > Actinopteri > Anguilliformes > Synaphobranchidae > Synaphobranchus > Synaphobranchus kaupii. Next base: position 93,206,475 of record CM056376.1, on the reverse strand, counting down.
AGGCAGGAGAAACACTTTTAAATTTTTTTTAACTCAGGGCAACTTGAGCAACAACTGCCCATTTTATTATGGAAAAGTGTGACATTGGCAACACAATTGGTAACCTTATACCACTAACTGAGGTATACGGAGTTGCTCTGTAGCCTGTAGGACTCATTAATTCATCAGTGTTATTAGTTATTTAATATAATTTTATTGAATCAATCCATTACTGTTAATCGATTATTTTCATTGTACATGATGTCTTTAAATTACCTGTGTTTTGGCAATATAAGATTTCTGTTGTCATGCCTATCAAACAATTGGAAAAGATTATTTGGTCATGCCCAATTTTGGCTTTTCTCCCTGAAAATGACAAGCATCCCCTGCTTATAGGTGAGGAGAGGGAACGTGCTGTACTGGCAAAGCATTATACTGCCTGTGCGTGCGTGCGTGCAGAGAGAGAGAGCAGTATTATTGCTATTATCATTACTGCTTTGTTTAAATAATCGTCCGTTATTATTATTAGTATTCTTTTTTTCTTCTGTGCTATATATAGTATTCACTAGTGAAATTATAAACTATATGTCTTGCCTGCACATGCCTACCAACGAATGTACATACATGTATGCATCTATGTAGGTATACAGTCCATTTTGTTGTTCTCGTAGTCAAATTGGCTTAATTTTTTATTTATTATATATTGTATTATGCTTTTCTCATGCTAATATTGAAATATTGCTTTTCTCATGCCAATAAAGTTAAGCAAATTGAAATTGAAGAGAAAGAGAGAGACAGAGAGAGAGAGAGATAGACTTCACCTCACCTTTCCTGCCAAACCGGGTTTGGCCCCCGTGATGAATGCCCCATCTCTTAGCACATCCCCAAACTGCCATTGGCGGAGTAAGAGGCTCCCGCTCTTGTCTCAGAGCGAGGGTCTGTCAGAGCTGTCCTGACAGAGGCAACCTGAAGCGACAGCACACCATAATGAGCCTGTCTGTCCCCGACCCTCGCCAGCGCTGCTCCTGTACAAACGCGTTTCACCACCTGCTCTTCACAGCCATGCATTCAGCAGGCACACACATCGGCATGAAAACCCTTAAGTGTGTTCGGACGGCTCTGGGAATTAGGATGGGAAAAGCGCTCCTTGGCAGCGAGATAAACACCAGCATATATTTACATTTAAATTTTACACATTTACCAGACGCTCTTATCCAGAGGGACTTAAACAGCTTACTTTTCTTTCCTTTTTAAAATTTATTTATTTTATTTTTTTTGTACGTACATATAATCCATTTATATACAGTTGAAGTTGGAAGTTTACATACACTTAGATTGAAGTCATTAAAACTCATTTTTAACCACTCTACAGATTTCATGTTAGCAAACTATAGTGTTGGCAACTTTGTGCATGACACAAGTAATTTTTCCAACAATTGTTTACAGACAGATTATTTCACTTAATTCACGATATCACAATTCCAGTGGGTCAGAAGTTTATGTACACTAAGTTGACTGTGCCTTTAAATTTTAAATATTTGGTCACATATCTTTTGCATGCCATGACTTCCTGATGTCTGTGACCCAACAACATCAAAAGACTCTTGATATCTTATTTTCTGGTACTCTTACAAGTGATACTATAACGTCTCTGCATTTGAATGGATCTCTATGGGAATTGGAGGGTGGGACTAGATTTAGCTGTAAATTACACTGGAACAGTATGGAAACACATGGTTGGCTAAATGGCTCTAAGTCATCAAGGGTCTGACCTATCAAACAAGCCTTAAATCATCACTCTGCTGCCAGAAATACAGTAAATATGGATGGATAACTTGAAGGGTTTCTTCTCCTTACTTATCTTTCCATAGGGTTCAATAGGAAATATGTCAGGAGAAACAACCAAAAAGTGATCCATCCATATCTACTGCCTCAGTTATCACTGCAGTCACACTTATCCTGTTATCGCAAAACAGTGATGCTAACTTTGCAAAAAAAATAAAATAAAGGTCAGTGAAATCAAAAGATTTGATTTTGAAACCCCTGGGAGTAAAGCAGTTTCACACCAATTAGTGGTGCAGGGTATTATTCAGGTTAGCCAGGCTGGTGTTGATACATACGTAGACCTGTCCCGTCACCCGTTCAATGCAAGAACCAAGCTGAGAAATCTGAAAGGAGCAGATGCACATAGCCTCAGATACACTACATGGCCAAAAGTATCTGAACAGCTCTTGGTCTGGGGCTGTTTTTCATGCTTCGGGCTAGGACGCTTAGTTCTAGTGAAGGCAAATCTTAATGCTACAGCATACAATGACATTGTAGACGATTCTGTGGCAAGTTTAGGGAAGGCCCTTTCCTCTTTCAGAATGACAATACCCTTTTGCACAAAGCGAGGTCCATACAGAAATGGTTTGTCGGGATTGGTGTGGAAGAACTTGACTGACCTGCACGGAGCCTGAACCTGAACTCCATCGAACACCTTTGGGATGAATTGGAAAGCCAGGCCTAATCACCCCACATCAGTGCCCGACCTTACTAATGTTCTTCTGGCTGAAAGGAAGCAAATCCACGCAGCAATGTTCCAACATCTAGTGGAAAGTCTTCCCAGGAGAGTGGAGGCTGTTATAGCAGCAAATGGGGGACTTACTCCATATTAATGCCCATGATTTTGGAATGAGATGAGCAGGTGCTCATATACTTTTGGCCATATAGTGTAGTTGTGTTTCTCTTTCTCTTTCTCTTTCTGTGTCTCTGTCTCACACACACACACAAAAACGAGTGTATCGTGAAGGCCTTTTGAGCCCTTGTTCACAGGCACTCCAGAACCGTATTCCTACTCCATTTACATTCTTTGTCAAACCCATGCTCTAAAGTGTAGACAGATCTTGTTTCCTCATTTAGCATCCTTTCTAATGAAAGAGAGAGAACACAGATGTAATTAGACTTCCTCTATGAATCAACCTGGGAATGGAAATAACAAAACAAAAGATATTGATTAAATAATAAATAAATGCGCAAATAGTTATTTTTAATGGAAAGATATGCTAAGTGCATTTCTGCTCCCAGCCATTAAGAATCATGTTTATTCCACTTTGTCTGGACAGCACTGCTCTTTCATACTGCTGTAGGTGGACCTTTTGAAAGGTCTGCTCCAGTATGATGCAGTTTTAATAGCAGCTACCATTTAGTAATTGAGTTTCAGAAGCCAACCCACACAGTTCCCTGTAAAGCCGTACCGTGTGGCTTCTGTTCAAGAACGTCTGCCATCAAATAACAAAGACTTAATTATGTGGCAGTCTTTGATAAAGGAAATTAACTCACTTGAATGCAAATCTTTTAAATATGAATTTAATTTATAGGAATACACATTTCCCTATTGATTTCAAAAGCATTTTTTAAAGATCCTGTATATCTAGCATTCCGTAGACCACTCGCACTCATCTCCCCTAATTACAGGCCTGCTGAGAAGAAGTGGAAAGGTGACTGTCTCTGTACTCACTGCCAAATAATTTACCCATCAGCCCCAAAAGCCGGCTGTAGACATGTAAAAATATATTATTATTTTTTTGCCAAAACGGAAAATGAGAAATGAGAGGAGGGGAAGCCGGTTTCTTTCTGCTCTGAGGTCAGCAGAAAAGATGATTGAGGATGTACCGTATGTAGCACAGAAGCAGACCTGTGCTTTATAATGGGGTTACCATGCCCAAACTGCAGTCTCATTTTCCTCCCGTTCACAAAGAGATTTATGTTCCCGCCTCATCCTTTTCCACACACCAGCCCCGGACTTTATGAGCATTACACTCCAAAAGTCTCCTTTAATCTTCTCGGTCCTCCAGAAAAAGATTATGCAGCTTTAGTTTGAATCCAAGAAACGTCACTTTGTTCCTTCCTTGTTCTTTTTGCTTCGTACGAGGAAATGGCTGTGAAATGTGAGCAAAGACAGGTCTGGGACATCATGACCAAAAAAAGTTTTTATAAGAACTCTCCAGTTTTTTTTTTTTTGGGGGGGGGGGGGGGGGGGGCATGAATCATTTTTGTGGTTTCCTGTTCGGCATTTATTTTCTCAGCAGTCTGAAAAGGAATAAGATTTCTTGCACCCATAGCTCATTGTGCAATGTATTTGTCGTTTTAGTGTACTGCGATTTTTCTCTAATGCTTTGCCTCTGATGGTCCATTGTGTATCTTCCAGGGGCTTAAACGGGTGCCTTTTAAATTCTTGTTACCAGCTTGTTCCGCCCACCCCAGAAAGCCTCGGCTCCCTTCATTGACACAGATTAAAAGAGGGGTGGGTGGATTTTTAATCATGCGCCAAGGACAAACCTGCCGCTCGCCTGCAGGACCTCAGTTACTCACCGCGTAACCGTGAAGTGTAAAAGCACACTAGCGACGAAATGCGTATCGCGTGGCACAAGGGGACGGAAAATCTCTCTCTAATCATGTAGCGACAGACAAATGTTCTTTTGCTCTCGTTCAAGGTCCTTATTCCCATCCCCGAGCCGTTTTAAATGCCACGGAATGAACAGTCAAATTACACGGCGCGGCGACTCTGTCAGCGCTGTTTTGCGCTTTTTGTTTTTACGCGACGCGCGTTCGGAATAATTTTAAGTCGTCGTTTACCCGACCTTGGTCCCTCCCTGGCCCGTCCTCTACTCCACCGCCGCTACTCCACCGGGGGAAATTGGCCCGGATGCGTTTGGATCGCGGCCCTCCCGGTCCAACGAGAGCACAGACGGCGCATGTGAAATTGATGAATCTGAGAACAGATCGTCTCGCCGCCGGCGCCCCTCGATCCCGTCTCCTGTCCGGTTGAGCTCGCGCAGACCCCCAGCTCACAGGGGGGGCCGAGCGGGCGGGTGGGAGGGGTTTTGGGAGGCAGTCAGGAACCCCCCGGTGGACGTCCTGCAGGACACACTGTGCTGTGAACGTCACACGTCCCTCTGTAATGAGGCTGAAGCCTGAGGGAGCAGCGTGGCTGCTGGCGTATCAGTGCTGGGGAAAGAGCACTGTACCAAGCCAATCATCACAGGGCTCTGAAACCAACTCACTCACACACAGTACAGCTACTGCTTAGTGCTAAAAAGAGCCAGTGTTTTATACCTGAGTAAGGTTTTGTGTTTCAGATACAACTATACGCCTCTGTGACTAAAATCTATGATTGAGCATATATTATTATTCTGATTCATTTCTTTACTTTGAATGTATAGTAGTTCATGCTTTTCCTCCCCCCCTTTCTGTTTTTAGCTTGAATTGTGGGAAACTGGTTCACCCTATGTTAAACAGGTAATAAATGCGCTGCTAGGTTCGAAAGACTGCTCTATCATACCTCTTACTAAGCTCCATTCGTTCCATAAGGAATAACATTCATTCATCGTTCTGCTTGTTTTGTCGTTTCGTTCGTTTGTCCAACTCTTAACACTAACACAAGGGAAGCGGTTCTTTTGAATCGCTTGATGTTCTGCAATGAGTGTTGCATACAGTATTTGTCTTGTCCACATTTTTAAACAAATAATTAAGCTCCCACCACTAAAACTGTTCTGCAGATGAGGATCATCTCTGTAGTCTCTCAGCAGCTGACCAGATGGCCCGTCCTATAGGGGGCTCATTGTATCAATGTTGCAAAAGTGTTATGTTGAAATACAAGTGGCATACCGGGGCTCTGCAGTGATTCGATTTTAGTAGCATTTGTTAGTGAGGTTTGGTGTGCTAACTGGGTAAATAATTTAATAGCACATCTACTAATTGGGATGCATTAGTGTGCTCGTAATTTTTTCAACTTAGGACACGTGCTCCTTGGAAAAAATGTTAGCGTAGAGCCCTGCATACGGATGGATATAATGATAAAATGTTAGCGTAGAGCCCTGCATACGGATGGATATAATGATAAAATGTTAGCGTAGAGCCCTGCATACGGATGGATATAATGTTAGCGTAGAGCCCTGCATACGGATGGACATAATGTTAGCGTAGAGCCCTGCATATGGATGGATATAATGTTAGCGTAGAGCCCTGCATACGGATGGATATAATGTTAGCGTAGAGCCCTGCATACGGATGGATATAATGTTAGCGTAGAGCCCTGCATACGGATGGATAAAATGTTAGCGTAGAGCCCTGCATACGGATGGATATAATGTTAGCGTAGAGCCCTGCATACGGATGTATATAATGTTAGCGTAGAGCCCTGCATACGGATGGATATAATGATAAAATGTTAGCGTAGAGCCCTGCATACGGATGGATATAATGTTAGCGTAGAGCCCTGCATACGGATGGATATAATGTTAGCATAGAGCCCTGCATACGGATGGATATAATGTTAGCGTAGAGCCCTGCATACGGATGGATATAATGTTAGCGTAGAGCCCTGCATACGGATGGATAAAATGTTAGCGTAGAGCCCTGCATACGGATGGATATAATGTTAGCGTAGAGCCCTGCATACGGATGGATATAATGTTAGCGTAGAGCCCTGCATACGGATGTATATAATGTTAGCGTAGAGCCCTGCATACGGATGTATATAATGTTAGCGTAGAGCCCTGCATACGGATGGATATAATGATAGCATAGCGCCCTGCATACGGATGGATATAATGATAGCATAGCGCACTGTCACTTCTGTGATGGTGCCACGCCGCACCTTTGTGTGTTTTCTGTCCAGCTGAGTGATCGACCTGCTTGTCACTTAAGCTGAAAGTGATGCTGCATACATTAGGCCTAGCCTTTATTACACAGCGTGTACAGTTTCCTACTGACGGTCCATGCATGTTCTTGGTGGGAGCTTTGAACACACAGCCCAGCCAAGGAAGGCAACTCTTCATTCAGTTCATGACTTTACAGTAGAATGTGAGGGTGTCTTAGCTTTGCTTTCACTGAACCCTTTTGGGAATTAACTTGGCTACAGTAGTTTAAACAGTATAAAGGTGGGACATTTAGCACTCTAATGTTGAAGCACCTTAACATGAGCATTTGTCATGAAGTTGTGCTGACCTTTTCTAAAAAGCATGTTGTAACCATATAAGGAACCTTTTTCTGGTACTATGTACTTAGATTGCGTTTCTTTTTGTAATAGTCACAGATTACACAGGTAAGAATCCAACTGTTTTATTTTTATGCCTTGTAATCAGCAGTTCAAATGTTTGCGCTGTGCGGAGTCTGGCATTGTTTTTAATACTTTGTGTATATATGTGTGTGTGTGTGTGTGTACTCACATCTGTACCTTGTGTCTCTGGTTTGCCTGCCTGCCTCTTTGTGTGTGTTTTGTATAAGCAGCCATGATGATCCTGGCAAGAGCTGCTACTCTGCAAATACACACAGATTCAGCAGATACATTTTAGTTCACTATAAACCAAAATGGAACCTCTTTGAAATGCACAGCCCTTGTCATTTTCAGATACCAATACTACTCGGATAACTTGAATCCTTGCGCATGCCCTTGTGTATACACACACACGTGCGCGCGCTCACACACACTGTTACACTCCCATGTACACACACAGGCACACTCCAATGTACACACAGGGTTATCTCCATATTGAGGGTAAGGATCAGAACCCCAATCCTACTTGCATCCACGTAGAGGGACACCTCCATAATAGCTGAGTGACCCCGTAGAGGTTTACCGTCTCCCGCCATCTTGCTGGGACTAATCCCTGTCAGTCCCCACAATGTCAGGGAGTCCATTACTCCTGACTCTGCTCTCTGCTGTTAGAGCTGGCCTTCATTACAGAACCGCAGGGTGCTCCACTGTTCAAGGGTGCTTTTGTGAGCTGAATAAATGTCCGACACACACAACAGACCTGAACATTCAGCGTTTTTTTACGTTTAGCTTTAAAGTTTAAAGCTTTTTAATCATCAATACAAATTCCTTCTTATGCAACCGTATGCACTTTTCACCAAATCAAGCAGTACTATTTTCAGTGACAAGTAACATTTACAATAATGGAAATGCAATGCACGCTATATGTCGAAGACATGCGCGCGTGCGTGTGTAACCCCCCATGAGCTGAGTTTAGACGGGGGAAGGGGTGCATCCTGGCTCAGACATTTGTTCCTGGCTGCCTTCTCACATGTCTTGTACAGCAGCACGCACTGGATTATGGGTTTCAGGGAAAGTGTGTGTATTGGTCGATCACTATGTCAATCATTTTGTTGCAGCATCAAGCATGTACAGTACATGTAGACAGAAGGTGTTTGGATGTAATTCAGAGATAAATAAACTTGTCTGACATTTCTAAAAATCATATTTGCAAGCTAGCTAGCTTGATAATTCCATTGCCTGATTACACAGTGTACTTACCCCGGGCAATGTGGCAAGCACACACTCGTACACCGCCCGCAGAATACCACGCCATCAAAACGGTGCCGCTGGGAATAGGAGACCCCTGTAGTGGCCAGTATCGCTGAACTCGAACCGCTGTTCAAAGTGCCAGCCGCCAACCACCCCCCACTCTGCTCTGCCTCAGCCAGCAGGCCCCTCCTGCAGTGATCAAAGCCTGACTGGCAGCAGAGGAAGCGGGATGCGCCCGCGCCAAGCGCTGGAGGCGTCCCTTCTGCCAGAGCAGCCAGGGTGCCGGCCATGCCACTGGGTACATGGGCAAGGCGGGTCACTCCCGCTTCTGTCAACACCCTGCAAAGTTGCATTTTTAGTATTTATGTCTGCATCGCTAGTATGTGGAAAGGCGCCGCATGGGCCCCTTTAATGGAAAAGGCAACAAATGGGTGAATGTGTCTCCCCAATAAAATACAATCCAGTACACAAAAGTCACACGCATTTCTTTCCCTTTTTTAAATACCAAACAAATACTCACCACTTGCCTAACTCCTGTTATTCATCGGCTTCATAGATGTTTCATTTAAATATTTTGGCCAGTCAGAGCCTGAAATGTTACTGCCAGGGTCTATGTGTGATCTAACTGGACCCGTTCCTTTGACACATGATTTGTATGTAAATATAGCTCCCTGTCCAGTTACTTGGCTGTCTCAAAGTGTGCAGTACACATTTATTTCCACGCAAGACCCTGATTTTGCATTGTTTTTGGACGCTCAAGTAGAGGAGGGAATCCGAACTCACCTTTAAGTTTTAAAGCACGGACATGCGACTTCGAAGAATAAAAAAATAAAGTTAAAAAAGTAAAGCTGACCTCATGGGGTTTTTTTGTAGCGTCACAACAAGCCACAATGGGGAAAGAACAGAATAGTGACAGACAAGAAATGGAAGGAACTGGCAGTCTCAAAGGCTTGCAAATGTAGAAAGGCAAAAAGCAGAGGGGTGAAAGGGAATCGCTGTACGGGGTCTTAATCTCCACCCCTCAACCCTGCCTCAGACAGCCCCTAAAACCAGAGCCTGTCTCTCTACTTCTGAGACACTGTAGAAAAACACTGCAGAGCAGAGCAGCCATCAAGATTCATTGTTGCAATAATAAGGTTCTGTTCATTTGCAGTGACTCGGCAGTTTGGCGTGTGTCACGTGTGTAACAGCGTTTCTGCACCCTCTCCTCCGCGAGATGGCGATCGATGTTATTTTTTGTTTTTTTTGTCCCAGCTCTCATTTTTAAACCAGGAAGGCCATCGTTTGTCCTCGGTCGAATACCCACCATGCCTACGCTCCAATGGAGAGGCCAGGCTTGGTAATGGTCCATTGGCCAAATAGACCAAGAACAGTTGAAGGAGCTTCTCACTTCAAATGAGTTGCTCTGATCTCTTCCGCACCTTATTATTTTTATCCTCTGCGTCTGACGCGTACATGCAAATGACTGTTGATTAACTTAATCTTATTGTGATGTTACTGTGTGCGTTTTGGGAAAACGCGCTGTACAAGGTCAAGTTCTATTAAGCAAGGCAGTTCAATTAAAATGTTCCATTGCATTAATTGTGGACCAAGGGAGTTATTCTGCCAGAGTAGCTCTGACTCCCCCTTCCTCATCCGCTGGGCTTTCCTCCGAGACTACCAGGCTACTGTTAAAAAAAAAAACATCTTGAATTTCGAATTTCGAATTTCAGTTGGGCGTTTTCCTCCTTTCAGAGTCTTGAACAGAGTGGACAAGATAAGAGCATGTATGTAATTGTTCTTACCTTCTCACAGCCTTGCGTGGCGTGACCTCCATGCTAATTCAGGTTGCGGGGGCATCGCTCCTGTCAGGTGGCATTTAAGTACAGGTGCGCTGTTGGAGAGACGTCCATCTTGATCACACTCACTCACTCACTCACTCACTCACTCACTCACTCACTCACTCACTCACTCACTCACTCACTCACTCACTCACTCACTCACTCACTCACTCACTCACTCACTCACTCACTCACTCACTCACTCACTCACTCACTCACTCACTCACTCACTCACTCACTCACTCACTCACTCACTCACTCACTCACTCACTCACTCACTCACTCACTCACTCACTCACTCACACACACACACACACACACACACACACACACACACACACACACACACACACACACACACACACACACACACACACACACACACACACACACACACACACACACACACACACACACACACACACACACACACGATCGCAGAGATGCATCCATGTCAACAATATCATGAAATGTCATCATTGCAGGTGGCTGGCCAACAAGCACGGGGTGTTCACCCGCAGTGCAAAAACTGATTTTATTGATTTAAAACCTCCGATGTTCCTGGAAAGATACAGGCGAGCGAGCTGCCAAACTCAGCTGAAAATAGTATGCTGTATATCAGGGGTCCTCAATCTTATCCAGAAAGTGCCGGTGTGGCTGCAGGCTTTTGTTCCAACCAAGCATTTACACACCTGATGTAGTGGTTGATTAGTAGAACCTTGATTAGTAGAATCAGGTGTGTTACTGCTTGGTTGGGACAAAAGCCTGCACTGACACCGGCCCTTACTGGATAAGATTGAGGACCCGCGTTCTATATCATGGATACTCAAATCTGGCCCCCAAATCCGGTGCTGGTTTTCTTTTCTCCCAGATAATTAACTTAACTTAATTAGTGCTACTGATTGGCCAGACTGTCTCTTCACCTGACTCCCAGGTAAAAGGAGGGTGGAAAACCAGCAGTTCTCGCCCCTCAAGCACTGTGATTTGAGTAACAGTGTTCTATATCCTTAGGAAGAGTTTTATTATTATTCTTTTTTTTAACACTTGTTTGCTCTGGAAGGTCACGCGGATCTTCAGCTTGCTGTGACAATATGGTGTAGTAAATGCGCCTTTGGGTTGGCTGCATTACGCGCTCAAAAGAAGGCTGCGATAATCCACGTTTGTGTTGTGTTTGTGTGGTGCCTTGAATTATGACCGATGACTTGGTATGCTGCACACAGCCTGTTTTCCCCATGTGTCATTGTCTTGCACGTGAACGACAGGCTCTGTTATCCTGCTCGCCCGTGGTGACCACCAATGTACGTCCCTCCACCCTGTGACTCCGCCTCCCCGGAAGTGCCTCTGTGTTGAGTGACTAATGCTCATGTCTGTGTTGCATACCTGTTGTCGTGTATTAATACGAACCTGCCGTCAAACCAGCCTTTTGCCATGTGTGAAGCATGCAGTTATCTGATTGGTCACAGAGCTGGTGTGATGTCTGTCTGGGTGGAAGCTGGATGGTGGGGGGTGGGGGTGCAAAATATTCCATACTCACATGGTTTAGGGAGAACACATTAGCTGCTCCTGTGAAGTGACCTTAAACCCACTATATCCAAAGACCGCATGAGGAGACCACTTTTTTAACTTTGGAATGTTCTGCCCGTTCACTCCAGATATCACCGTTCCCTTCAGACCACGGCATTGTTAGGTAACTTAAGAATGTAGGACACCACTGGGGATTGAAAACTTTTAGATTATATTCTAGGTTTCATCATTCATCATGAGGACATAAAAAGGAAACGGTATATATACAGTATATATATTTTGTAATTATTATTATTTTTTTTTTTACCATTGCTGTTCAATAGATAAAGAACTCTTTAGTTTCAGATAACTAAGTTTCTTCTGCTTGCAGTTGTTTTTCTCTTTCACACTCTTGCTCAACCTTCAACTTGACTAGAGCATAAATTTTAATGTAGTTCAATTTGTCAGCCGAAGTTGGTGAACGATTTAAAGTGGTTAGATGTAGAGAAATATATCAGCTCGGAATGAGTAATTGCTTTGATTCATGTGGCCTGTTTTCCCCCCCCTTTCTACAGGGGATAATGTACGATGCCGAAATGTGGTCTTATTAAAATTGGAGTTTAAACTTGAGCAGACTGCCCCGAATGAGCGTACTGTGCTGTACTCGGCACAGTCGGGTGACCCTCCGAGATTAGCCACTCCTCTCCTCCTTGCGAAGCAATCAGTCAGCTGACACACGTGTTTAACTCGCCCATTGATTTAGCTTAATTGAAGCCTCAGTTGTATGTCTGTGTGGGCTTTTTAAATTTTTTAATTTTTTGCAAACTAATTTATCTCCGCCCCTCTTTTTGTCCTCTTCAGACCAGTCCCCAAAACGCCAGTGAATGAGAAGAAAGAACGACCGGTGAGCACCATGAGTGAAGCTTCCAACTACACCGGCGGGTCCGACTACGCAACCCACCCGGCCAGCCCCGCAAGCAGAGTGAGTGCAGTGCTTTCATATCTATGGTATATTACACATGCTCAGCAGGATCCTTGACCAAGCCTATTCACCAGGGGGTTTCACATCTATGGTGCTTCCACTGCAATTCCTGGCACTCTAAAAAGAAGTAATACTTCCTAATATGACATTCCCCTTGTGCTCTTTTACAGTTCTCTTGTTTTACTGACAGAACATAGTGCAATATGTGCCATCGATTTGTGCCAAATGTCTGCTTGTTTGTTGGTTTTTCAGCCTTCGAGATCTTCCAAAAAAGTTCACAACTTTGGGAAGAGATCCAATTCCATAAAGAGAAACCCCAATGCCCCAGTGGTCAAGAGCAGCTGGCTCTACAAACAGGTAAATCATTTCTTTATTTAAGCTGCAGGCTCTTATTGGGGCCAGTAGAAGGGTCGTGCAGTAGAAGTCTTTTGTAAGTACTTCTAAAGCATAGTCCTTCGGCCATACCACTTTTGTAAAATAAAAAAGTAAATCAGAGAGAACAGGAAGTTGTTTTGGTCAGGGTTTTCAACCGTTTCTGATCCAGGGACCCCTACAGGCAGGCTCAAAGGCATCCAGGGGACCCCCATCATAAATTAAAAAGGGTTATATATAAAAAAAAGAAAAAAGTTTTATATAGATAGGGAAATGGGAAGGGGTTTAACAGTGTGATTGTGGACCCCCTACGGTACCCATTTGAAAACCCTGGGTTTCGGTAATTAGATGCTATGCATGTTAGGAAGATTTAAAAAATCCTTTCTCACCTTCTGTGCCGCTTCTGTTGTACTTGTAGAACTGAAACACAAAGCAAATGCAAATGTAAGCTTTTTTCTGCTTTGCTTTGTTTTGTATAGCTTTTACACTTCACACAATGCCGAGCTCATGTCCTTGCACCCGTCTGAGTTCCTCACTAAAAAAAAAAAGAGCTCAAACAAAAGAAGCGTAGGGCTGACTGAATAGGCCCCTTTTCAGCTTCTCAACAAATGGTCTCCGCTCTGTAAGTCAACATGGGGACCTGTGAAAGAGCGGCCTTTCACAGAGGCCCCCGTGGCCCCAGCGCCGGGGCCCTCTGGAGCGGGCCCGTGGTCGACCGCGCTCGATACGCATTTGTTCATGCGCGCGGGGAGGGACCTCCCTAATTTGGGTTTAATTACGGCCACGGTAATGGACACGCCGGGTCCCATTCTCCCGCTGCCGACAGCGCAGCCATTTGGTAACTAATGCAGTGTGATATTATTTGTGGAGAGCGACTGTTCTAGAGGGAAGGAAGTAATGTACTGTTGCTTTGAAGAGACAATGTTGTATTTTTGTTTTGCTGGAGATTGTTGTAGGCGTTCATATGAACCAGTGTTCAGGAGGAGAGACATTTCATCTTCAACATTTCAGCCCTTCAACTCTGTTATGGGAGTTTAAACCATCTGCCTAAACATAGGTCTCCACACTGAGTAGATTGTGGGCTGCATCTGGCGTAGCTTGTGTCCATACTTGGCTCTATTAAGGTATACAGGCAGTTCATAGGAGTTAAACCACCTAATTAAATAAATGCTCATTCGTCGGCTAGGAAGGCAGTGAGATGGTGAGAGCATCTGGATTTGTAATAATTTCAGAGACAAGGAATGTATTTATTAAACTGCAACGGGGGATATTACCGCAAACACAGGCAGTGTCTGGTACGGCGCTACATACGCTGTGGTGAATGCTCCCTATTTAAGAGGTCACACACGCCCGCCTGTACGACATCGCACCCACGACCCCCAGCTATAGATACGGTACTTTGAAGAGAGACTTTTCCAGCACCTCGAGACCAGGCCTGATTGACGGCTCGCTCACAGACTCCAGCAGCCTGCGACACAAAGACACGTGTAATTTGATTTGTCCTTAGTCACGGCTCAAACGCCTGTCCCCAAACACCCGTCCCTCCTGAATGGGGTCTCCCGCCAAAGCAGAATTATGATCTAGAGCGACGTTCGGGCCCCCGGGAAGGGCCCACCGGTGACCTCTCCCTCTCCCTCTCTGTTTATTTCTCCGTGTGTAGGTTTCTCTTCAGCCCCCACCGATCAAGGCTGTCTCTCAAGGGAAAAGGTTGCGCACAATTGCATTCCAGTCGGACTGTATTATTTTCTTTGTGGCGTCAAATCTTGCCGTCCTCAAGATAGAGAACGTGGAGTAGAGTGTGAGGATGGGAGACGGGGGCTGCTACTGTGAGCATAGAAAACGAGAATTCAGGCGAATGACAGCAACTGATGTAATGCAAAGGCTGGGATAATGCCGTAATAGAGACTGCAACCAGCCACAAGACAATAGTTTTGTTTCTGCGCCTTTGTTGGGTAAAGCAGGCAGTCGGTCGTTAGGCCGTCAGAGAGGCAGCGTTTGTTAAGAGTCTGAAGAGATGGAGCCGTTTGATTGAGACCCGTATGAGCTGAGTGAATCCCTGCATGCTGAGTGACCCTGGCTCTCCGCCTCCCGTCTCCTGCAGGACAGCACAGGGATGAAGCTGTGGAAGAAGCGCTGGTTCGTGCTCTGTGACATGTGCCTGTTCTACTACAGAGGTGAGTCGCCCGCAGGGCCCGCCTCCGCCTTTGGATTAAACCGGGACCACGGCCCGTAAAATTAACCACGGTGTGCAGGCGCTCGCACCGGACACACAGGCTTACAAACGCAAAGTAATTACCCTAAAACGTCCAATAATCGCCGGGTGTTAATTCGGTTCAACGACCAAATGCACCAGGTGCTTATTTGAGACGCCGTTAATTGGAAGTTTTATGGTATTTAAAATGCACTCTTTAGGCACCAGTGATATTAGTTTTCACCAGTCTTTCCTGATTGGACATTTTGGTGAGAAGTATTGTTAAAAATTCTCAGGGATCTCCGGGAGTGCATTCAAATTGCACCAGGATCTGAACATTAGTATTTAAAAAATTTCAGGTAGTATTTCTAAATACAGGTTATCACCCAGGTTTGATGCACGTTGAAAGCAGTTTTGTTTTCAAGCTCTTCGGAGATTAAGCAGACTGATGTACAGAGTTCGCAGACACTGTTGTAACATGCATGCAAACGCACTGTGATTCACAAACATCCAACTATGTGGTAGTCCTTTTCTATTAACTCCATTTTTCAAAAGGGTGAGGAAATAAAAGCATAGGTTTTGCGACAATGGTGTAAAACTGAAGATTGCACCTCTCATCATTGGAGACCCGAGTTTAGAAAGGCATTAAGAGTCAGTAATGTCCAATATAAACTGCCTGCTTGGTCCTTTTCTTTTTTTAACAAAAGGTGCAAGTTCGCCATTAGCACGCCGCCCGTTTCCTTTTTGCTCTTGGCTTCGAGATTAGTAAAACCCATTAGCACCCATACCGTGCGTCCCACGATGTCCAGATCAACACAGGTTCTCCGCTGCGCGAGTCGAGCGGGAGTATATTTAAGCTGCACTCCTGGTGAAGTGGCCGGCCTGCGGCGTGTGTGGATGGGAGAGGAGAACGGGAGTCCCTTACAGGCCGAGTCCCTGCGGTGCCACCGTGCCGTCCGTGTCCATCTGAATTAACAGCGTGCGCATCAGCCTCTGCGTTAGCACATAGCCACTTCCCTGCCTGCTCCGAACGGCAAGAGGCAGCTAGCTGGGGGGGGGGGGGTTTGTGCATACGAGTTAAAAAAAAAGAAAAAGAAACCTGGAAAGCAATCCGCTCAGCTGGCGGCATGGTTAGCAGCAGGCCCACGTGACCTGTAACTGCCGTCAAGGCAATGGATTTCTGCTTTGTTGTAGCGAGGAAGCACACAAATGCTATCGGAAGGATGCCCTCCTTTCTAACTGGTGGTGTCTTGCGATTCATTTTGAGGAGCTAGTAGTAGAACACTAGAAACTACCAATCCCAGCTTCCCTGATAGAAGCACTAAGATGCTTGGATGAGCTGCATGTTAAATACTCTTGCTTTCGCAACTTCCAGTTTTAACAGGGCATGTGACTCCCTTCTCCTTATGTGGCCTTGAATTTTGTGTGCTTATAACTCAGCAAAGTTTAGAATGATCACAATATAATGTAAACTAATGGGCAACAGTTCTGACCAGATCAGTTGAGACCCAAGCAAAGCTATCATGAGGTTCAGCATGACGGAGCAGCTCTGAGCTCTGTCCTTGTAAATTAATCTTTATTATAATGGCCACGGTTCCTTTTGTTGACTGCAGAGCCAGTATATTGGAAATTATGTGGTCTTTATTATTTTTCAAATAAATCAAACTTGAAATGCCCCTGGAATTAAATTAATAATGATATGAGAGAGATAAGCCTCTTCCTTCAAATTTTAATTTCACACTTTAATGACAGTAATAACTGATGGTCAGTCAGTGGTGCAGACAACCCAGTGCATTACAATTCCTTGGCGTTTTTTTAGTTTGCTCAAATTGGCCTTGCTAGTTCACGTTCGCATGCCGTCTCCCTCATTTTGCATGATTTTGTCCCATTGCTTTTCAAGGCCGGAATTAACCTTTCTTCTCGCTGCCTTATTGAAGAACAGACACTTATTTTATGTGATCTTGTTTAGCTAAACATTTTACATGAGTATGAGATAATTGGTAGGCTATGCAAATGGATACAGATTTAAACAGATACCTTTTATTATTTCACAAAGATAAGGAAAAATACATCATTTAATTATTATGACATTGCATGATTATGCATTTGGTGGATATTTAATGTTTTCACTGTGAAAAAAACTTCTTAGAAACTGAATGCTTTATTATTTAATCTGAATTTTAATAGAAGTTATCAGTTCATCAGTAAATCTGAGGTATTCTTACATCCAGTATGCTTAGTAATGGACTCTTTAGAGATGGACTGATTGGTTAACCCTTTCCATCGTCTGTCCAGTCACTGAAGCATAAGGTTTTCCCCCCATACTTTTTAAGTTGGAATCGTTTGCATTACTTATGAACCTGGCCAACGGCCTTGTGAAGGGTAACTTTCACATCCTGAATTTCCAGATATCCATTTATACGGTTTAATATTTTACTTTGAACTAATCAAGTAATTTTCTCAGGTGTACAACATTCCATTCCTCACTTGAGGATATGAACCTGTGATCTTGCGCTGACCAGCCCAGGTCCTTGGTCGCATCCACATTCATGCTGCTTTGTAGAGCTGGGATAACGCACGTGTGTCTGCCCATTTACTTCCACCTTGCCATAGATGCGTGATCACGGTCACTCTGAAAGTGCACAATGCTGATATTTTTCCTTATTTGAAGTCAAGTGAAATCGCTGTTAGACTGAAGGCTGTTGAACTACCATAACCCACAGGTAGCTGATGGGCAGTCCACTCAGTATCCTTCTACGTCTACTTGAGTTTAAGTTTTCCCATTTACATAAATTGTACATTTTGGCTCCCAGCTCACAATCAGACCGCAATCTGACATTGGACCCCAGATGGGAGAAGTCTGTCCATTGAAGACTGAGGAAAGAAGGGAGAAACATGTTCTCTCTCTCTCTCTCTCTCTCTCTCTCTCTCTCTCTCTCTCTCTCTCTCTCTCTCTCTCCCTCTCTCCCTCTCCTCCTCTCCACCTCTCCACCTCTCCTTCCAATCAGCAGGTGGTATTAAATATTGATGTCGCTGTTTAGAGCCCTCGAGATGTAATGGGTTATTAATGAGCAGGATGGGGAAGATGCTAAGCCCTTCATTTGGGCTGGACGTCTGCCGGGCCTGATAGCCCTTATCAGAGTACATTCGCTATCACAGAGCCAGATAAGGGCGTGAAGCCTTTGTTATTATGGGCGGTGTGCCTCTGTCACCTTTTGTATCTCTGACAACACAACAAGGTGGCCGAACAAAAGAGGTGCGTGGCCAGGCAGGAAATCTCACCAAATTCATCTCGCCCTCCGTAGCCGTGGTTACGGACTATACGCTCATCCCCCTGGGGCCCGTTTTCTTCCTCCTCGTCCCCCCATTGGCTGAGTCTAGTCTTTTCCCCCCATTGGCTGAGTCTTGCTAGATCTGGTGTTGAGTTAAGATGTCCGCTCACTCTGAAGCGAAAAATACGTTGTGAATAAATCCCAGTCGTCTGAGCGTTGGGACGCCCGTATCGGTCCTGATAGAGGACAGCAGCCTGAGGCCAGCGGGAGTTTAGAATCTCCAGAGAGCACTGAAAGGGTTGCAATGATATTATGAGTTTGAGGGACCTCATGACCTCAAGGTTTAAGCCTACGATCCCCGGGAAACCATCACACGTGGGGTAGGCCTGTTTGTTTTTATTTTGCTAGAATTACATTCCCACGGTACATTAAATAATTTTGCATCGTGATCGAGCTGTCGTCAAGGTCATAAGATGGACAGCTGGCAGTTGTAGCCCAGAGAAAGTGAGCACTGGCAATGCATCTTGAGTCTTGCCTGGTTGAATTTTGGTGGATGGGGGGGGTGTTTTGGATTGTGCAAACAGATGGCTTGTATCAAATCTGGAGATGAAAACATTTCCTGTGTACATCTTTGAACAAGGCTAAGCCGTCATGCTAAACACAGCAGTTGGAGTCTGCCTGTTTCAGCCTGTCTTCTGTTAACGTTCCATGAGTGCAGTCGCACTGTGCTTTAGCTCGATGTTTATGGAAGGATAGTGTATTTACAGGTACTTTGCCTAACCTTCCTTTTATATGAAAGTGACCCATTTTCCACACGTGAAGTGTCACATTATTTCTCTTACCTTTTCCTTCCCCACTTCTTGGTAGCGTTTGGAGTGGGCCGAAAGAAATTCCCTGCGGCCAAATTGCCAAGGTTTCCATCCATTTGTTCAGTATATGTAATCAGGTATTCATTCCTTTTTAGTGCCATTTTAGTTTAGTGTCCCACAGTTCTGCAAGAACAAGGGTGACATTTGCACTCCGAAAACATTTAGAGGCAATGATGTTGCACGCAGAAATTATGAACTGCTGCTACAATGCAGCACATCACTGACATATAGATTTATTCGCTTAGCAAATGCCCTTATGCAATGAACTTGCTTAACTCAAATATATTACATATTATACATTCATACCTATGGGTATTCAGCTGAAGTAGCTCAGGATTAGTACCACATTGCTCAAGGGTACAACAGCAGTGCCCCCCCCCCCCCCCCCCCCCCCCCCCACTTTGGTTTTGAACCTGCAGGCTCCTAGCAGCAAGTCTTGCTCCATCTCCATTTGCTGCCTGTGTTCCAAATATACATGGTTTAGTTGGTTGTAGTTAGTAACTATGTATAGATATATATTTTTAATAAAAAAATTTTTTTTAAATATATATATATATATATGTTTGTTTGTTTTTTTTTCTTGCTTTCTTTTGCTAATGTTTTGGGATTCTGTGGCATGCTCATTAGGTGTGGAGTTGTTAAGAAATCATGGCTGTGACATTTTGCGGTTTGCTTTGCCTGACGAGGGCTCTGTCTGGCTGCCGCACACAGCCCAGCATGAGGGCGGCGGAATTAGTTTTTTCGTGGGATGGTGCGAATGTCTCGCCCGTCACAAACCCCTCCGCTGCACTCCGATGCATTTTGTCCGAAATGTTTTCAGCCGCCGCGGGAGGAAGCGGAAACTGCAACTGTACACAGGCATCTGAGCGCGGGCCCAGATAAAGATAAACAAGGTTTTTCCTCTTAAACACGGGCAGGGGCTCCGCCATTTTAAAATGCAAGTATCCTCCCCGCAGATGAGAAAGAAGAAGGGATCCTTGGAAGCATCCTCCTGCCAAGCTTTCATATATCCATGCTGTCCGTGGACGACCACATCAACAGGAAATACGCCTTCAAGGTCGGTGATTCATCCCTTTTTTTTGTTTTTCGCCGCTGTTTGAATTTGCGCGATTTTCTGCAGGGTAATACTCTTTGAATGTCCAGGGAGAAGAAAGAAACACATTGAGTGAAAAGCGCAGCAAAGGTGCTGAAAGATGTACTGTAAGACTCTTGATGTGAAGGTGGGGAATGTTTTGTTGGCAAAGGCTGGGGGGGGGGGGGGGGGGGGGTGAATGTTGGTATATTGGCCCGGCCTCAGCGAGGTCGGAGGTCACAAGCCTGGCAGAAGTTGAAATTATGCCGTTGTACATCGGCTGTTTCTGTTGAGCACCGTGGGCGAAACCCTGAATAAGTAGTGGCTGACCCCCGCGCCCCCCCCTCCCTCCCCTTCCCCCTCCACTCTGCCAAGCCCCATGATGTAGTGACGCCCTGCAGTCTACGGAAGGTCACTCCAGCCACAGAGCCCGAGAAGGCGGGGGGGAGGCTGCCGCATGCTCGGGGGGGCCGTGTGGGAGACTTGGAACCGCTCTTACGGTCCAGAGTTATAACCGTAGTAAAACGGCCCGTATTTCTGGAAAAAGGAAGACCGCTCGTATATGTTGGCTTGGAGTCCACACAAGCAGTGTGCCGTTGGGCTTATGTCAGGAGAGGTGCGCGGTGCGACAAGTGCCCTTGCGCCCCCGTTTGTTTTCTTGCACAGGCTGAGGGAGTTCGGCAACGAGACAACGATCTGTTCCCAGTTTGTTTTTCACAGGCTGGGATAAACTGGCCAATGTTTAAACTCATTCAATGTTCCATTCTCTCTCTCTCTCTCTCTCTCTCTTAATGCCCCCTGTTCATCTTGCGTGAGGCCGATGGAGGGAAGAAAGTTAGATTGTTAACTGCGATCATCGTCATAGCGGTTCGGTAAGTCATGCCACATTGTTGGGATTTGTCCCCTTCTGTTTGCCTCAGGGTCCTTGCGTAACACTGCGATGCACACTCGTATGGAAAACGCTGCGTTTGCGGCTAATTAAACGGGTCCTGTGTGACATTGGGAAACAGTGTGCGGGACACAAACAGTGGCATCCTGATGTCTATGTTCTGAGCTCTCTGTGAAATGGCCTGGAATGGTGCACCACAGTCAGAATTTACACCCAGTTAATCTCCTCGTCACTGTCGGCAATCCTGCATGTCTGCGCTTTACCACGTTCTCCACGGCGCTACTGGAAAATGCATTCAGTCACATTAAACCAATTTGTTGGAGCGGCGAGACTGGATCCGATGCATTTTTATCTAACCCCATTCCTCTCTCTCTCTCTCTCTCTCTCTCTCTCTCTTTTTTTCAGGTTTCCACAGCTGTGATCCTCTTTTAACCAGGCGACGCATCCAAATATGCGCACGTACTACTTCTGCACGGACACGGCCAAAGACATGGAGTCCTGGATGAAGGTGATGACGGACACGGCCTTGGTGCACACGGAGCCAGTAAAGAGGTGCGTGTGCAAACTCCACAATTATCTGTCATTAGTTCACATTTGGTTCACAGTTCTCCCTCGTAATCTGCGATGAAAGAGAAGCGCGCGGCCTCGGGTTTTACAATTTTTTAAAGCGCGTTTCTGCTCCGAGCTAGTTTAACATATCTTGTCGACTTCGCCATATATTAGCCTCTCCTCTTGAGCGGAAAAAAATGTGCTTATCAGTTCCGTAACCATGGTGATTGTCAACCTGAATAACTGGGAATTAAGCCGTCTGCTCGCTGGGAGCACAGCGCACACTATTCGCCAGTGCTGGGCTTCTTCCGAACTCACGCTCTCTGGAGGACTACCGTCAGCTTACAGAGCGCCCCGTTAATGCTTCACTTACCCCGACAAGCAAAGAGGAGAAATAAATGGTAAAATTGTGTAAAATGAATTGCAGATAGTAAAAGCAGGCACAGCCGTACTATGACTGGGCTTTTCTGTGCTTTTTATTAGTGGAATCCTGATGTTCATCACGTATTTTGGGCGTTTTTTTTTTTTTTTTGGGTCGTTTTTTTTTTCTTCAGATGGAAAATATTGTCGACACTCATAGGCCACAATGGTTTAGCTCACAGCTAGAACTATTGCAGTCGCCCACTGGGTTGCGTAACCACCCAAAAGCACACATGAGGTAACGGCGCGCGCAACGTTATGAGCGCTAATGCGCATTTTATTGACCCGGAGGGGGGAACGGAAGGCTGTGGTGCGGGTTAGAAGAACCCGCCGCGTTGGACGGCCCGCGCGTTGAAACTGGAGAAGCCTTCCTCTCGGCCCCCTCTTACTGCATGTAGGAAAGTAATCCTCCGGCCTCAGGAATGGGGGTGGGGGTGGGGGGCGGATGGCTGTGGAGAGAGCCAGACGATGTGAGGACAGGCCCCGAGAGCACCCCTAACTACCATGGGCCAAAAGCTGCCGTTTCTAACACACCCGGAAACTGCACACAGACACGCAACAGAAAACAAGGGTCCCTCCAATGGGACTCCGAGTCTGCTCCGTCTGCAGACAGCGTTTTATTGGAAATCTCTAATTTCCACTTTCTAGTCCCTCCAAGGCATGCAGAGCGCATTGGCTGGCGGGCAACCCCCCCCCCCCCTTTGCAGGATAATCACATTTCATTAGATTTTTCTGTTACTTAATCTCATGTCCAACCCCCCCCCCCCGCCCCCCCCCCCATGTAACAGGAGAATGATTAGCTTTCCTTATTCCTTACACAGCCCGTTTCTCTAGTGTTCCTCGTGCACAGCATTAAAAGCGCTGTTCGATCCCTGCGCTGCCGGCTTGACAGCTTAATTAGCGTCCGTAATCTGCATGGATCTCAAAAGTGTCAGTGATCTGAATCAGCTTCGCACTTTTCTCTGCATGTGGTCTCCATTCAGGGTGACTTGCAGTACTCATATGAAATGAAATGCAGCACAACATATTGCAATTATGTGGTCCTTTTGGAAAATATTTTGAATATATTTTGCAGCAGTGTAGTGATAGGTAGTATATTTATTAATGCATATTTTTCCATTTCCATAAGGGTAAATGTCTTCGGTATATCCATTTATATTCGCTTGATAATTTAACAAAGTAGTTCAGGTGAATAGTCTCACACCAGTACCACACCTGGGAATTGAACTCACAACCTTATAGTTACAAGGTTAGTTGTTTGTTTGTAACTGGATCCCTCAGAAATTCGATGCTCCTGCAGCACAGTATGGCAGTGTCCCCCTCATTGTGGCAATACTGGACCCGTGGCTTTCTCTGACTGTTTTATCAGTGGTGCAGAAACATCTCATTCAACTCATCAAGCCTTTATCTCTCTCCCTTTCTCCTTCTCTCCCTCTTTCCCTCTTCCCCCCTCCCACTCTCTCTCTCTCTCTCTCTCTCTCTCTCAGGGTGGAGAGGCTGAAGGTGGATCACCGTGGTCCAGCGGAGGTGAACAACGTGCTGAACCACCGGGTTCTGACCCGTCCCGAGGTCCAAAACAACGAGCGCAACCGGGAGCCGGTGCCCACCCTCCTCCCAGAGGAGAAGAAGCAGCAAGACGCGGAGAAGTACGGTTTCCAGAAGGACGGCGTGGAGCGGCCGCTGACCAAGATAAACAGCATCAAGCTGCAGCCGGCCCAGGCCGCCGCCATCGCCGCCGCCGTCAACTCGTCGCGCCAGCAGGCCAACAGCGCGCAGCCCACCCACTACAAGGCCCCCCAGGTGAACGGGTCCGGGGACCGAAACCCGGAGGGGGTAGGGAACGCCCTGCCCCCTAGGGCGCCCTCCCAAGCTCCGCCCCTCACCCCGTCCCAGGAGCCTGAGAGGACTCTGCAGAGGACCAACTCCATGCAGCAGCTGGAGCAGTGGGTCAGGGTCCAGAGAGGGCGTGGCCAGGAGGACGAGACGCGGAGGTGAGGGCGTCGTGCGGGTGGCGCCGGCGGTGCCGCAGACGTGCGATTTGTCCACTGAGCACACATGACACTCAGGGGTGATTCTGAGGCAAATTTTTTATTCTCAGACAGACACTGAACAGCACAGCAAAGAAACGACACGGGCAAAAAATAACAGGAACAACAAAAAATACAGGAACCCAGACATAGTGAAAACCTTGAGAGTCCTGCTTTGATATTTTCTTTTCCCAGGTTACATTAGTCCAGCAGAATTGGGTTTTCTCTCACCCCTGTTCGCTCGCATGAATAAGTAATGCGCACGGCGCTTAATGAAGGAGAGCGCTCTCAGCGCAGAGACGGGGGGAAAGTGAACCCATATGTGTTGTTGTTAACAAATGCCGGTTAATGCTGGAGATCCGAAGAGAGCCTGCTGCTTTTTGATAGGGGTGCAGTTTGCTGATGCGCTCAGAGCAAGCCCTCCGCAACATTCCCTCCTCCGCTCGCGCAAAGCTGGCGTAAACCCTGACCTGCTGCTTGTCTGTTTCCAGCTGCACCGTCGAGTGGTTTTTAAAAAATGTGCGCGCATGCTTTTTCTATTTTCTGCCGAGTAAATTGCATTCGTATCGCAACACCAGCCAGCCAGAAGCCTGTCGCCAGTCGAGCGTTACGGTTACTGTGTACGATTCTTAAACTTAGCATCGAACAAACCACAGTCATCGAAGCCACTGGTTGCAGTTCACCAAAGGGTCGCATAAAGAATCCAGTCAGCAGAGAAACCATCGTATGTATTGTAGTTTGCCGCGACCTGTGTTTATATTTACGTAGGGGACTCTGCGTCTCCGAGAGTTAAAGTAAGGAGAGTTCAAACTGAGAGAGTGGCTGTCTGTGGGTCGCAGGCTGGCAGACACAAAGGTAGGCAACCCCGGGGTTATTAGTTTTGCCGTGGACGGGATGCGATAGCATCCTCCCATAACCCAAATGGCCCATTTATTCACAGTTGTATCCATTAAGGGCGGGTTTATTGAGGCCAATAAAGCAGCCAGGCCCGCTCTATTATTGCCCTTGTTTTTCGCCCGACAAAAACAGTTCCAATCTTACTCCGGCGAGCCCCGCGTATCATTACCGTGCCCGCACGCCATATCTGCCCCCTCCCCTCCCGTGTAATTTAAGCCCTGGCACGGAAAATCGAAAATGACTCCGGAGGGAGATAAGACTCTCTGCCAGTGTGTCGGGGAAATGAAAAGATTTTTAGGGAGCGGGAGGGAGGTTGGGAGAGAGAGGGAGGGGGCGTAACGGAACATCGGTCAGAGTGCGTTTGTCACTTTGCATCTGATACAGTTCAGTTAACGTCACTCCAAATGGTTCCTCTGGAGCTGGAAGCCCTGCTTCTGGCCTGCGATTGATGCGACTTTTATATTTATGAGTTGCGTACGTTCTTTGTACATCTGCCTCCACTGCCTGTCTATACATCCAGTATACAGAATGAGAGGGTTAATTTTTTTTTTTTTTGCGTTTTCTTATTATGTACAGGCTACTTGATACCTTCTTTATCTCTTTCTTTAGGTGTGATTTTGATATGTAGTCTATATGTGCTGCTCTGATTTTGGTATATGTCACATGTACTCTACCTTTGGAGAGGCCTATTTGGGTGTATTTTATACATAACATGCTATTACAGAACTAAGGGGAGGACGACTTAATCACCGTGTCCTGTGCGCTTCTGTTCCATGGTATTAGTTTGCCATCCTTATCCTCTGTATTGATTTTCATTGGCAGTAATTCCCTCTGAGGATGCATGCCATGTCTTTAAATAAAGTGAGGGCTTTATTCCAAGGGTCGGCAACCCTGGTCCTGGAATGATTGAGACGGCCCTGGTTTTCGCTCCATCCAAAGCTATGGCTACATAACCGGCTTCATTTTAATGAATCAGGTATAATGAATGCAGGTGACCATGTGCTGGAGGCATTTCACCATACTGAATATTCAGGCTCAGGCTTTCAGTCATCCATCAAACTCTTGTAATCAAGTTCGGATGGAATGAAAACCAGAAGCGTCAGCGGAACTCCAGGGCCAGGGTTGCCTGTTTTATTCTATCGGCAGTCTGTGTGACACTGCTGAAGAGCCTGGGTTCACATCGCCTCCTCGCCGCTCCAGAGCGATGTCGTACACGCTTGCGCACCTGTGTCATGATCCGGGAGTTTCCCTCCCTCAGAAGCTTGTTCGGCCTGTTCCTGTGCTGCACAGATCTTCCGGGTCGGGCACGGGAACCACCCGCTTTGTAACGCGAGCCCCGTCCGAGACTTTGGAAGAGGCTCCGTAACCGTTTGTGTTTTCGCTCACGCGGACGCTGCTGGCAGCCGACAAATTATTCAAATTACCGCCGCCTAATCGCTCCCTCCGCCACAGGATCCCAACAAGGTCATTCTAAAAATAGCCCGGGTCCCGCTGCGAAAATGGGTCTTTTCCCAGCCCCCCTGCTCCGGGGAACTGATAACGACGCGGCGTCGTTACGATGTGAAAAAGGGCTTTTATTTTCACAGCCCTCCGGACATAACTACAGTATCACAGGAGCTAGAGCTGGAACGTATTACCATAATTCAATTATTGACTATGCGCATAATAAAATGTGGTCTTTGCTAAATGTCAAATTAGGAGACAGATTTAAATACGGTGCAGCGGGGCGGTTCTGTGAAAGTGTTTTTAAAAATCCTTTTTTTGTTGACCGCTTCTCTCCGCGTGCGCTTTTCAGCATCACCTCCTACCAGACGCTGCCCCGGAACATGCCCAGCCACCGTGCGCTGGTGGCGCCCCAGTACCCCGAGGGCTACCGCACGCTGCCCCGGAACAGCATGATGCGCCCCGACAGCGTGTGCAGCATCTCGCCGTCCGTGTACGACCGGGTGCTGGGGCCCTCGGCGGACAAGCGGCGGTCCATGCGCGACGACACCATGTGGCAGCTCTACGAGTGGCAGCAGCGGCAGGCCTACACCAAGCAGGGCCCGCCGCCGCCGGCCGCCGCCTACGGCACCCTGCCCAGCCCCAAGACCATGATCAACCTGTCGGACCACGTGGCCCACTCCATCCCCCCGTCGCCCTCCCACGGCTCGCTGGCCCACTACCAGGGCTACTCGCCCCTCCGCTCCTACGCCAACCTGAGCTCCCGCTCCGAGGTGTCCTCGCCCGTCTACAGGGGGGACGTCTCCATCGACCGGCGCCACAGGACGCACCTCACCAAGGTAGGGCGTGCGCGCGACCGTCGCCGCGACCGCGACAACCCGCTCCGCCTTGCTCCAGCTTTGCTCCAGCTTTGCTCACAGCTCGCGCTCTTGGATAATTCATCGCTATGTAGGGATGGGAATCGTTAGATTTTATTGATACCGATGCCATTATCGATTCGGCTTATCGATCCGATTCTTTGTCGATTCCTTAAATATTATTTGCTCCCCGGCTATTAAAAGACCAACGATTACTATTGGGTGGTCATCTAAAATGGATTCAATGAAACAATATTTATAAAGTATAAAGCATTCGTTTTTCATTCATATTTCTTAGTCATATCATGGAAAATATTTATCTGCTATAGGCCTGCACAAGTGGCAGAGCATCCAATAAAAGTCTGAATTGTATAATTCTGTAAATTGAAATGGCATTATAAATGTAATTTGGCTTGATTAATACGAGTGCTTAAACATATCAGACGTCAAAGAAAGTAAGAGACACCAGAAAATAATGAAAAAGGACGCGAGAAGAGAGGATAAATTATCAGTTTAACTGATTAAAAAGATGGCTAAAATATTGTTGTTTAACCGCTGCTCTGTGATTTGGATATTTAGTAGTTTTATTGCCAACATTTTCTATTGATTTTTAAATGACAGTAGCCTAGCAGTAGTATTAGTTTTTAAAAAATTACATTTACATTTTATATTTTTAGACGGGGCGCCAAACTATGCCTGCCATCATGCGCTGACTGAATGAAAAACGACGACGCGCATGACGTGACGTTGTTTTGCTTTGCGTAGCTGTCGGGAATACATGCTGGAATCGATAAGAGAATCGATAAGCTCGAAGGCATACGATTCCAAGAAATCGGACAACTTTCAACTGGTTCCTAACGGGAACCGGTTCTCGATTCCCACCCCTATCGCTATGCAAGGTTTTGGTACATGGAATAGGGACCGGCTAAGGCAGGGGTAGGAAACCCTGGTCCTGGAGACGGTCCTGGTTTTTGTTCCATCCAAAGCTGTAACTAGATAAAAGGATTCATTTTAATTAATCAGGTTTAATGAATGCATTTGACCATGTGCTGGAGGCGTTTCACTGTTCAGAATATTCAGACTCAGGCTTTTAATCATCCAGCAAACTCTTGTGATCAAGCTCAGATCAAAAAGCAGAAAAGTCACCGGCTCTCCAGGACCAGGGTTGCTTTCCCCTGGTCTAAGGTATAAATGTACTGCAAATAACTCATTTACTGTTCCAAAAGTGTCTCTAAATGGCCCAACTGAATGGTCAGAAATGTAATTGATAGACGGCAATAAGCCCTGTAATTTATCAGTTACTTAGTGACTTGTGAAGCCTGCTGTTCAAATACTGAAGTGAAATACTCTAAGAGTAATCTTTAGAGGAAGCCGGGAGATTGGGCATGTCTGCATTTATAGTAAAATTTACAAAGATACAAATGTACTGTCCTCAACTTTTTAGTAATATTGATGATTTTCCGTGAAATGTATTGTTCCCAAAGATAACATTATAGAAAATTGCTTGTTGTAAATTCAGTGTTGAATAGTCAAGCTCTGACATCCTATTTACTGTAATGGTCCTGGAGCTTAATTTTGGAAAACGTTTTATATATATATAGCAACTCTCTTGTTGAATTTTAAAACACAATGGAAATGGGCTACTGCTTAAACAAAGGTTCATACTGCCTTCTGTGCAGTGTAATCCAGGATAACGTTTAATTTTCTCCTACCCAAAAGACACTCAATACCCTCCTTGGTTATTGGTAGCCTACTCAATGAAGGAGCTTGACTTTACTTTGCAGGTAAATTATAACAAGCAATTTTTAATCTATATCCTTTGGTTTGTGTGCCTTGGAGCTTCTAAGTAACTTACCCTCCCCCCCTCCCCCAACACATAGATTTTAGAATAATTTAAAATCAATAAAACATTAATTTTATAATAATGCTGCCATTGGCTTTCTGATACAGAATGCACAAGCAGGCACAAGTGCTTTGTACTGCACACCTAATTATGGGGTCATCTTCTACCCTATGAGCCCCACCCCCATCAGTGAAAGCAACTGTTGATTGGAGAGGCCGGAAAAGCAATTGAGTTGAAGGAGTCCATCTGTTCACAATCACCCCGCTCTTTTTATTCTATCATTTGCTAAATTACTTCATTTATTCAGCCATTTGTTTTAATTGGCCCAGAGAAGCGGGGATAGGCTCCTCACTTGAGGGCGGTAATGACTGAGACCCGTGTACCCTCTTCCCTTACCCATCCAGCAGTACGCTTACCCGCCTGACCGGAGATCCATGCCGGCAGGGATCCCTGCGCCGGTCATCACCCCACAGTCCCTGCAGGGCAAGACGGTAAGAGCCACACCCACTCCCCTCCCCCTACCCACAAACCCTCCCATCCTGCAGGGCCGTGTCCTTGGAGAGAGTCGGACACACATCCATTTCATACGCCAACCCTGCAATTTCAAGGTTCTGGCTAAACCCGGACTTTTGTGGTTTTGAACAGGGTTCCAAGTGAAAATGAACGCTGTTGATAATCCCCGGTCTCCGGCTTTCCTCCCCTCGTTCTTTTTTCCCTCCCGTAAGAAATTGTCGGTGGAAACCATTAGGAGTAGATACCGCAGGGATGTGTGTTTATGTGACAGGAATATAGATGCGATGCTGAAGAAACTAAGTGGGTGAAATGCCTCAGATGTGTACACGCCTTGTCAAGCGCGTTCACCCATTTAAAGACGGCAGAGATGCAGGTTTTTGTTTAATTTCCCCCTTCATCCTTTGTCATGATTCGTATTGTTTTAATCTGTCAAAAAATAGTCAGTTTTTGATCAATTTGAAAAAATGTTGTCAATTAAATTTGACTGGAATTGTATATTGCTTCGTTCGCTGCATGGTTGGGTAACTCTCTGAACGCATTACCCCGGCGATTTTGTGATGATATGAATAGAAGTTACTGAGCCGGAGTGAAGCGCGGTGTATCCTAAACAAAGCCATTTAATGGGCCCATTTGCATTAGAGTATGTTTTATTCCTGTCGTCAAACAATGATGAAAATAAATTGAATCTGTGTCGCATAGCTTCTTAAAATGCATATGAATTTGGCTGCTTTACCCAGAGCGTGCGCCACTTAAGACTAACCAGTGCGCTCGGACATTAAAGAGACGTGACCGTACTCTGAGGGTGTGAGTTTTCCTTAAAGGAGCTCTGTACTCCGTACATGACTGCAGAGCACAGAGCTTCATAAAGGCCCAGGTCAGGCATCAGCTCTCCAGCCACCGGTAGCTATGTCTCGATCATGACCTGCTCCACTTAAGCAGGTTATTAGCTCTGCTACAGCATTTAGCCTGGAGAGTTTCCACTGCTTTAGCATGCGGAGAGTAGGCCCTGGCCACACGGAATGACACCTTTGCAATGCAGATATACATGAATGTGTCTTTCGCTGTCTCTGTAGGGCCGTGGAAAGCAGGTGGTAGTGTTTTGTTGAATTTTCAGGGTGCGGCGTGCTTAGTAACCGCTCGCTGCCAGTCTATCTGAGGTGACAGAGGAGATTAAGCTCAATCTCTTTGACTGTGTCATAGGCTTCTGTGATATCAAGATATCAATCTGACATCTGGTCCTGTCATAACCATTCATCTTTTTATCCCAGAAAATAGAAAACATCCTCTTTTTTTTTTTTCTCATTTCAATTTTGTTTTATGTTCCTTTGGTAAGAATTAATTTTGTTCTTTTGGCGTTTCATCTGTGCAGATGTCCTGTCATGTCAATATCTGTGCATCAAAGTGTGTGATGACATGTATGCTGATGTAAATGTATGTATAATGGTTTAATGACAGTCTGATTAACGCTGATGTCTTTCCCCTGATAGCCCTCATTTAGCCAAAGTGAGAAAACTGTGGCTAAACCTGATTGTCTCCTGGCCTGTGAAGGAGTTCATTGAAACTATAGGAATCGGGGGACAATTCACCAGGGCTTCCCTGGCAGAAAAACAAATGGTCTGTTTGACTGTGCATTAAGATCCTAATTAAAGAAAAGATGGGTAATTAAGATTATGCCCGATGCAGTTAGGAGTTCAGAAGGCTCTAATCGGTGACGAGCACGCAAGCGCACACTTTTGCACACACACACACACACACACACACACACACACACACACACACACACACACACACACACGCATACATGCAAATGTACAAAAGAGTACTTTCACACAAGTGGACACAAGCGTACGGTTTCATAATCTTCATAGAGATACACACACACACACACATACACACCCACACACGGACCTCCACGTGCACAGCTGGTGCTGTAATGAAGATCCATCGTAACCCTCGGACGGCACAATAAGGCCGAGTTGTTCACAACGGGGCGTCCAGTGTACTGCCTGACGAGCTTGGGCAGCCTCTGCCAGTCGCCTGTCAGTTATCGCAAAGCAGGGAAAGACCAGGGGTACACGGCTCATTCCATCGTGTTTTCAGTGATCAAAAACGCAAGGTTTGAATAACACAAAAGCCAATACAGGGAGGGAGAAAAGCACTTGAATCTTTATAACAAAGGAATATTTTGACTGGAAATATGAGTAATGCCTGACTGACTACTGAATGCACTTCTGTCTAATGTAGACAGTAACAGTGGGTGGGGGTTAGCGATTTGACACTGTTTTGTCACAAAATGGAAATAACACAAGTCTCTGATGTATCAGTCGCACTGCTGCAGGAGGCTGTCTCAGGCTTAAGCCTGCTATCCAGGTTTTGGGGTCTGAAATGTGTTGACGGCTGAATAGCAGCGGGAAGGACTGCCGGCTGACGGAAGTTTCTCTTCTCCGGGACCTGGGCCTTCGTTGCACACAGACACGCCGCCTCACCCGGGGAGAAGATGCTCATCGTTAGCCTCCACGATGAAGAGCGCCACCTTTCCGCAATCCCCTCGACCCCGCCCAACTCCACCCCAGCAGGGAGGGGGTGGCGCAGGGGCCGGGGTGGGAGAGGAGGGAGGAGAGAGGGGGGCCTGAGAGGAGGCGCAAGGCCCGGCTAACCTGTTGTCCTGTCTGGCTGTGTCCCCTCCTGCGCCCGCAGCCCGAGGAGCTGACGCTGCTGCTGATCAAACTGCGGCGGCAGCAGGCGGAGCTAAACAGCGTCCGGGAGCACACTGTAGCGCAGCTCATGCAGCTCAATGTCGACGGCAGCAACCCAAAGGTCAGCGCGCCCAGAGCCTGATGTGTGTCGTGCGCCATCTCCACCAGCTCCGGCCTCTCATTGAATGGGCTTGCTGCCGGGCCGGCGGGCAGGGCGGGTGTTTGGGAGCTTGTGGTGATCGGGTTGGGTCGCTTCTCTATTGCACCCCGAGGGAAGAGCAAGCTGTTTTCAGTATTGACTGGTGTGTTTTAGTTTTTTGATTTCTATGTTTGGTTGGGCGTTTTTTTTTCCGTTTGTTTTGTGTTTTTTTTTTTGTTTTTTTTTGTATCTTCCATGTGTTATGCAGTGGACAAACCTAAAGCATTAACTTTCAAAATATTATTTATTAATGACACCATTAACCCTTGAAGAGCAGAAAAACTGAGGCCATATTCATAAAATAATTAACTGATGTGACATCAAACGGTATAGTTATGATGAGCTTTTTACATCTTTGAATGCATTTTCCGGTGACTATTTTGGCTATTTGTAGTGGAAACTGTGCTGAACTTGTGAATATGGCCCATTGTAAAAGTGATGAAGGTGCTGACTGTTGCAGTTGTATCTCTTGTGAAGCCTAAAAGGTCACTGAGAGATTGGCTGTGGAGATTGACCTTCTGTGAATGATGTGCTATGTCAGGATTGGTTTTTTGCTTACACTGCTTTGTATTTGATGGTAATTGTAGACAGGTGTAAGTGTCAGACATGATACTCAAATTGTCAGGAGTGTCTGCTGTTCAAGGGTTATTGGTGCTGGTGCATGTGGGGACATCCACAGCTGGGCACTGCGCATGTCACTCAGTGCCAACTGGGGGCTTTTCTTTCCGTATGTTATTTGCTGTATTCTGTTCCTCCATAAACGCAGTATGTATAAACCGAAGGTGGAAAATCCATGCTCAGAAAGTAAAAGTCCTCCCCTGTATTTGGTTCCGATCACCTGGATTTGCTAATTAGCACAGTTCTTCAGCCAGGAGGTAGAACTAATTAGTGAAATCAGCTGGCTGAGTTCATGGCTGGAAGAAACACGTGGCAGGACTTTTACTTTGTGACCCCTGGACTTTCCACCTCTGGTATAAACGCATCTGTTCGGCACTATGCTTGTGAATGACGCTTTGCTTTGGATTTGAATCCATGCGTTTCTTTGTCGCACGGTTTTGTTTTGTTATTTTTATTTAATTTTTTTTTGCTTTATTTTATTGACGTTGATGTTGATATTTCATCTGATGCTTGAAGCTGTGTACGAACACTTTGACGCATGTGGGTTTGGTTCCCGAGTCACTCAGCTGGTTGAAAGTGAAGTGCACTGAGAAGTGTTGCATGACAATTGTCATCTTGTTCGATTGATGCCATGAGTCGTGAGTCGATGCTGAGTCGTGAGTCGATGAGGCGTGTTGGATGTTGACTACGTGACATGCTGTGTGTAACGTGAAGGGTAGCAACCTTCCAACCTGTCATCACCATGCGTGGATATCCACTGTCCGTAGCCATATAGTGATCGCAGGACATTAGCCTGTGTTTTCAAATACGTATTATTTCAATGTATTCCTTCCTTCTATCTGAACTGATTCAACTCTTGTTCTCTGACTGTGTTCTGTCCGTCCGTGTGTTCATCTGTTTTTACTTCTTCCCTCTTCTCTTCCCCACTGCTGCGGACGCTAGAACGAGATTCTGTCCCATCACCTCCAAAGGAACCTCATGTATTTGGACAGCCAGGTGGGCGAAAGCTGTGCAGTCTCTTTGCCTTGCGCGTGTCTGTCACTGTCCCGGCTGGGGCTCCTTTGAGCCCTTTAATGTCGCTCTTCTTCCCCCCCCGGCCTCGTGAGAGAGCGCCCGGAGGGACCGTACCCCACCGTACCCGACCAGCACCGGACTCCGGCTTCCTGTTTACCCCCTTCTCCCGTTTGTGTCCGGACTGCATTCGTGCTGATCTTAACGCCCGAACCCGAGCGCTGCACTCCCTCCTGCTAACGCCAAAACCTCCCACTTTGTGTAGCCAAGAGCTCCTGGCTCCCCATTTCCTCCATTATAAATAATTTCTATGTCACAGAATCTCCTATGGAGTGCAATTAGAGTCGTATATCCCAGCCACGGCGCTACAATGAGGCAGATGCCAGTTATGCATGGTTTTCCAATAACAAAGCTTGCACTGTTTATTGAAATGACTTTGCAGTGGCAGTATTGGCGGAAATAATTGCGGCTGTCCTTTTCATTTGAGAAGCACGCCTCGAACAAGTAATTATGTGCAGTAACCGAACAACAGGAGCAGAGGCTGATAGATCTACTCTAACGTATTTGAGCTTCTAGAGATATTAATAACCCATTTCAGACAAGAAAGCAGACTGGTATGTTATACATTTTTAAAGCGGCACCAAACCTTGAGGTATTGGAATTTTTTCCCCTTCATTAAACCCAGCGCAGTTGTGAGAATGCAGATTTGTCCTTTTATAGAGCATTAAAAGAGGACCTCACCTACAGCCACTGTCACATCGGTACTGCCGGCGTCACGTTGTTATCGTGGCGTTAAAAGGCAGACTGAAGGCAGCGCAGGAGGGGCGTGTGTCAGAGCGTGAGGCCCAGGCTCAAATGTAGACATCTGCGCAGACAGCTTGCGGGGAGCAGGAGGGAGCCACATGGAAGCTGGCCCATGTCTCCCCCTGTTATTACTCTCCCACAGAGCAGAATGGGGGGGTGGGGGTGGAGGGGGGCGGCGGTGTGGCGATTGGGCGCCTCCCTGATTGGATGCATCAGCTTAGGTCCACATCACAACCACGTAGCTTCCAGATGCCAGCTCACTCGAGGGCAAATGAGGGCATTTACCCTCCAAGAAAAAAGAAAAAAAAAAACATTTTTATACAGTTTGCTGTCTTCTTGCTTTTTCTTGCCTCTTCTGCAGGTTTACCAGGAACAGTTAGACTATCGATGCCCCTCATGTTGATTTGCATGATATACATGAATTGAAGATGGATACAGTGTCATTATTTAAACCGTAGATATTCATCTCTTCATCACTGCAGTTGTGATAGGACAGCGAATGTTCATGCTTGACCAGACGGGTATAATCGCGGTAGCCTTTTGGGGGAAATTCTGTATTTTGGGGGGAAAAACCTTCACATTTGGGGGAAAACGTAGGCTAAATGATTTAGTCTTCTCGGTTTGTGAAAAGGCCGTTAACGACGATTCCCATTTAGCAATTTTGTTTCACTTCTTTCCCCTTCCGTTTCTGAAGGGCTTTTGATGGCGTCCATGCTCAGCAAGAGCTGCTATTGACAAAATCCCCTCCTTTGATAAATCTCATCCACACCGGTCATCTCCGGTCGGCAGACCGAACGTATTCAGATTTAGGGAAGGTGTACATGTGTTTCTGTTCAGCTTCGGTATCGGACGAGGCCGCCCCGTTGCGCTATCCGGCAGGAGGGCGGAGTCTGCGGAGGTGTGCTCGCTGTTAGTTACACTGTGTGATTTACTGTCGAGAGAGGCAGACTAACTGTGACAGTGCTGTCTGTGGGATCCTGCTGTGCTGCAAACTGACACTTCCTGTGTGTGCTCCTCCTCCTCCTCCTCCTCCTCCTCCTCCCCTCGATCTGCGATAGATGAAGGAAAATGAGCCCTTAATCATCATGAGTCACACATTGATTGAGAACTCTGCGCCGAGGCCGCAACTGTACCAGCAAGTAAGGTCTTGGAAAACAAACGGCTTTGCTTCCACATTTTTTTATGTATTTTTTGTTTTTGATTTTTTGCCATTAAACCCCCCCCCACCTCTCCAAAAGAAAAGTACGTCAATTATTTTTTTGTTGTTGATATTGTTTGGTGATTTTTAAAACAAATCTTCTTTTTTTTTATCAACGACCTTCTGTTTCACCCAGCCCCTCATGACATTTTTAAACGTATCCGTATATACATATATATACCTTGTTTGTATTGGAGCACATGTATCCCATCCATTGCTTTATTTTCCTCGGCCTCTCTCTTGTGCGAGGTGTGAGGCGATGTGGGGCATGGCTTTATGATATGTTGTGCACTCTCCAGCTCACCCACCCTTTGCTGTAGACGGGTATGGATGGGCTCCATGTTTAGTGTACTGTGCTGTGCTGGGTCAACTTTTATATCTCCTCTGCCGACTCTGTGCTCCTCACGTCGGTGGGGTCGGGGTCACGGTACGCCGTTCGCCCTCGCTCTGACCTCCATTCCATCTGTCCGGCCGTTAGCCGCCGGAGCCAAGCCCGAGTTCGAGGCCGCTGGCTCCGAGCACGCGGACAATGCTGTCTGTCACAGGTATTTAAAAGGCAATGCGGAAGCCAACTCTCAATCACTGTTAATTGCTCCTCTGTGCAGGCTCAGGGAAATTCCCCCGCTGTTGTTCTCGTTGAAGGATTGTCAGTGGACCATTAAGTGCCCTGTTAAATTGGATGGGATTAAATTAAAGGGACGGCGCAGTAATTTAAGCCTTATCCCTCAACGGATCGGTTGTCCTGCAGTCGATGAGGGCTGGTGCCACTGTGTTGTAGCCGGGCCGGCCTACTCCTTTCCCCCCACAGCGTAATAAGAGTCTGATCGACCCGCGGCCTTCAGCTCCAGCTCTTAAACCAGGGGATAAGTACCCCCCGCCCCCTCTAAGAGGAGGTTCCCTGTACCCCCGTTTTCATTTCCTCGCCTATTCTCCTGAACCCGAGAAGGCCAAATATGGCGTGGATCCATCAGAGCTCCTCATTAGTCACACTGGCTCCAGTCATGGCAGACACTATCAGGGGACTGTAATTGGCGTGACGCAGCTGTGGATCGCCAGCAGCAGCCATTTTCAAACATACTGCAGCTCCAATCTGTCTGTCTTCTTCAGAACCTCACCCCCCAACCCTAAAGTCTGTCATTAGAGCTGTGAATGAACAATCACATTATAAAAAGGCTCTTAAAGAAAAAAACCTGCCTCATTCTTGGCGGGGATCAGACAGACTGCTTGTAAACTGTTAATATGCAATCTCATTGGTGAAATGTCAATACACCCCCCCCCTCAATTTCCTCATTAAGGAACCTTTTGTTCCTGAGTTTAACCTCGGTTTTTAGTAGGCAAGCACCATAAACTCCACTGTTAAAGCCTCTTCCAGGTTCCTGGGTCAATCCTCGCCCTGGCTGCCTTTTAAATGCCTCTGACACTGCGTCCGCATCTGCAGTGTTTTACATCACAGCTGTTCAGACCTGACCTGATCTCTCCATGGAGATATCGGTTGTTTTTCCTATTAAATCCTAATCAAGGCCCCATAGGAGGCATTTCGAATGCTATACGTTTGTGACACTTTTCTCGGTGGACAATTTTCCCATTACAAGATCTAATGTAGCCACATAAACCACAGAATGTTCCGGAAATGCTTTACGGATAGTATACATATGTCTGTGGGGACATTTATAGCAGTCCACTATGGATTTTTAGTATTTTTGCAGGTCCACTTGTGTCTCTTGTAGCCCAACGGGCCTAAACACCAGGGGTGATGAAATGATAATTAAATAAGCCTTTACCCCCCCATTTAAGTGTCAGCCAAAGGTTGGTGATTTAATCACGTTTTAATGGTACATCAGTAGGAGAACCTGTGATGTAAGCAGTCTGGATTCCATCTTAGGGCTGCGCTGCCCTTTCACAGTAAAACCCAGTGAAAGAGGATAATGAAATATAAGCACATTCCCAGTGTTGTTGCGTATGCAGATAGATGTGCCGTATGTACAGATGCACAGAGAGCACGCCGCTGTGCGCCACTATACAGCGGTAACACCAGCAGTGTGGTGAGTCGCGCTTCTCTTTCTCTTCCACCTTCCCTCTTTTTTCACACTTTCACCCTCTCTCCGTCTCTCCCTTCATTTACTCTCGCCTCTCTTTCTCTTCCCATCTCTCTCTCTCGTGCTCTCTGTGCGTGCAGAGGCGATAAAAGACCCCAGCTTGTGTCACTGTATGACGTCACTTCCTTGCCACTTTTGTAACCGCGGGTGTAAAAGTGCTGCAGCTCGCCCTCATACCGTCCCGACATCGGCAGGGCGCTGGCCCACATCTCCATCCGCACCTGTCCAGCTGAAAGACGTGTGTCTGAAAGCCAGCCATCTGTGTCCCTCTCTTTTCCCACCTCACACCGCACCGAAACCCTGTGCTCCCGGCCGGAGTCTGCATGCTCAGTGTGGAATGTCTCCCAACATGCTTGGCCAACGGGTCCACGTGTCTGTGCTGTGGGAATTTACCACACTGTGGAAAAAGGTGTGTGTGTGTGTGTGTATGTGTGTGGGTGTGGGTGTATGTGTGTGTGTGCGTGCGAATGCATATATCGGATTACTGATATGCATATGCCTTAATCTTGACTAAACCTTGAATCAAATGCAGTTGAATTTAATTTGTCTTTGTTGGGCTAAGGGGTTGCTGCGCAGAGACAGTTGCATGTGTTATTGCACAAGTGCAATTCACGCTAAGGGCAAATGGAGAGGTTTAAGAGGTGCATTTTTGGAAATGTTTCAGAGGGGCCGAGGGTAGCGATGATTTTGACACATTTTAACTTGGACACGCAGAGAGAGGAGTTACCATGGAGCCGCTACTTGGCATTGTTACTCAGGGAAGTGTCATTTTCAAAGAGGGAAAGGACACTTTTGAAGGAGGGAGAAGGTACCTCTGTGAGCATCTGGACTCAGCCAAGAACCCTCCCAAAACCTCTAAAATATGAATAACAAAAGTCTAGTAACAGCCATGCAATAAATGTTATATAATGTATTGAATGTCAGTCTCTTAGCCTATGAAGGCACTTTACTGGACCAGAGAGGACTGTGCTGTGCGTTTTCCTGCCTCTAAAACTGGAATAGTATCAGCCCACAGACGGACTACGAGCAGTGCTTCACACCGTTCCAGTGCAGAAAAAATGACAAAAGCTTTATTTACTCCACATTTTACTGAGCTTAAATGCCCCTCAACTGCTGTAGCATTCCTTTAGATACTCCCACACTACTAAGAAGGCAGCTCTCTCTCTCGTGAAATTGGTGAACTCTCCGCATCTTCAGTTCTGTGTAGGCAGGTGCGTGGGCCAGTAGAAATCACTCATTTTGTGGCAAAAAGACCTACACACTGCAGACATACACATATGCAATTATTCACTCACATCGGTGCTAAAACGGTGCTCAGAAGTGCACTTTTTAATGCACTTTTGAGCATCAATTTAAAATCATTTTTTTGCAACAAAATGAGTGAACTCACTCTCACACACACACACACACACACACACATACAATCAACCTGTCTACCTCTCTCTTCCTCTCCGAGAATGTGAAAATGCTCTTTTTTAAATTTATTTATTTATTTTTATTTTTTTAAACCTTCAAGTCCACAGGTATCTTAACATCCAAAATAGGCTCTTTATTACATGTTATGTAAATAATTAATATTTTCTTCCCATGCACTCACCCACCATCCCACCCGTCACCATGGTAATGGCTGACTTGGGTAAGCAGGAGAGATGGAACAGTTGCAGCTCTGTTAGCGTAGACCGCGTGCGTGCGTGCGCGTGTGTGTGTGTGTGCGTGCGTGTGTGTGCGCGCATCTGTGTGTATCACAAACTGTCTTAAACTTTTAGTTGTTAAAATGAATGAGAAGCTTTTCAATATGGAAAGCTACTGTAAAAGTACAGAACAAGGTTCTGTATACATTTTATGATGAGATTTCCCTGAAAGAGCATCTGGGAGAAAAGACTGAACATTGGCACAGATGTAGCACTCAGGAAAGTCACATGAATAGACAGGAGTTTTGCCTAAAGACCTACACCAAATATCTGTAGAAGCGCATGTTAAGTCATACTTTGTTGGCAACATTTTGACATGGCTTAAGTGAATGGTAGATCGATGCCCTTGAACATAGAGCTGCATTAGATCTTCACTGTAAAACACTGGTCCTGTATTTCATCTGGTTCATTTGTTGTTTTAAATGACTCATTTTCACTCATTCTTTTAGGTGACCCCCGATGACTACAGAGAGAACTCCTATATGCACCGACCGGAGGAGTTGGATATTGACGTAAGTGCATGCAGGTGAAAGCACACATCTGCATTCTAACTTTGTCATTATGTTCAAACGGTTTTGGTTCTCAGTGAAAAAGCATTGGGTTAAATGTTGAAGTTTACAAATATGGTTTTGGTCAGTTTAATTTTATACTTTTATTTAGAGTAGGTTTTGATCCCCCTGCCTCAGTAAATACATTCATTTTTTCAGACTAAACATTCTCCCCAAAATTAAAGGACATTTCTGTACAATTTGGCTGCACTAATTATACTTCAAAGTCTTCGTAGAAGCTAAACTTACTTTGTATTTGTCACTGCTCTCTTATTGGACTCTCAGAGTTCATAAAGTGTGAGGATAGAGAAGGAGTGTATGTAATATTGGCTATGACCGTAGCATCCGTGGTGACTTGCAGTTTTGCGGTTATGATCTGTGGTCCAGCGGTCTTGTTTAAATGATCTAATCAGGAGCGAAGAGGCACAACCCAAGCTCCAGACCACTGCACATGTGGGAACACATGGTTGGTTTCTTGATCAGCCCTTTCTCTCACAAAAAGTGTGGAAGAAAAAGTGTGGAAGCGGTAATGAGCAGGATCAGATCGTGGCTTTCAGCCACATTGTGCGCTATTGACGGGATGAGTTTGAAATAATTGGACAAGTAATAAAAATCTAGAAAAAATATGTGCATTTCTTCCTGGTTGATGAAGGGGGTGAAATGACTATCCTTCACGGGTCGGCTGTAAAGCACTTTAATATTACAGCGTGCTTGTCATTAATGGCCTGTAGATACATTTTGTATCAGGTGAGGGGGATAAAATGTTGACCTTCCTGTTCTGAAAATTGAATCAAATTGAGTCAGATACTCTGCCATGAACTCAGAGTACTTCTTTAAAGTTTATGTGCCATTTTCTGTCCGAGACGAATTGAGCAAAATAAATCCAAGAACAGATAGAGAGAGGGGTCAAGTTGGTCCAGTTCAGAGGATTTGACAGTTCTGTGACCACATGGGAGAGACAATGCGGACATTTCTGCGGTTTACCCATTATGCTTCCCAAAGACAGCCTCTTTCCGAAGGGAACATAACTCCAATAACCGCTTGACAGCTTGAATCTCTACTGAGATTGTACAGAGCTATTGTTGCTTCGCTTCAGTATTCACTTTAACACTGGGCTTCTTGTGAACACAGCATGGGTAGCTTTTAGCCAGATTTTATTTAGTCATAAGGTACCTAAATTGCTAACTTAATGGCATGTTTACACAATAAATTGATGGTTTATTTACTAGCTCCCTCATTCACTAGTTGGCTAGCTAGGGCAGCTAAAAATGAAAGCTGCCAATGAAATAACTAGCTGAAAACTATAAATATATGATGCAATGTACCAAAATAATGAAGTGTACAAGGCCAAAGAAGATATTTTAATATCTTTAAGTTCAGCTGCGAGTCTGGTTGTTTGCGCCGTCGCAGCTGAACTTAAAGATATTAAAATATCTTCTTTGGCTGTCCATCTTATGTAGCCCTCACAATAACAGAATGGGGGAATGTCTCTGGTGTCCACGTAGTCTTTGCCTTGACCGCGTGAAGCCGTCCATCTCTGACCTTTGTGCCCTCGTTCCCCAGTCAAAGCTGAGCAGGCTGTGTGAGCAGGACAAGGTGGTTCGGACACAGGAAGACAAGCTGCAGCAGCTCCACAGAGAGAAGGTATCTGTCCCTCGCTTTTATCCAGCACCGCATCTGCACATCTTCAAGGGCACAATGCTTTTTACGTAGGACTATCTACTATGTTTTCTCCTATAGCTTTGCATTACAAAGGGAATTATGGGTGGGCTGTCTGTGTGGGTTCAACATTTTTCCTCAGAATGCCAACCTTTTCCATGCGGCTTTCATAAGC
Organism: Synaphobranchus kaupii; assembly: GCA_029718625.1. Lineage (NCBI taxonomy): Eukaryota > Metazoa > Chordata > Actinopteri > Anguilliformes > Synaphobranchidae > Synaphobranchus > Synaphobranchus kaupii. The sequence goes on along the minus strand of CM056376.1, from coordinate 93,163,992 downwards.
AGTGATTAGCACTTCTTAATTAATCTGTTATCTACTACTACTTATCTAATTAATCTTGGTCTAAACCCTTATTAGAACCAGATTCTTAGTGCCTTATTCTTGTTGTATTGGTAGTGTTTTGGATCAGAGTGCCCTCGTGAACTTCTATTCCGGTCTGAGTAGTCCTCCTTAGACTGGCTACACAGACTCGTGGTGTGTAATGATTCTCTGATTGAGATGGTGAAGTGGAGCACTCAAATAGAGGATGTTAATAGCACTTACTTTTTCGGCAAAGTATGCTTTTGTCAAGAGTGAAATTAAAGTTTTCCTCTGGAGCTATTTGACTATTTTATATTTCCTTGTGTCTTTTTTTAATGAAGTTACTTCGGGTCAGTATTGTGTGCAACTGTCTGTCTGACAGACCCCCAGTATGGCAGTTCCAGTATAGTAAAATAAAATGAGTAAAATAATGTCTTCTGCAGGAAACATGGCTTGTTTTGTGATGTTAGGTGAAGCACTGTGTGGCGGTTGTTAAATTTTCTGAGTAGCAAAGGCAGAGTAATGGGGGTAGATGTTGAAGCTGTGTCTGTGATTGTGAAGGTGTTGGTTGAGACGCGTGTTTGCGTTTGTGCCGAACCCGTCGGTGCGCTTGCGAGATAGTGTCAATGTAAGAGTCGCCGGCGTGGCCGTGATGGCCCTACTGTAAAAGTGTCGGTTTGTAAGCGACGGTGTTGGTGTGGCTGTGGAGGTGATAACGTCGGTGTCGTTCGCAGCACACCCTGGAGACGGCCCTGCTCTCCGCCAGCCAGGAGATCGAGATGAGCGCCGACAACCCGGCGGCCGTGCAGAGCGTCATACAGCAGAGGGACGTGCTGCAGAGCGGCCTTCTGAGCACGTGCAGAGAGCTGTCCCGCGTCAACAATGTGAGTTACCTCAGACAACTGGGTCCTATTCCTCGTAGCCGGCTAACCGAGTTAGCTGGCTAACTGCGCTGAGTAAAACCCCAAACGGTGTTTTTGGTAGTTCATATGTTCCACATTTGGGGGATTTCCAGATTTTACTCAGCACAGTTAACCAGCTAATTAAGTCATCCACGTACAAGAAATGGGCACACTCACACGTACGCAAGCACGCGTTCACATATAACGCATCCATACACTCACACGTACGTATCTTAGTCTCACACACATACAGATGAATTCTCAGGTGTACATATTCATCTTAATTGACAGAGATTAACTGCCTCTTTCACGTGGCCATTGGCTTTTAACAGCTTGTGCTGAACCAGAGGCTTGGCAGTGCTGTTAATCTGCTGTTGAAGCTGTGAATGCGGCTCGCCACACTCATTTCCAGTCCAATGTGGGGGAATCTTAAGCCACGCCTTCAGCATGGCAGATCGGCGTGTACCTGAGGATGGATGCTGATTTTAACAGTTTCACACTTTCTCACTTTCAGCGTTTTGTGACATCACAGTCGCTGAGCTGAAGAGTATTCGAAAACAAATGCGTTATATTTGTTCTCACTGGCTTTGGGAGCCAAAGCACCAGTTAGAGCTTCTCTCGAATGACTGCTAATCCTGCGAATTAATGCGTACCCGTGAGTGGCCCCGGGTTAAGTGCAGTGGGCTGAATCTGTGCCCACTGTTGGCATCCTTGTAATTCAGGCACCTGATGCTGCCGCTATTTCTGTTAATTTAATAGTGAACCCTTCCCATGTGTCATGTGCTTTGAATGGCCTTAATTTGACCATATGCAGTCTCACACTACATTTTGCCCAGCATTGGTAAACTTTGGCTGAATGTAGCATATGCAGATGCCTTCCTTGTCTTATTGCATTACTGAAATCCGTTTGGTGAGCATTAGAGCTTGTGTGTGTTTATCTCTCTGTGTGTACTGTGTGTACCCCCACGGCAGAGAGCTGGCTGTGTGATTCATCTACATCCACAGTGACCGTGACCGGCATGTGAATCCCGTCGGCTTTTGGATAACACTGTCCTGCACTCCGGCTCGCTCTTTCTCTCTTCTTTTCCAACTCTCCATCCCTCCTTCTCACCCACTGTCTTTTTTTGTTCTCTCTCTCTCTGGTGCCCCTCCTCTCATCCATTTTCCTCTCTCTCCATCCTTCCTCAGGAGCTGGATCGGTCCTGGAGGGAATATGACAGACTGGAGACTGATGTCACTCTGGCTAAGAACAATCTCCTGGAGCAGCTGGAGGCGCTAGGCAGCCCTCAGGTACCACCCCCTGCCTGTCACTCAAATACACCACACTTCCTCAGGAACCTATTCCCCCTCACTCCAATACCTACCACACCCCCTCAGGAATCTATTACCCCCCTCACTCCAATACCTACCACACCCCCTCAGGAACCTATTCCCCCTCACTCCAATACCTACCACACCCCCTCAGGAATCTATTACCCCCCTCACTCCAATACCTACCACACCCCCTCAGGAACCTATTCCCCCTCACTCCAATACCTACCACACCCCCTCAGGAATCTATTACCCCCCTCACTCCAATACCTACCACACCCCCTCAGGAACCTATTCCCCCTCACTCCAATACCTACCACACCCCCTCAGGAATCTATTACCCCCTCACTCCAATACCTACCACACCCCCTCAGGAATCTATTACCCCCTCACTCCAATACCTACCACACCCCCTCAGGAACCTATTCCCCCTCACTCCAATACCTACCACACCCCCTCAGGAATCTATTACCCCCCTCACTCCAATACCTACCACACCCCCTCAGGAACCTATTCCCCCTCACTCCAATACCTACCACACCCCCTCAGGAATCTATTACCCCCTCACTGCAATACCTACCACACCCCCTCAGGAACCTATTCCCCCTCACTCCAATACCTACCACACCCCCTCAGGAATCTATTACCCCCTCACTCCAATACCTACCTCACCCCCTCTGGAATCTACCCCCCCCCCCCCCCCCCCCACACCCACACACATATACCCCCACATCACTGAAATGCCCACAGATGTTCCTCAGTACCTGCTCATCGCCCATGCATTGGCTGTGGTTCAGTGAGCACACAGAGCTGAGGCAGCAGTATATGCTGCTGAGCCCTCAGTGACCAATCTCTCCCTCTCCATCAACTCTGTGTGTGTGATTCAGCTCATCCACGATCACAGGGCCCAGGAGCAGTAGAAAATCGGAATGTAGGCATTGCATGGGGCAGGTGTATTTGGGTGGAGAGTGCAGTGCAGACTTAGCTTGGAGACTAACAAAAAGGGCCCAGAAGGAACATGAAGAGTGTTTAATACTGGAGCTTCCATGGCCTGAATGAAAACCCAGGTTTGTGGGGTTGCACACAGTTACAGTATGAATGCCCTTGCAGATAATGCCCATTCAGCATGTGAAGCCATGTCTCACAGGTGGTTAATAACCTTTTAGCACCCATTAAAGTCAGGAGAAAAGATGGCAAGTGTGGTTAATTAGAGAGGGCATGTCTTAATGAGAAGCGAAGGCACCTCCTTTTCACGCCTCTCTTCGACGAGAGGTTCTAGAATATTCCTTGCGGACCTTTTGGCCGAGCTAGGACTGTAACCTTTGGCAGGGCCTTTGAATACAAAAGTGCCTTGGCCCTCTGCGGCCTTCAGAAAAGACACGCCTGTCATCAAGGAAGAGGGAGGTAATTACCTCGCCCCACCTGAGGGGCTCTCTCCTATAATGGCACCCACCATTAAAAGGCCTGGATGTAGTAATAAGCTTCTCCGAGAGGTAAATTTAAAGCACAGCTCCTGACTTCACACCTGAATGAGTCAATTACTCTCCCTCTCCCTCTCTCACTCTCTCTCTCCATTCCATTTCTTTGGGATTTTTCTCTTCACCAGCGTTGATAATTAAAAAGGGGGGGGGTAGCTCGCTCTCTTAACTGCCTGCCTGCCTCCTTAGACCTCCGCCGTGAGCTTGATAAGAGTGCGACGGTTCAGAGGCGGGTGGGGGGGGGATTAATTGAAGAATTCTGTCGACGTGCATCTCGCTTCCCCGGACGTGTGCTTGCCTCGAGTCACCCTGGGCGTGGAAGTGCAGAGTCGGAAGTGAAGCGCTCAGGTGGCGGGGGCCGTCGCAGGCTCGACCCTGTCTCTAGCTCGGCTGCAGGGGACAGGACCGCAGGCCGCGGGGGACCAGACGTTGACCTCCCTTGGTGTTGGTGACCTTCCGTTCCGTGGCTCACACAGCAATGAGTCAGTGCAGCACCCTCCTGTATTCATGGATCATTCTGCAGTGTAAAGCCTCCAGCTTCACCGTGTGGCCTGAACCCACTGGAGAGCGTATATATATCGTGGTGTAGGAGTATGTGAAACACCTTGAGCCTGAGAGAAGCGCCGTACACCTAACATGCATTATTATCATCATCAGTACCTGCACCGCTACCACTGTTACTGTGTGCCCAGGCATGTTAGAAATAATACCACTTTCCCATCATTGGGCCAGGCCTCGTGTGCCAAGGAGAATTTCCCTGTGTCACATTTGACTTTCAATATGTCTGAGAGTCGATAGATTCACACCATATTATTTAAATGTAGGAATATTTCCACTGCTTGGTTTCGTGGAAATGAAATGTTAATGTTAGAAAAGCTTTCCTCTTATCTGCTGTCTGACATTTGATTTCTATCTTAAGCCAAAAAAAAAAACAGGTGCGCCGCACACGGTAGGGAGAAAAATTGGAACCGTGCTGTGGGTTGAATCTCCGGAAAAAACATGAACATTAAAACATTATAAACAATTAAAAAGGGCCAAAGACAATCAGCCAGCCTTAGGGAAGGGCTTTAAGCAGGAATTGCGCCCTGTCCTTGGCCCCCTGTAAGATAACCAGAGTGGAAAAGCCAAAGGAATGAGGAATGAGCATCACGATGACCTGCTCGCCCTACCTGTGTCTGGACCGGCGGGATGGAGCCACTGCTGGTCTGTAGCTGTGCCCACACACCGGCGACCGCAGGTCTCCTGACCTTCGAGAGTGGGACGGGGTGTGTGCAAACAGAAATATCCTCCAAACAGGGTTGTGTAAAAGCTCACGTGGTCCCCGGGGCCCAGAACTCTGGGTGATGAATCGCTGTGTATGAACTAATGGACTCAACTGTGTGTGTGCGTGTGCGTGCGTGCATGTGTGCGTGTGCGTGTGCGTGTGTTTTTGTGCAGACTGAGCCCCCCAGCCAGCAGCATGTGCAGATCCAGAAGGAGCTGTGGAGAATACAGGATGTGATGGAGGCCCTGAGCAAGAACAAGCCCCAAAGAAGCTCTGACAACACGGGTGAGTGGGCGCAGGCCTTCATCCACACACATCTGCACCAACCCACAGCACACATGCGCACGCACGCGCACACGCATACACACACACACACACACACACACACACACACACACACACACACACACACCACACCCGCACCAACCCACAGCACACATGCATGCACACCACACCCGCACCAACCCACAGCACACGCACACACACACCAACCCACAGCACACATGCGCACGCACGCACACACACACACACACACACACACACACACACACACCACACCCACACCAACCCACAGCACACCCGCACCAACCCACAGCACACATGCACACGCACACACACACACACACACACCACACCCGCACCAACCCACAGCACACATGCGCACGCACACGCATACACACACACACACACACACACACACACCACACCACACCACACCCGCACCAACCCACAGCACACATGCGCACACACACACACACACACACACACACACACACACCACACCCGCACCAACCCACAGCACACATGCACACGCACACACACCACACCCGCACCAACCCACAGCACTCATGTGCACACACACACACACGCACACACACACACACACACACACACACACACACACACACACACCACACCCGCACAAACCCACAGCACACATGCGCACGCACGCACACACACACACACAGATACACTCACAGCTGCGTATTCGCCAGCCTTTACTCATCCTCTGCCTTTTCAATGCCCTGGCACTGCTTCAATATACACTGGCCTAGCAGGCCTGAGGTATTTATAACACTCACTTACAATTAGCCTCACTTCCTTTCAAGTTTTTGGATTTGCAAGCAGTGATCTAATGCGGCTGGGCATGAGTGCTGGGTCATGCCTCCCGCCCACATGTGCAGGAAAACCTCAAAATGTCTGCTCTGGCAAGGTCCAGGGCTGCCTGCTCAACTCCTCAATGTTTGCCCTTTTCTTTTGGGGTGGGGTTGGGGGTGAAGGGTCATTGTCCTAAAAGCTCATCTTCCGCCCTGTCTTTATGAACAGAAAAATCCGCTGCCTTCCCCTGAGATCTGCACACTCTTTAAATTAATTTCTTTCTTTACTCTTGTTTGAAGACCTCGCATTAGTTTTCCATATTTTTGATGTTGTATTTCTTTTTTTGAACACTTTCTACAAAAATTGTTTTAAGAAGGCATTTATTTTCAATTTCAGGTTTCTTGGGCTCCAAACCAATTTCAAACAAGTGTAAGAGTGAGGTGAGTGGGTCTTACTGTGGTAAATAATCAGATTCCAGGTCTCTATCGCATGCGTGCACACACACACACACACACACACACACACACACACACACACACACACACACACACACACACACACACACACACACAAAGATAAATAACGCAGGATTTTGCATGCATTGTACATTATGGATTTCTCACCGTCTTCACAAGGCACGCAAAAGGTTTTATTTACAAAGAGCTAACACCCCCCTTACACACACACACACACACACACATACATGCATATTCCAAAGAAAATTTCTCTAGGTCTCTTTAGCTTGTCACTGCAGTGTGGCCGCCATCTTAGATGGCTGTATTGTGCAGTATTTTAAAGGCACACCTGTAGCATGTTTAGCGCTGGGGACATTTCCTCTGTGCCTGCCTGACCATCTCTCATAGATAATGTGTACGTCCGTGGCCTTGGACAGCAAGCTTTCATTAATGAGCAACCAGAGCCAGATTGGCCAGCGTTTTACCAGGCACCGTATTTGTTTGTAAGAAGTTAGCACAATCCTGTGACTGCGGATGGATAATTCCCATGCCTTCCTGGCTTTCCTGAATCAATTTCTGGCAGGATGTGACTTCTTATTCTGTCTGAGTGCTCCCATTTCTGGCCCAAATATTCGCTCTCCTGTACAGCATAGCTAATGACTGAGCTGGCAACGTGAACACCTGATTAATTCTGCCTTACAGTCGGTCTTAGATACTGTTAGAGCGTCGCTGTCTAGCCATTAATCATCTTGTCTCCCCTGATGTTAAAATGGTTCTTTGGGGCGTAGCTTCCTGTAAACGGTGTGTGGCGTGAGTCATGGGACAGCTCGGATAAGTGGGCCGCTGCCGCAGGCCTGGAGGGCAGTCGCCTTGACCCTCTCTGTGAATCTGTAGGAAGAGGACCCCGTGCCCCCGCGGCCCCCCCTCCCCCAGTCTTATGACATCAGCGAGCGCCCCCCAGTGGTGCCCCCGCTGCCCTCCCCCACCGCCGTCCAAACGCACGCGGGCCGCCCACCCCCGCACCGACCCGAGGACAGGAAGTCGAGCCAGAGGAATGGCGCGCACAGCGTAAGCCGGTCCTGACCCCTCCCTCCCTCAAGCCCCTCTGCGTGTGCCACGTGATGTCATCACCCATTTCTTTTATTCATCTTTTCATTTTTTTTTATGTGCAACATTTTTTTTCCGTTCCTCATCCGTAAGAGGCGCTCTACCATCTGCTTGTCCCCTCTAAACTTGGTCTCCCCCCTGGAAGTTTTGAGTTTGAGTGACACGCCATCGTCATCTTGAGTTTACATATTTTTCTTATTCTTTTTTTAAATTTTTTTTTAATTTTTGGCTGGACCTTACTTGAATCTACTTGTATTTATTTTCCCTTTCAGCTCCATGCGCCATCATTCCCTCTGTTTATCATTTACGTCTTTTCAATGGAATGGAGTGCCGTGGTTGAGTTATTTGCTTTATTGGCTTTTTTTATTTCCATCAACATGAAGAAATCACTTGATGCTCTTTCATGTCCCCAAGAATCTTGTGAGGCTCAGATCTGGGCCTTTTCTGATTTCTGCACATCTGTTAGCCTTTTGAAGAGTAGGACTTCAAAATTCTAAGTCCGTGTTCTAAAACTCTATTGCTTATGTCTGAGTGATTGTTACATCATCATTAGAATGCTCAGAACAATCTAATGCTATAATTGTTATCTTACACTTTAAAGGGTTAAATATCTAATTCAGAGACTTCAAAAACTCCCAGGAGTGTCATGTGATTTCTCTCCAACATTTCCACCGACATGCATATGTGCATAGACTTAGTGAGTGAGTGAGTATGACTGAGTGAATATGAATGTATGACTGAGTGAGTGAGCGATCGTCCATCTGTCTCACATGGGCTCTGTCCATTCCCATTATGTTAATTACTCTCTGCGCTCACAGGGGCCAGACTACAGGCTGTACAAGAGCGAACCCGAGCTCACCACAGTGGCCGAGGTGGACGAGACCAACGGAGAGGACAAGTCAGAGGCAGCCGGCGAGAAAGACCCCTCTGGCAGCAAAGGTACGCCCGCACCGAGACCACTGCACTCATAACCAGGAGAGGGCAGGGTCAGATCCCGAGCACGGCTCTGTGATCGTACTCTGGAGCGCGAGGTATGAATGCCTTGAGTATATATGCAGCTGTGTTAATGAAGAGGTGCTGTGTGTGCGCCTGAGGCTCCTGAGGTCAAGGAGATATGAGCAGGGGAGGCAGTGGGCTGATAACACCCCGGGCCCGTGTTTCATTATTAACAAGCCTGCCAGTTTGAATAAGATTACTACATAAGAAACTCATTCTTTTTTACTTGTGTTATGTATTTCAGCAGAGTCTTCCTTTAGCTCCCTCCTTCATGAATAATGCCCTGCTAACCTTAGGCTGCGTTATAGGCCCTGATGTAGAACTGGACCCAGGCAGTGTTTTTATGGTTTCTTTTATTTATTTTTGCCATAAAATGTGTTGAGTTGTTTTCTATTTATTTGTTTTAGTTAATTATTATTATTTTATTTTTTTACATCTTGCAATATGTCGACGCTGGAAGGCGAAACAACCAGCTTGCCAGTTAGGAAAAGAACAAATGTGGCTATTTTCCTGTTGCGCCCAGGCATGTCTTACCCCATTGGGATCGTGCCCCCAAGAACGAAGTCTCCCATGCCGGAGTTGTCTACCATCGCTTCCTACGTCACACTGAGGAAGAGCAAGAAGCCAGAGCCCCGGACGGTAAGCGTCGGCTCCTTTCCGTACTCTACACACTTTCAGCACGGTTCTCGCTTTGGGTTTTACTAGTGTGGCAGAGCCATGCGCCCGAGGGTGGTGATTGAGTGGTGGGTGTACTGGTTAAAGAGCTAGGCTGGTTGACTGTAAAGCTGATGATACACGGGCAATATTTTCAGGCAATATTGTACAATATTGCCAGCAATGGGCAATGGGTATGGGCCACTGTAGCAATGGGGCAATAACTGAAAAAAGATTTTTTGCGGATCCTGTTTTTAACCTCTGTTTCAAACCTTTACCGTCATCTCACCACAAAGGTATATATGTGCCCGGAACGGCAAGAACCACAGCTTTCCGCCAATGTAATTCAATCGACCGTATCTCAAAATTTTACGGAAGCATTCATGGATGTATTCACCAGTAAAGCAGGTGGTCTGATTACGTCTGCTGAGTAAAGTTAGGTAGCTAGCTAGCTAGTTAAAAGTCACTCGGTTCGTCAGTACAGCGGTGAGTGAGTAATAATACCAATTATTTACAATCAAAAGTCAAGAATACCATAACTTATGAAAAGTTGGTCTTTATTTCAATATTACACTAATACATCAATATAACTTACCTGAGTAATAAATAAATAAAGTTATAAGAGATCAGCATCCCTTCGGTTTCCTCGCACCACTTGGCAGCCATTGTTGAAATTTATTTTTGGAAGACTCAGGTGTCATGTGACCCAAAATCTCATCTGTGATTGGATGGTAGCAAAATATTGCTTGCCTCGATCAAACTTGTTCACATATTGATTTGTCAATAGGAAAATTTCCAGCAATCATTGCCTGGCAATATTGCCCGTGTATCATCAGCTTTAGGATACTGGTTCCAATCACAAAGGACGTACTGACTTGCTCGCCTGAAGGAAGCACTTAACTTTTATTCTGCTGGGTATTAACTACGGAAGAAATAAAGGGAACAATGCTTAAAATATTGTTAAGTTTAAATCGTCCTGGTTATGGCGTAACATGGCCAATGAGAGCCGCTTTCGGCTGTGGCCATCGCCGCGGATTTGGCACGCTTCAGCCAAAGCGATGGATATTTATGGACGTTCATTTGTGCGTTTTGTTTGCTTGCTTGTTTCCCTGTTGCCGTTTAAACAGCTTGAAATAAAAATGCCTCTGATAATGAAGTGGCTCGGTTGTGACTCACATTCTCCAGGATGGTGGGAAATTAAAAGCAGTCCGCAAGGCACAGAAGTGCCTCTCCAATTTAAAACTTCACGACCGTGTAATTTGGGCTCTGCCGCGCGCCACTTGCAGAGTCCAGGAGAAGAGGGCACGGCCCGGAGCGGCTTCCTGCCCGTCGTCTGCGGGTCCTGGCAGCCGCTTCACTGCAAGGCTGACTGCTCCACGAGCTATATAAGCCTTACCATCAACACTATATCAGGCAAACTGCATATAACACGTAACAAGTGTCTTCATACTGTGCTACGATGCATTAATGTCGCGTCATGAATGTGCTATAGTGCATAATGAAATATAACTTAAACGCTCCGGACTATTTATAACCTCCCTGATAATGTGTGTGGAGGGAAGACCACAATGTGTAATGTATCCAAATAGACGTCATAACAACCGCTCCTTAGAAAATCCTACTCCCGTCTGGTGGTTTGTGGTCTGAGTAGATACCATGCTAGCTTCAAATAAGAAGAAAAAGCACATTTTTCTCAACTTCACAAATGTCTCATGGTTTCTGAGCTATGATGTGCTTAGCACTTTTGCACTCAGCTAGAATACACGCATTGGAGAAGTGTGTAAAATGAGATTGCAACTGGAAAAGCTGCACACTGTGACTGTACTGAGCACTATATGCTGTCACCCCGATTTGCCTTTACAAGGGATGACTACATTGCATTGTAGGCAAATCCTTCACGGAAAAAATGGCCATTGCCAGCAGCAGTTGTCTCTGCGGTTCTACTGTGGTTTGGCCTCTAGAGGGTGAATGTCCTCTGTAGGGTGTGTCCAGTATGTGTCTGTCTGTCTGTCTGCATGGGGGTGCTCACAGGTTCCTGCATTGACGCGTCTCCCGTGCACCCCCTACAGGACCGTCCGCGCAGCGCGGTGGATCAGCTGTGCCAGGTGGACATGGGGAGGCCCAGGATGAGCGTGGAGGAGCAGCTGGAGCGGATCAGGAGGCACCAGCAGGCCTCCCTGCGGGAGAAGAAGAAGGGCCTCAACGTCCTCGGAGGGCCGGAGAACTCGCCCTCCCGCAGCCCCTCTTTCTCTAAGGAGAACCCCTTCCGCACGGTGCAGGTTAGTCCCCAGGGAGGCAGTGCGGAGGCCTCCTCATACCTGCTGTGGAGCCCTCTACGGGCGCTATCGCTGCCGTTTTAATATTGCAGGCTGCTGCCTGGCCTCTCCCTGCCAGTCTAACGGGCTCACAACCTCAGGCAAGGTGGTTGGAGTACTTCAGTGATGTCTGCTCTGGGTTCGATCCCTATGTGTGTTTAGAGAAAAGAAATGTTTGTTTTTCCATTATCTGCAGGGCCCTGTTTCACAAAGCAGGATTCGTGAGTTAGCTGGAAAACTGCACTGAGTCAAACCTGGAACCCTCCCAAATCTGGAACGTGGACTGAAGTAAAAAGAGCTGTTCCGAGTTTTACTCAGTGCAGTTATCCAGCTAACTCTCTAATCCTGCTTTGTGAATTACCCCCCCCCCCCCCCAGGTTTTCTGCATTAATTAAATAAAGTGTGTCTTTACCTTTTCAACCTGGAAAAGGAAACCGATGTGCTCTCAGCATGTAAAAAAAATAAAAATAATTTTGTGTTTGAGATTTCTGTTCTGGGGTGCCATTAAAAGTCAAGAGCACAATCCGGCTTCGGCAGCCCCTTAGGAGAGCGAGATCCGTCGCACAATGGAGCTTTCCTGGAGCGTTAATCATTTCATTACCGAACAACGCAGTTTTCACCTTAGCTGTCCGATCGTCTAATACCGGGCCGTTCGTGATTCAATGCCCTTTTTAAAAAGGCTCTCCGCTGTGCTTACCCTGCAACCCTGCGAAGCCTGCATCAGCACTGACTCAGAGAGTTTGTCATGTGGCCTGTTCTCCTCTCCTAAAATCGACCTTGTCCTACCGTCTGGAGTCATCTCTCCACGCCCGGCTCTTTTTCCTTGTCAAAGAGGTGAAGCGGAATGGGGTGAAAATGAGAGGTGGATAAGGTAGAGTCCACACACTGTGACTGTGACACTGCGCTCGTGACGTCTTGCAGTGTTGATTTTTGGAGTAGCGGACACCACTTTATCCATTATTATTTCGTCTCTGTCTGGCACCTATTGACATTTTGGATGTGCGTGCTTCTCCTAAAACCAGACGAGAAAATCTTTCTTGGCTTTAGTATTCTAGCCTTTTCGTGACATTTTGGATGTGCTTGCCTCTACTAAAACCAGATGGGAAAATTCTTCTTTAGGCTTTAGTATTCCAATCTTTTAGTTTGACCAAGACTTTATAAAAGAAACGATCGCACTCACAAGAATCTAAATATGGGCTGTACACCAGTTCCTGTGTGATGCAACTGTCTGTGTCTCAAAATCTTTCACACAACAGGACTTGACTTGGTTAGCAGCAGAGTGACTGCATTAGGGATTAAGTATGTGGTTGTGTTGTTCTGGCAGAGCCGGAAGAGGGACGAGGGGCTCTCCAGTGACATACAGGAGCTGGAGGCGTCGCTGCGGGAGCAGGAGGTGGTGAAGGAGCAGGAGACTCCGGCGGAGGAGATCGCCCGGCTGAAGGAGGGAGCGCAGCAGGAGAACTTCAACATGGCAAGAGAGGTGCAGACGAGCGTGAAACACACTGCAAATATAATAACATACTCACACACTGCAAATACAGCCGCATACTCACACACTGCAAATACAGCCGCATACTCACACACTGCAAATACAGCATCATACTCACACACTGCAAATACAGCATCATACTCACACACTGCAAATACAGCATCATACCCACACACTGCAAATACAGCATCATACTGACACACTGCAAATACAGCATCATACTCACACACTGCAAATACAGCATCATACTCACACACTGCAAATACAGCATCATACTCACACACTGCAAATACAGCATCATACTCACACACTGCATATACAGCAGCATACTCACACACTGCAAATACAGCAGCATACTCACACACTGCAAATACAGCAGCATACTTACACACTGCAAATACAGCAGCATACTCACACACTGCAAATACAGCAGCATACTCACACACTGCAAATACAGCAGCATACTCACACACTGCAAATACAGCAGCATACTCACACACTGCAAATACAGCAGCATATTCACACACTGCAAATACAGCATCATACTCTCACACTGCAAATACAGCAGCATACTCGCACACTGCAAATACAGCAGCATACTCACACACTGCAATATACTTAAACACTAACATACTACACATACTCACACAATAAAATACACAAAAACACTATATTACATACAACACATACACTAGGCACATATGCATGTGTATTACAACAAGGCACACATTGTGCACACACTACTTTAAACGCACAATACACCGCATTAAACATGCACACACTAAATAAACTCACTACAAAATGACTTGCACACTAAATACACTACATTACAGACATTACTTGCATGCTGACAGGGTGTGAAATTTACACCCTCTACCAGCCAAATGCTGATAAAATTTTGACTGTGGCTGATAAGATTTGCTACTTCAGCAGCCACTTTGGCAGGTAACCAACCAGGTTGTGTTATTGTAAAGGTTGTAAAATGCTGAAAATGGCTGGTGATCGAAAAAGTTAATTACATGCCCTGCATGCTGAACACACCTCACACTACATTACAAACATGACTTGCACAATAAATACACGTCACACGCTATATTACAAGCATACTTAAACTGACATCATTCAGTCACACAATCTATACCTAACAGTACTTAAACGATATCTGAAGAATAAAGCCGCATATATTGTGGACATTTCTCTGTGAAAGGACAATTTGGGTGTCCTTTGTTTTCCCCGTAGTTAAGGTAATGTAGAAATCAGTAACACATCTACATGGACTATTGAGGATTACTTAACAGAATGAATTGGGCTGCTTTTATCCTTCAGAACCTCCTGTCCTTATCCCTCCCCTCTACCTGTGTGTACGTGCACATGTTTTCAGCGGCGCCCCGCAATCCAGCGCCTTTTATCCCGCGATTAAACGGTGCAGAACATGTCCCGTGTGGAAAAAGACGAGCCCCTCCTATCACTTCTCTTAATGCTCTATAAGACAAGCCCCTCCTATCACTTCTCTTAATGCTCTATTTAGCACAGCTCCACGCACGCGCCTGGAATTCTCATCTCCCGTCGCCAGACAAACTTGCCCTTTAATACACCACTTTCAAGAACAAAAACCTTCTCAAGTGATTTGTGAAAAGGACAAATGTAAGCGTTGCGTGGTGACGTCCATGACCGACCGGGAGAGGGACCCGCGGCAGTCATTGCCTCTGCCCAGGCTCCATGACGGGCAACGTTGGAACAGCGTAATAATAACCTTGTGCCGCCTTATATACGGCCACAGGGCGTGATGCCGGATCATTCTCGACATCCTCTCCCTGCGCTAAAGATAGGGGCTAGGAGAGCACTGGCAGATCGATATGTAATCATAGTATCACGGAGTAGCCGGAGAACGTGCTCAATAATTGCCGCGCGTACGCTTGGACTCCTCGGCGCGCCGTACTTACCTATGACTTACCACCTGCCACCACCAACGGGGGAAATGAAACTATGTTAGCAAACTAAAGCAAGCAGGGGCAGAAGAGAGCAAATGTAGACTTTTCCCTCCATCTGAAAATTCAGAGCGAGTCACCACATTGATTTCCAATTAAACATTCTATTACTGACAGTACACTGTAACTTTGGGTTTTATGGTATTATAAGAAAAAGAATAGATGTTCTCTTGGGTAATTTAGATAGAATTCTATCTTTTTTTGTTTTTCTTTGAAAATGAGAGCGGACAGGCCTACACCCTCCTTTTGTATTTTTCGCTTTATTCAGACGGGTAGAAAGCAGAGAGGGTAATGGATCGAGAAGGGCTCACGACTCGGGAGATGGAACCCGCCTCCTGCACGGGGGGGGAGAGACTCATGAGACTGGAGAGGCAGCAGCTCTACGGACCGCTCCACGCTCCTAGACCACGTTGAATTCTTAATGTAGAGACAGTAGGAGGTGGCTTTATAACTTGTATTGGGAATCTGAGATGTATCCAGGCATTCTATGAGAAGGATGCCGATGATGATGACGAGGGTGGCAAGCAAAGCTTGTGTTTTCCATTCATTTACAGTGACTCAGGATCGGCTAGATGTGTACTGGTTATTTTTGGAATCCTCTGAAAAGTATTTACCCGCGATTGAGGTCCTGTATGCCTTTGTATTGGGTACAGCCTCATGCTACCAATTCATGAAATACCTTTACATGGTCTAGCAGTGGTGTAACTGAGAACCCTCAGAATGTTCAAGAACAAACTTGACATTGCAGTAGATGTACTGCAGGAAAATGAGGAAGCTAGATTGGCTGAATGGCTTCTCCCTGGCTTTAAGCAGTTCTCGGGTTTTATTAAACATTCATGCTGACACAGATGAAATACTGTTTATGTGAAAGTTGTTCCAAGTGATCTTCCGCACACTTCACACTCACTCGCCTCCCGCAGTCTTTCTCGCTCGCACTCCCGAGACACAGTAACACTCGTACTTAGGATTTAAATGGGTTGCGCTAACATGATTAAGTTATCCCGTCTTGCCAACGCATGTTTTTTGTAGTCAGTGTAAATTATGGTCCTGTCTTGAGATTTTGGGGTAGTATGCGTCCCTTTATCTGGCCAAGCTCAGAGCAGCGTAACTGGAAATGCCCCATTGTTCCACTTCTCTTTGCCAATAGGACGCTGCCTGTTCTCTCTGGATACCCAGCTCTTTTCACGTAGGGCCGTCGGTACTTTAAGGTTTGCATTTATCTGGCATCCTTTAGTCTGGCAAAATATTGTGCCAGACTACGATTCCTGTCCAGGGCCTGATAGCACTAATTTGTTAGTGTGCTTTTTATTTCTTTTGTGCCAATGCTTGGTGTATTTTTCTTTGTTAAAGTAATTTATGCTGTTCGGTTGGAACGGTGCAGTTTTAGCACTTGTCAAGCGGCCATTTGAGGCCTAGCTGTTCCAGGGAGTCTCAGCGAGCATAGCTTGTTCTTCTGAAGTACCTTTTATTGGCAGGCGGATCAGACTGATTGAAGCTGCCCTCAGTGTGATTCACTGGCCTGGTTTGGCTTGACGTGTATTTTCTGTGGCATTTACGTGTATTTCTTTTTTTATTTGTGTTATTTATTTACTTCAAAATGGAAACTTTTAAATTAATTTTTGTTCTGTGTTGCTGGAGCCCATTATCTGATGTTAGCCAGGTCTACGTTTGATGTTGAGGGCAGGTTTATATAGTGCTCAGGGTAATGTCTTTTTGGCCATTTTGAAGCTCCCCGATACATTTTATGACTAAGTCTAAGTAAAGGTTAATTAATGGCCTGTCATACAGTGGTTCCTCCCAGAGTGAAGTGGTGCTCAGTTCTAAGATATATGGCTTTTATCCCTTAGCTGTAAACCCATAACTCCATTGGCCAGGTATGACAGCACTGCGTCAGCTGTGCCAGGTTCTGCTACAGAATCTTCTGTGCAGGGGACAGCAGAACCAGGCTATTGGCAAACAGAAGGAAATTAATTTAGTTAGCCCCTCTCTCATTCACTATCTCCTTCTAGCTTTGTTTTTCTCACACGTGCACACAGTCCCACAAACTCACTCGCGCCCTCGTTCACTCTCCCGGCAGCTGTCTAAGCCGGACAAGGTCGTGATCCCAGAGCGCTACGTGGAGATGGAGCCGGAGGAGGCTCTGAGCCCAGAGGAGGAGGCTGACAAGCAGAAGAAAGTGGATCGAATCAAAGCTCTCATCACCAAGAACAGGTGAATCCGCCTGACCGGTCTGAGCCAATTGCTACGACAGGCTTGCCCTGCTCCTTTTGACCAGACTAGTCCAGAACAATGGTGTGCATCACCTTTGTGTGTTCTTATTTCCTGCTCATAGAACATCTATTAGCACTTGTGAAAGGGTGGCTTTTATCAGTAAACGGGAGAAACAACGTGGACAATCCTGTCTGGTGCGCCAATGCGAAAGTGCAGATGGGAGCAGAGAGGATGCTGGGAAGGTCAAAGGGAGTGAGACTGCTTGTCAGGCAGATCAGCCTTTTCATGCAGACTGCGATAGACGCCATGGGGAGAAACCTAGTCTGGGCATGTACTGAGTGTGTGCTTGTGTTCCTCAATGAAACATAAAAGATTCACATCCCCACGTGTAGCGGGATATGCATTGTATCGTGACCCCCTCTTGACAGTATCGAGCCCTGGTGAACTAGTGTGCGTGTGTGCGTGTGTGCGTGCGTACGTGTTTTAAGCGTCTGCCGCCTTGTGTCCCAGCATGCAGAACGTGGTCCCGACAGTGACTCTGAGCCCGGAGGGCGATGCGGAAGAGGAGGCCACAGTTCAGGACCAGGAGAAGATTATCAACATCTCCTATGAGCTGGCGGCCGAGGCGTCCAAGCGCAGCAAGCTGGTGGCGGGTAAGAGAGAGAGAGAGAGAGAGAGAGAGACTGAGACAGAGAGAGCGAGAGAGCTGCATCAGCGGAAAGGACAGCAGTCATAATGAAGCTCCTCTATAGAGAGCTGTGGTAGCAGAGGTTTCTCTCAGTAGAGAAAATGTGTTTATTTTTGTGTTCTCACATTTTAAGCATGTTAATGTACAATGCTTTGTTAAGAAAAGGTCTTCATAAGAAAGAGGCTTGTTTGGATAACTAGGATGAAATTATATGTTATGGCAAACTAATGTATTCCACTTACCTGCTGTGATCAAAAACCATTTTGGCTTCCTGTGTAAGATTTTGAAGATTCTTTTTATAAGAAGGAAAAGAAATTGGCATAAGCTCCCATTCATGAATGCGTCGTTAACCAGGCTAAGATTCATTTGGCTCTATAGATTTTAATTTCCGCTCTTTTATCCCAATAAATCCCATCTTCTCTGAGCGCTTGGGCAATCCTTATTAAAAGCCCATATAATCCCCCACCAGCTCTTTATCTGGAAACCCCCTTTCCTAACCCCCGGGCACCCTCAAAATCCCATGAACATCCAGAAGTCTACCCATTTGTGATTTTGATCCCACTAGCTAAAGTGGAAAGAGTTCCCTTTTCTCCCACAGCAAGGATGCATAGAGCGGGCAAGAATTCAGCCCCTAAAAACCTGTGCCAGCTGTCATGAGGAGCCCGTCTCTGAGTTTGGCAGAAGCTGCTGCCAAGTCAGTGCCACAGATGATATGCGACGTTATGCGAGGGGCTATGTGATGCTAGAGAGTTCAGACACGGAGGGGCGATTTCCCTCACGCCAGCCATCTGCCGCTAAACGTTCTGTCTGCTGTACACATCAGAAATAATTGCCCTTCAGCAAATTCCAAGAATTAGGAACAGACCGCTCCATTTTCATAACTGAATTACATTTTTTAAATGCGAGGTAATTGTGGTAATGGCTAATTTGCTAGCATTAACCTGATGGGAAAGAGAGAGTTTGAAGCTCTCGCCAAACTGATTTATGTCCCCCCTGTGTAGCTTTGAATCCTGTTGCTGTGTTTTTGTTTCGGGTTTGCTGTGATTTTTTATCTCTGTCCTGGGAGAACGGTGATGTATAAGAGCCCCGCCCCTGTCCCCGCCTCTCTCCGCCATTCCTGTCCCACCCAGTTCTATTTCAGCCCAATGTGATCCAGAGTGCTCCACAGTCCCGCCCCTGCTCCTGCCCCCGCCCCGCCCCGCCCTACCGTGCCACTGCTCTGTCGTTTGCTGCTGCTGTGTATTGATTTATTTATGTTTGTTTGTTTGTTTGTTTGTGTTGCACTGTTGTTTGCAGTGAAAAGCCTGTCCTCTCCACCTCAGTCCCCGACCTCCCCATCACCGCCGTCCCCCCCGCAGCTCGCAGACGGATCTCACTTCATGTGTGTGTAGTGGCCAAGAGTAAGAGCCTCTCTTAAACTTAACCCTTCGCCCGGTTCCCTCCCCAGGAGGCCCGATGCAGACTTCAGACCAGCCGCCGCAAACACGCAGCAGGGGGCCATGTGAGGCGGCGCTTGTTAAGGGACGGGACTCTTAACAGGAGGTTGCAGGTTAAATTTCCCAGTGAAGTGCAAAGTGGAGTGCTTTAACCTCGTGTGTTTCAGTAAAAATCAAGTGTGAACTGTAGGGCTATGCAGGTCGTCTTAGAGAAGCACTTCTGCTAAGGGAAGGAATGATGTTAAACGTTTTTGTTGCCGTGCAGAAACGTCGCACTGCACCCCCTTGGCCCCGGTCCTGTCCTCACTGGAGATCACATTATCACCTTTTGTTACGTTTAGCCTTTTAGCACATCTGCAGTGCAGCGTCGAGGCATTTAGGCTGTGCCCACATTTCTAAATGGAATTGCTACAGCGGCTGACGCCATTTCAGCACCTCAAAAGGCTTTTAAGGAGGATTTACAATCAATACGCCTCCTCTGCAGGCCCGGCAGGGCGATTCATCACGCAGCAGCTCGCTCGAGTGGGAAATGCTTTTTCTAGTATGCACAACAGCACACAGCCACGTTAGCCAGTTACTAACGAGCGCGCCTTCTTACGGCTCTACCGCTGCGCTGGGTGGAAAACCGCACAAAGTCCTCCGGAAGGCCTGTGGACCTGACCGGAGTACTTTATTTGGCAGACGGCGACGATGATCCAGAACTTTAATCCGTCTTTCAGTGCGCGGGAATCAAACCTGCAACCTCCTGGTTACAAGCCCCGTCCACTTAACCGTTAAACCACAATACTGCCATTTCCAGCCGCGGCACCAGTGCCTGAAGTCCAGGTCTGGGTGATGAGTTTCAAACTGTTTTTGTGTCGCGTCTAAATTTGTGTGCGTAAATGCAGACCTCTCTCAGTCTACATCTTTCTCTCTGGGTGATGTTGATCTCTTCGTTTGCCGGGGAGCTGGTTTTTAAATCACACAGAGGGGCTGAGAGGATAAAACAAGACGCCCTTTGAGCAACAGAGATGCATTCCCTTTGCCTCGCTGTTGCAGTTCACTGGCAGCTTAAAGCTGCAGCTAACTTAAACTCTAGACGCATTCATCCTTATCAATCGCTGGCACGTTTAGACTACGGTTTGATTTTTCTCATGTCTGCACACACTGTTAGTTCTATTAGTTCTATTGAAGCTGTTTTATTTCTTCATGGTTTTTTTTGCCTGTTTTAGGAAGAGTCTACACTGTTTTATTACATATCAAATTTCCTTGGCTGGTGTCAGTGAAACGCATTTATATGTATCTGATGTAAAAAATAAATTAAAAAAGCCAGCAGAAAGATGTAGAAACATGTTTCGGGATATCATTCTGAGATTATGCTCAGATATTCTTCATGTACTGAGCCAATGCAGATGATATAAAGATGAGCAAATCTGCACAGAAGCTGTACAACCTTGAGTCTATAAGGCAGGGGTGGCTAACCCTAGTCACTGGGAGCCACAGGGTCGGCTATTTTTCATGTTACTCAGCTCTTGATTGATGAATTATAGCAGTTGCTTTCACAGTTAATTTACCTTAACCAGGTTTCTTGGGTAAAATGGCTGTTGATTTTTATTTTTTTGGTGCGAACAAAAACCAGCCGACCTTGTGGATCGCCACAAGCAGTGACACCCCTGCCTTTAAACATGACCGTTGCTTAACCCTCCCCCCTGATATCTGTCAGCGTGCTCACATTGGTGTCCTCTCCTACGCCCCTCCAGCCCAAGCTCTGGCTTCGGTTAAGACCTACACCTGAGCAGCGGTGAAGATGGAGACGCGTGACGTGGATTACCTGCGCAGACGCCCCCCCCCCCCCCAGGACAGGCTGCGCATACGCAGGCGCAGAGCGCGCAGCACTGCACTGCACTACACTGCGGGTTTCACGCTCTGGAACGGAGCCCCTCCATCCTCATGCCTCAAACTGTGACATCACTTCCCCCCTCACCATGACAAAATAGAGGACATTAATTATTTCTTCATATTATTGAAATTACGGTATTATCATGATTGATGATACTATTATTATTATTATTATTGAGTTTCATTCTTTTCAACGTGGGCCTTGGTTAAAAAGCGTGAGGTACCCATGAGTTTTAACACTTTTGTGAAGAATGAAGGCTGAACCATGGCATCTTTGAGACACACACACACACACAGAAAGATATAGACACAAGACACATTTTTATCGTAACCATTCAGGAGTACAGCCGTTCTGCCAGGATTTATTAATCTTGCTGCTTATTTTAGTTCAGTCAGTGTTTTTTTTTTTTTAAACACTCATTTTAGTTATGATTTTATTATTGCTGATATTTTTAACATTACACAACTCCCTTTTAGCAATTCAGTGTACAAACCATCTTTGTTTTTATATTTAAAAAAATATAAATATATAGTTGATTTTTAATTCAATAAGGTGCCACTTTATTGCTGCAGATGGACAGATTTGTAATATTTTTTGGGTTGTAATTATTTATACGTCGGATCGTCTGCAGTCCCTGCCGCACTGTTGCCGACACACACATTGAATGTTCTGGCTTTAAATCTGCTTCGATATTTTGTTTTCTATTGCTGAGATCTATTTAAAAAGATGAGACGAAAAGAGGCTTTCATAGGTTCGGTTCCTTTTTATGGCTGGTTTGGAGGCTTGGACTTGGGTAAGAGAGTAGCACATGTATAAAGCAATAAGCAGGTTTTGTTAATCCAGGACTGTGGTTTAGTGTACAAATGTAATTACAAAAGAGTTCATTGTGTATATACTGTATACCATACAATGAGCAGAGCTGATATAACTATAAGATGCTACTTATTAGAGTTAATATGCAAATGTTCATATCTCATCTGTTTTATATCATGTTAAATAAATGTTGATGTTCTTACTCTGCTGTCGCGAAGTTTATTTTCGTCTTGTAGGGCTTTTTATCACGTACAGTCGATGCGTTTGTGTCAGTCTGACCATCCTGTCGTTTCGTTCAGGTCAAACCCACTGAGATCCTGGTAACTATCTCCTGCAGCCCTGGAAGACCACGCACATGTACATTGCCATTCTGTTCTTTCAGACTGGCATCAGAATGCAAACGACTGTAATGTAAGAGAAATGCTGTGCCATGCCGACCGTGCGCTTTACATACAATCAGTGTGAACAAAAAGACAGCAACGTTTTAATGTCTGATCTTGTGAGGGGTTGTCTGTGTCCTTAGTCTCACAGCATGCTCTCCCAGCAAATAGAGCTAGGTAGGTACAGTGTTTGCATATAGGCAGTGCAGAATTATCCTTGCACTTTGGATAAAATGCAGGATGCACTAATTGGGGGGAGGCATGGTGATCGGAGCACTCTGATACAAATTGGCCTGGCTCCCATGCTTATCTCAGTAATGGTGGTGGTTTCTCTGAGCATTAGTAAGGTGTTTTTTTCTAATCAGGGAGGTTTCTCCATTTGTGCAGTAGTTTCTTTCAGTATATGGATAGATAGGCTCTACAGTATTGCCATTTTAGGGCCATTTGCTCCTGAAATTGATGTGTGCTAACTGGAAAAATAATTTTGGAGCACATCTAAGTGGGATGCATAGTGAGTACCTGAATTTTTCAAGTTAGGAGCACGTGCTCCTTGGGGGGGGGGGGGGGGGGGGGGATGATAGCGTTGAGCCCTGACAGACATTTTATTAATATTCAAAGGCAGCTTAGTCTGCCAAATAACAGTAGAGGGGAACAAAGCCACTTTGTGCTTCACCTTAGCAAAGGTTGTGGTCGATGGCAAGGTTTCCCCTCTGTGTGGTTTCTCCTCTGTGTGGGTTTCTCTCCGCACTCCTGTCGAGTCTCAGTAGCAGTGTGACTCACCTTAGTAAAGGTGTGGGTTTTTTTTCTCAACTATGGCAGGTTCCCTGTAGAGGCGTTTTTCTCTCAGCAGCAGGAGAGGGATGGAGTCTGCGTCTGACAAACTGCACTCTGGGGAAATGGCAGAGGAATCAAAGCCATAATTAAGAGAAAACATTCTCTGAAGAAGTCAACTCATTTAAAGCAGGGAGAGGAAGCACAGCTTAATGGCATCAGCATTTTTACAAAATGGTGCTTTCATTCCCCGTGAGGATGAGTGTGTGTGTGTGTGTGTGTGTGTGTGTGTGTGTGTGTGTGTGTGTGTGTGTGTGTGTGTGTGTGTGTGTGTGTGTGTGTGTGTGTGTGTGTGTGTGTGTACAGTGCCCTCCATAATATTTGGGACAGACATCATTTTTTTTCTTGATTTGGCTCTATACTCCACAATTTTAGACTTATAATCAAACAATTCACATGTGACTAAAGCTTTTCCCAGCTTTTATTAAAGAGTATTTTTATACATTTTGGTTTCACCATGTAGAAATTACAGCACTTTTAATACGTAGCCCCTCGACCCCCCCGCCCCATTTCAGGGCACGTTATGTACCTATACGAAAATGTCTGCTTTGACTCACTGGGTTGGTGCCAACTCTTGCCAATGCGTGTACATGGGAACAATGCTCCTGAAGGGTAAATGCTGGCCCTTTGGGTCCCCACCAGTCCGAAGTATCCGGACCTCATGTCCGATCTGTGATTATCTCATGAAGTGCAAAGGACCCGGAGTCTGGCCTCCGAGTCCCTAAAGCACTCTGGGATTCAAGACCCCCTTGATTCAAGTGCGTCCTCATCAATACTCAACCTTTGCTGACGGCCAAGAGAATGGGGATCGATATCACGGGTGTGTGGAGATGAAGTCGCCGAGGACCAAAGAGGGCAATCGAGGAACGGAGAGGGCGACTGAAATTCGGCCCTCCAGCGCGATCTTTTGTCCCTTGCTGCCCCTCTTGGAAGCTGGAGTAAAGTAGACCCGGGGAGTTCTGGGGAGCGGCGCGTAATGAGCTTGTTTTCATTGCGGTTTTTAATGAGGCCATTTTTGCCGGCGCCAGCTGTTTTATTGCGCTGCAATGGGGGAGGGGGGGTGGAGAGAGATGATAACGGATCAGTCATTCCGCTTTTTTCATCGGCTCCGATGAGCTCGCCTCGTTTCCGTCGGTTGCGTTTGTGCATTAACCCCTCGCCTCACCGCCCTCTCTCCTCCTGCCCCAGCCAGCCCGGCCGTGGCGCGGCCCTTGCACCCAAACAGAACCCCTCCTGGGCCCACTTTCGGGGACGGACCCACATGAGGAGGGCGGGGGCGGTGCTGTGCTACGTGTTAACGGAAATGTCGCTCTTCAAACACTTCGCGAGGGAAAAGAAAATGTGAAAACACCCCCAGTGTACGCTCAACTCTCGTTACGTCTCTCAGTGCGTTCCATCCCCCGATCATGTGATCCGCTCTGATTGAAAGTACAGCACTTCGCCGTTTATTTATAGTTTATGGATAGCCCGCTGACGAAGGACCCAGTTGTCCGAAACGCAAGTCATTATTTCAATTAATAAAGCTGCAAGCGCAGCAAGAGACACTGTTGCAGTAGTTTATTGCGTTATTATATTTATAGATTTAAACATTTTGCCTTTAATTATAGTTTTATATGGTTCCCATACTTCAAAACCAGTCAGAGACCCTGGATATCAATATTCCTGCCTGCAGCATGCCAACGGGTATTCTTCATCTACCTCATGGCTATCGTTCCTTTTATTTTTCCGTCATATAATTACCTATTTATTTTTAACCTGGATTTGCATAAGTATAGTCAGGCATTGTCTACCATACGAAGTGTGCTACAGATGCACTAGAAACAGATTTTTATTATTTCTGTGAGTCGGTATACATCTGGGGATTAAGGTAATCAATATACATCCATAATATATACGCACACATACGGTATACATACACATATACAGTACATACTGCGTATACACACAAGCATCTGTAGGCATTGACATTTTTATTTTTATTTGCATTGGCTTGTGCTTCAGTATACAACATGCTCACATATGGATACGTGCAATTGGAAGCCCTGTTTCCAACAGCTTAAAGCACACTAATACCTGCTGAGGGTCTGGTGGTATACCCTAAATGATGATACTATGGCGCAGCGCCTCGCACCATTCCCCATACAGAGGGCGACGTGCCCGCCTCCTTTCTGTGCTCCTCTGACTGAGCATCAAAGCGATTTGCGATGCGTGGTGCTGTGATCTCAAATATTACCATTATGATGAAATCACAACGCACCCTGAGAACACAGCCTGCAAAGTCACACTGAGGCAAGGTAGGTCACCTGGGAGCTTCCAAGAATCAAGCCTTCGCAGTCAGAGAGAAGGGAGGGACCTCACCTCTCACTGTACAGCATACTGTAGGCCTGCATTGGACACCAAGTATCCGATTAAATACAGAAAAAGACCATATTATTTCCATAAAAGCTCTACTTTGACCACAGAGGTCAAGACCTAGTTAACTCTCCCATTACAAGCCCATTTTTGTAGACTTTGTTTCTTTGGTTAGTATATAAATAAGGCTCACTCACTACAGCATTGTCAGTTTCTGGTGCAATGGACAGGGGCAAAGGATGAAGATGCCAGGGTGCCAATGACCTGCTCGGCTGCACTCTCTGGTCCTCTACTACATTTCCCATGGGGCTGAGTGCCTGCACTCAAGGTCCCATCTGAAGCTTTGCCTGTGTTCCAGGCTCTCATGCTGCACAAAGATCTGTGGAGGTTCACTCACCCTTAAGACGTCTGAATGGCTCATCCCATTCACTGCAACTACCACATGAGGCAATTCATAGAATATAACTGCAATTTATGCAGAATCTTGTACCCTCTGATGCAACTGGCACATTAAACGATGGGTAGGCAGCAGCAGCATCTTTTTCTTGAGTTATTTTTCCCTGGAAGGGGGGGGCGTGGCGGGGGCAAGGTTATTCAGGGTCAGAAAACAAATATACCTTATATAATATAGAATAATCAGATATGTACATACATACAATCATGGCATATTCTTGTGATTATTTATGGAAGACAGCTGCTATGTCTACTTTAATATTTCAAGAATCCTTGGTCTAATATGAGAGCAAAGACGAATAATGAGCTAATGCTTGTTCAATGAAGCAATCTAACTGCCAAAAGGGAAATCTAGTTAATTACTGTTTGTAATGGTATTCATCCCACCAACTGCCTGGGTGCATTTCAAATGATTGCTGATGAGTGTAAACAATGGTAGTGTCACTGTGTCAGATGATTGTCATTCAAAACAAAAATCATAATGAAGCCTCGTTACAGTGCCAATCTACAGGTAGTGACCAAAAAGGCAGAAATTGCATTACATTGCCATTACATTACATTACAAATGCCAGTGTGGAGTCAGTGTTGTGTTGGGCTGTCACAAGAATCCACATAGCCTGCAATTCTGCAGGAAAGATGCGTTCTTCCACGAGAAAGTCGATCATCTCGTGCTTTTTTGACAGAGGTGAAAATCTGT
The DNA here is from genome assembly GCA_029718625.1 of Synaphobranchus kaupii. Lineage (NCBI taxonomy): Eukaryota > Metazoa > Chordata > Actinopteri > Anguilliformes > Synaphobranchidae > Synaphobranchus > Synaphobranchus kaupii. The sequence goes on along the minus strand of CM056376.1, from coordinate 93,137,177 downwards.
CATTGTTCTAGGATCTCCCATACTGAGAAAATTTCAGTCAATTTATTTAGTTGCTCTTCTGTTTAGTCTTGGCCACCTGTGTGTTATGGTTTTATGTGTGATGTATGCTGCCTGGCATGACCTGCTGCACATGTCCCATCCCAAGCAGCACTACTCCTCGAGGAAGGAAAAACTAGCACCAATGCAAAACAAATGCAAATGCATTTTTAAAAAGGAGGGCAGGACAGTCCGCCCGCCCTCTGTATTTCTTGCTTTATTCAGACAGACCGTATGTCTCACCCCAAAAATAACTATCTTAACCTAAGGTGTGACTGCTTGTTTATTCAGAGAAGTGTGTTGTTGTCACCTGTGAAATATTGGTGCAGCCACCCTCATCAGCGGTCATACACAGAGCATTGTATTCCTGAGGAACTTATCAAAAAAATATCTTTAGAACAGAGCCATTTTGTTTATTCTGAAGGCTTTTACTCTGAAGTATGGCTTATTTAAAGAGAGAAGGGAAATCATAGACCATATCTATGGGATTCAAGCATTATTGACTCTCACTTACAACGTGGCTCAGAATGAGGTGCTGTCAGTGTTGCTAAGAGACACGGTTGAAACATGATTTACACAGACTCTTAGTTTCTCTATCTGGCTTTCTCTCGCTCGGTAACTCTCCCTCTCCACATGTTCTTCTTTTCTCTTTATTGAGGCTGAGGGACTCTAAATCTCTACCCTCCGCTCATCGAAACTCACTGCTTTACCGAAACCACGGTTGCTGTGGAACCCGTGTGATTTCCTGGTTATGCCGTTTCCCAAGATTCTCTGTAACATAAAGATACATTAAAATATTAAATAAATAAATAGATTGTGTGTCTTGTCATGCTCTATATGCTTCACAATGAAAATGATTTGCCTGTTACCAGAAGTTACATATCCAGAATGGCTTGTCTCGTAAACAGCTTCAGCAGCAAACAGAAATGCACAAACACAACCAAACCTTTGTTGCATCCTGAATTTCTACCTTGATTAATGTATGAATTATAAATGCAGAATTAGATTAATAAGTCATTACAGATCTCCATACCAACTCATAGCCGAATTGTGATCCATGTGGGATCCTACCCCTAAGGAACTCACAATTTCACAAATTTTAAGAGTATGTAAATTATCTCATACATTAAAAAGAAAACAAAAACAGTTATCTGTTGACAACAACAACAAAAAGGTATGAAATAAATAATTGTGGTCAACAAACAATTCCATCAATGTTTTTCTTCAAAGGAATTAACTTCTAAAATCAAAAGGGAACAAGAAATGTTTTCATAAGGATCTGCATTGCCCCCTGGTGGTAAGAGCTTCTGCTGGTAACATTCAGTCAAACCTTGTGTGTACAGGAAATACAAGCAAAGTATTAACAAGTCTGAGAAACAACTTTTTTTTAAATTTTTTTTTTTACTTTATCTTGATTTTTGTATTTGAGTCTGGTTTCTTCCTACATGTCTTCCAGGGAGTTTTTCTGTGGATTTTTACTGTGGATAATCTATTGTACAATATGACAAATATGGCGGCATGTCTGCAAATAAATTGTGTGGAAAAAATTCCTTCAAATGCTCCATCGAGTTTTACACTTCGAGATGGAAAGTGTATCCTACATGTATGTACTCATGATCAGATTCAAGTTGTCGCAACAGTATTAAAGCAGACTAGCTTTCATGTTTTTGTCTGACCTATAATTAGCCTAAAAATAAAGTGTTTTGTTCATCAGTACAGCCTTGGTCTATATCCATAGCAACATATATAAGCTTGGTTTTTATCTGATGTAATTTAAAATTGGTATATTGGACTTTGTGTTGTATACTTCCACTTGAAAATAACTGTCAAACCGAGCAGAATCCCTATACATACTGTAGCTATTATTTTTTTAGGCAATGTTCTTAAAATGACAGCCTACTAAAATATTTGTTAATTACATAGACCTACATCAAGTGTCAGATAGATAAGGCATTAGATACCTTACAGTGAAACTTAAAAAAATGTCTCTCAGCTTCCTCCTCACTCTATTCAATAATTGAAAGTGGTGACACCACACCAGAAGAGACAATTAAACAGAATAAGATGAATAGTGAAAAGGGAAATGTTTCAGTTTATACCATTCAATTCAAATAAGAAACATCAAGGGTTATGTTTTCCTGTTGGGTAATGTATTCAGGTTTACCCACGTTTTACTGTAATTTAGACTTCAATGCTGAAGTACACTAGTATACTCCAGCAGACTATTGTTTCACATGGGGTACTCCTCGCTAATAATAATAATACAGTGTACAGCTGTACTACCGTCATGCAGTACAGGTGTAATGATGCTGCTGTACAGTAAAGGTATTATACTAATAATGTAGTGTGCCGGTATAATGACACTTTAGTGTTGTGCAGGTACCATAATCCTGTAGACTAATATAGCTATAGATGTAATGCATTAAATAGCTACAGCTATATGGTAGCACTATACCTGTATAATGATAATATTCAACAAACGTTTCTGTTACCCCTTGACAACTCTTACTACTACTGCTACTTCCACTATTACTACTACAACCACCAATACAACTACCACTACTACTACTTTAAATTATACTATAGCCTACGTATTGGAAATAAGAATACACCATTGTAACTATAATATTTAATGATTCGGTCAGCAAATAGTTTCTTCTGAAACTCAAAGTCTATTTTAACTTAAAAGCTCATTTTAATTTAAAGTAACCCCTACGCCACACTTGTAAACGTGTAATAAGCTACGTGTAAACTGAGAATCGATTAAGTTTCTTTTCACACCGCTAACGCGCGGTGCCCTTTGATTTGACTGAAAACACCATGTGACGTGTTTACACAAACCAGAAACGATTGCTTATTTTCAACGGTGAGAAAAGAAACTTGTTCTACCCATTGGGGGAACACGACGTCACGTTTGCCTCCTTTCAAGTCCCTGTTCAACCCCGAGGTGAAATCTCTTGCCATTGATTACTGTGTGAGTGTGTTTAAGTGTGTGTGAGAGAATCACTACTGTCAATCACTACTAACTCAATCGTGGACGAGACACTTTAAAAATGGCTTCCGCTACACCTGACGGCGCTGAGCAAGATTCCCCATCACAAAGCGACCAACACGGCGTACTGCTCACAGGAGAGGCCGAGGAGAAGACGCAGGGCCTGCAAGCCCCGAAAGAGGAGCCGAGTGACAGCGAGGTTATAAAAATGGAAGAAGTGGACGGCGAACAAGTCCACGGAGAAGGGGACGCAAATGCCCCGGTGGTACCCGACGTAGCCGAGGCGGGACCGGCCGGAGAGGAAGGGGAGGATATAGGTTGCGAGGTCGCCGGAGCATTGGAGAGCCCGGAGCAGCGAAGCCCAGCGAGCTGCAGTGAAACCGGCGACGGCACAGAGAAAGAGCTGAAGCAGGAACAAAGGGAGGAGAACGAGTCTTCGTCCAGCGACTGTATAAAGCCGGGGTTAGGTTTAGACTGCATAAAGCCTGGGTTAGGGTTAGACTGCATAAAGCCGGGCAAAAGCGAGGATGGGACGGAGAAAAACGGTGCCAGCAAAAGGCGAGCCAGTGTGGAGATGTCATCATCAGATGGGGAACCCCTCAGCCGCATGGATTCCGAAGACAGGTCAGAGAAATTAAAATGTGATTCAGAAATATGCATGCTTTCAAGGTAGATGGCTATCTGAACCTATTTAGAATAACTAGTTTGCTATATAACTATATGTACCTTGATATAGCCTATTTAACAGGTATGCAGGTATTCCCAGCAACCCCGTAGTATCTATCCTATATTTACACACATTCTTATAGTAGCTACCCTGCAAAAGTCCCCATTTTAGTCCCCTCAAAGTTATGATGTGACGTTTCCTAGGGATGTCCTAAAAACATTACTAAAAACATTATCTGTTTGACTCATGCCATCCACTGTTGCATGCTGTCATCATTTGGGATGGCACCCGGACGAATGGGTGACACACGAGTGGTGCCAGTTAATGAACTTACAAAACTATGTGTACTGTGGTTAGATTTGACCTCTGTTGATTCATTTTACCCATTCACGCTCTGTTTATCAATTCGTTTAACTGGCCGTTTTTGGTAGACCATCTAAGTGTTCATTTTCAAAGTTTAACGTTAGTTTACTACACAGATTTATCGTTTTCTGTTGTGTTGGTTGTTATGAATATTAATAGGGAATAAAATTACATGGGCTACGACATATAGCTAGTAACCTACTAAACGTGCAATTGGTTCGATAGGTTAAGTCATCGTGAGTTCGTTTTTGCAGTAAATTGATGCTAAATCCTGGGAAAGATCACTATCTATTTTGTATTCTTCTGTTTTAGATATCAATAAATTCAACCGTAATGGCGCAGCTTACAGTATAGAAAAACAACAGTCAAAGTATCATCTTTGTTTTTCCCGAAATCTGTATGAGTAAGAACCAGCAATGTAGCTGATCCATACCTTGTTAAGTTTCAACATAAAGGTTAAGATTAAGGATAGATTCTCAGAGCAGGCCAAGGCCTATAGCTTAGGTGCAGATAGGTAATTCTCAAGGAACCAACCTGGAACCATGGCCCTGACGATTTGTGTGCCATAATCATAATATACATTAACAATATTTTCATCATTATGATGATTTAATACATGCTCTTTGTGGGGCAATGATAACAATATAATAATACAGGTAAATTTTAATGTTCAAAGAACATAACGTTTGCATAAAACCACACATGAAATGCAACATAAATGAATTCACAAGAAGATATGTGTTTGTTTGTTTTTTACAAAAAAAGTGGCCCAACATATCTACCTCATTACCGCTATTGAAGATATTGTTTATTTAAAACATACTTGTTTTTTATACTACAATTTGATGTCCCATGATGCTTCAGTGACAAGAGATCTTCAGGATGGACATGAGGTAAGCAGCAAAATTTTGAAAAGAAAATTAAGTTATCTCTGAATCCCTTTTGTGTAACTGTATCCCTTGTGTTACTGTCATAACCGATATTGATCATTCTTTCTGAAAAATTATAGTTGTATCCTTAAAAAAAATTTCAATATAAGGGCATTCTAATAACTTACAAGAGAATTAATGAAATTTTACGTTGTCATAATGGCTACTGCTGTTTCTAGCAAGATTATGCTATGTTTTCTCATTACCGCTAGAATTTTTTGTCATTGCTGCCTATGCGTTTGTCCTTAAAGGTCATGAGAGAATCAATATCGGAAATGATAGTACGCTAACTATTGAACAGATGTGAACTTAAGTGAGGCATCCCTGATCGTTTCTTGTTGTTGTCACAGGTAAACATATAAAGCAAAAAAGAAGGCTGCTGCAAAAGCTAGATTGCAAAAGTTTAGATCGGAGATCTACAGTGACCCACAGCGTTTGGAGGAGTACAGGCGAAAGGAAAGAGAGCGGTAGAGAGCTATTTTGAGTAAGGAAAATTACAGGGTGTGTTAATTTTTGGTTGAGCTCTTTTGTTACAACTTGCACGATTGATGTAAAACTGGCAATAGTGAAACCAATGCATTAACAGCGGTGGAAAATTTTGTCAGCCCGCTGCTGCTAAATGAATATAGTGGAAACACTGGTTAATTCACATGGGGTTAAGACAGATGAAAGGGTGAATGACTAAAATATTGTAAGCTAATTTGCTGGTAGAATGGTTTAAAAAAATAATTAAAATTTAAAATATTAAAATTGTGAAAAAAAATAGATTTTCAGTAATGCTTTCTTGGTGTGTATTGACTACAGTGATCTTTGCTTTCAGATATCAACGGAGGAAACGAAACGGTGAGCTGAGGATAACTTCAGAGTTATCTCCCAAATGGCGTGAAAGGCTAAAGAAAAAATGGAGAGAAAATTCCGCAAGGTATCGCAGAAAGACGAAACGAGTGAATGTACTCTTGGACTTAACGCCTACATTCGCACTTAACGAAGAGCCGAAAGCCAAAAGCCACTTCCAAATTGATGTGCCCCTACATCAGGCAGAACTGCAATTGGAAGGCTGTTAATTTAGACTTGTCGCGCCCAAACAAGGCACCCACTCCAAAATCCAAAAAAATGGAAACCATAAGTAAACTCAGGAGAAAGTTGAGGCTGGCAGGGGAAAGGCTGAAAGAAAAGCAAAATGAGATGAAGAGTTTGAAAAAACGCTTGAAGACTGGAAGCAAAAGGTAGAGCAAGAGCATTGACGTTTTTGGCAAAAAGGGAATGCAAAAAAATGGTTCAGCAGAAAAGGTTGCACATCAACTACCCAAGGAAAGTCATGGGGATTGTTGTCCAGAGGTTCATACACAGAGATGTCATATCAACTGTAATCAACGGAGCAATGAAAAAGGGGCGCTTTTTCCGGAAGAGGTTCCTTACAAATACCACGGAGAAACTGCATTCAAATTTCATGTCCGAAGATTTCTTTCTCACAGTTTCGCAAGTTGCGTCCCTTTTGGATTGTGAGGCCAAGGGTCAGTAATGGAGAGACGTGTGCATGTAAAATGCATGAAAATGTTGGGCAGAAGATCAAAAAACTGCACCACCTGGGATTTGTACCAACCTCCTCCACAACTGATTTGTTTACCGTAGCTGTTTGTGAGAAAACATACCTGATGGTGTTGGGGGTGCATTGAAGAGCTTAGAGCCTGGGTAACCCCTAAATATAGATACCTACTGGCTACCATTAGTGTTTTTGCATGCCTATGTGATTGCTAGTTACAAGCTCATCAATAGATGTCTGCAGGATCGAAACAAACAGCAGGCATTGCCCCCTGCCTATGAGACAAACTTGGGGCTACAATGCTCCACGAGTGTGTAAGGTCAAATTCATGCAATAATCTTTCACATTTATGTTGACAAATACAGTGTTCAATTAATGTATTATTTGATAAAACAATAAACTTACTTTTTTTTTTAACCATAAGAAGTGTTCTATAATATTGATCTATGGTTTGTTATGCATTTATCTTGGTTGTAATTTACTTTCAGTAAGGATATGTGTTAATTTTCATTTGTACAAGGAACAGCTCATAGCTTTTCTGAGGTGACACACAATAATGAGGATCATTACCAATTTTTTTATTCGCATTCCCACTACCAGATCATCATTACCAAAAGGCTTCACTATTTTTTCTTTTTTTTTTCCTTTTCTACAAATTGGAACTTCAGATCAATAATTAACTGTGACGTATTTCTTCTCGGCTGTGAAAATTGAGCCAAGCAATTGATAAATGCATAGCTCACTGGAAATAACATTATTTATTGCTTGCAGTATTTTGCAGTAATTGTATAAACTTGCAAAATAATATATTTTGTTAAAAAGTAATTTCCCTTGATTCTTATATAACTTGTAAGACCCATTACAGTGTCCAGCCGCTAAAAAGAAAATTTGAATATATTGAAGAATATATAATTTTTTGTATTTATCCTCATGTGAAATTGTCTTGTGGTAATATGCATATTTGTTAACTCACTGAGGAAAATGTTTTTAAAAAATCTATTAAAATTTAAATAAAGATAGTGCTAGTATTAAAATCAGACATTCTTCTTGATATTCCAAGTGGAAAATATGTAATTTTTGAGATTTAAAATTTTTTCAGAGAATCTATCTTAATGCAAATGTACATTTTAAAATAGTCTTCAGGTGAATATTGGCAAATTGTTTTGAAAATCAGCTTTATAGTATATAGTGTGCTGCTCTTGTATTTTCTTTAGTTATTTTTCATTGCTTTAATTCATTTAGTTATTTACTTATTTAGGTATTAGGTATCCACTTAGAGTATGAACACACATCAAGTTAATACATTGTGTGGGGGGAAAGCAGCCCGGAGCTTGTCCTGTGAATCAGTGTGAGTGTGTTCCCACTGTCTAGAACATTGGAATGGCCAAGTAACACATTGTCAGAGAGGAAAAAAATCCCATTTGTGTTGAGATGGATACAATTCTGCGCCAAGGCTTGATATGTTTTTCTGTCTTTAAGTGTGAAGTAATTCTCTAAGTTCTCTAGAACTTAGAGCTCGCCCTGCATACAGGAAAGTGTGTGTCTGCCAGAATTGGTGAGAAATTACAAGGCGACGCATCTTTAACCTTGTGAGCGGGGTGCAAGCTTGCTTGCAGTCATTTGTGGGAGGACATTGAGACGAGGGAAAAGTCGATTTTGTGCAGAGCGGATGGTTCACAGGCTGTGATGTGCACTTAATCACATATTTTATGGAGTATCAAGGATGAGCTTTGAAATTGGCTCTCGTGGGCAGAACCCAGGTGTAGGTGCTGTAGCCTTGATGTGAAACCAAAAATAAGAACTCTGCTGAATTGGAAGTGCGTGTGGGGAATACCGTTAGTGTTTGTTTGCACAGTGATTAATGACATATACAGGCCTGGACACTGGTGAACACCTGCCTCTTCCCGCCATTTCCTTGGCACTGCCACACAGCTCGCCTCGTCCACAGGGCGTAGTGGATGGGACGCAGCCAGGGCTTAACGCGTGTTCTCCACGAAAAGGGAAAAATAACTACTTTGTATTATATCATAAATCAGTTTATATTGGCTCCAGTTTTAATAGCATGTAGTTATTCTGCTGGTTGGCAAGTATGTGCACATTTCTTAAATGAATGTATGTGTTTGTGCGTGCAAGTGCAAGTGCATTTACATGTTTCTGTATGTTTGCATATAACATTTTTCAACATGCTTGAGCAGAGTGGCACATTTCCCTTGCTTTTATGAAACTAGTTGTCATTGTTACAAAGCAGCAAAAGAGCTCGCCCGCGGTTTTAATGAGGTTTGGCCCAGGCGGACTGTGAAGGATGGCAGGACATGGCTCTGTTTTAAAGGAAACGGAAAGCTGCATACGCTCAAAGAGTTCTTGAAGACAAATGATTAGCGCCAGTGTTTCTGAAGTGTGCCTTCGCCCTGCCTGCCTGCCCTTGAATCAGGCGAAGAACAGCCCCCGTGTAAAATAGTGTGACAGGAGCCCGTGGGTAATGAAGCTCTCAGGGTCTTTGTGAGGAGGGAGGTCATTTCCCCCCCCGGTTCGGCCGTTTGCGGTCTTGCGTCACACCGGTTGAGCGAGGCTAACGCTCGGGGCTCTGTCACAGTCGAACCGCAGACCAATGAACCTCGGAGATGTTGGGTGGGGGGGGGGGGGTGGAGTACATGGGAGAGTACGTGGGAGCGGAAACGGACGCGAAAAAGCACAACCGTCAGCCTCAAGCCTGTCTAGCTACCATCAGCTGCCCGCGGAAACGCAGACCGCCGTGAGTCATACAAGGAGATGGCGCACGGTTTCAGAAATGTGTGAAAGGCCAGTTTTTTTGTTTTGTTTGATCGTTGTGTTCATTTCCAGAGTACTTACCTGCAGATTCATATCTTTTAAAAACCTTGTAACTCTCGTCTCTTTTTTTTTTTTTTTTCTGGACTAAAAGTCATGCTGCAGTGTGCATGCTGGCAGCTGCCTCTTCCTCACCCTTTTACATTCAGCTTACAGCTGAAGCACCTTCTGAATGTTCTACAGATGTTTTGGTTGTGGTAGAAATGACAGGTTGGTTTGTAATGGGGAAGTGACCTGCGCCTTCTAAGGCTACTCCAGAGAAATGGTAAGAGGGTATGTGCAATTTGTCATTAGTATGGACACAGCTTACACAGTTGGACATGCATTTATTATATAAACAGAGTGTGACTCTGGGTTCCAATGAGAGGCTGGTTGAGTCATCTGGTTTTACTCTGGAGTGTCATACAGTGTGCAGGGACAAGCTCACTGTTTATTTTCACACTGCTGCTGCTATTTCCTCTGATTAATGATACTGACCAGGGTCAGCCAGTGAATTCCCTATACTGTCACTGTGTGGAAAACTCTCTCTCTCTCTCTCTCTCTCTCTCTCTCTCTCTCTCTCTCTCTCTCTCTATCTCTATCGCTCTCGCTCTCGCTCGCTCTTCTTGTCTCTCCCTTGCCGTGGGTGTGAGGCCTTTTGTCGTCCGCGGCTCCGGAACAATCCGATTCCTTACATTTCCCAGGCTCCGTTCCGTGTCCCTGCTGACAGCTCTGCGCAGACAGCAAGGGGAAAAAAACAGTATTCACATCAACAGCGGAACTCAGCGGATTCCTCTCTTGCCTCAGGCCATGACAGATCCGCAGGAGGACACGGCGGTACGAGGACCAGCCGCTCCACCGCGTGTGAGCGTGGGGGGGGGGGGGGGGTGCTAGTTGAATGAATGTAAGATTTGTTTCTCTGAGAAGTACAGGAGGGCCGGGCCCGTCATTCGAAACCAGAACAACTGGAGAGAGGACCACCTGCCACGCCCACTCCCCACTGTGATCGCGGCCGTGTCTTCGGAGACGCCTTCGCGGCGGTGTAAGAGGGCTGAAACGGGCGCTAATGATGTCATTACGCCGGCGCTGAGAACTCAAGATGGATGCTAAGTGAAGAGCGATTGAGCCGTAAGCACCCTTACGCTTCAGCGGAGGCGTCTGAGAACGCGCGGCGCCGTTCTCCTTCCGTTGCAGGCGTCATCCATCAAGAGTGACAACCCGGGCGTGTCAAATGAGCGACTGCAAAATTGCTCTCTGCTGCGCGTCGCTCTACCGCCCTTCAGACGCGGCAGTACTCGTGTTACTTTTTGTGTGTTATTTTCCCTAATGCAGAGTATAAAGAGTGATTGGGCGTATATACTGTATGGCGGGAGAGCGTCCCTAACTGCAAGTCTTGACAGGAAATTGGGTTTTGAATTTACAATTTAGTCAAATGGCAGACCCTTTTAGACCAAGGGAGCTTGTGAGCAGAGATGTCGATTTGTGGGGCAGTTTTTCAGTCCACCATCTGTCAGACGGTGGGAAATGGACACTGAATTTGGCAGTGCCCCCAGTACAAGTCAGTCACTTAAAAATACACTTTTGAACTTGATTAGCGAATATTAACCAAATGAATGGGAAGCAGTCCTGTTCTGTCTCTCAATTTATCTGTGGTGAAAGGGGATAGAGGCTTAATGAACCCCATATTAGGCAGACCTGACGTGTGCAGTGAAACACTGGCTTGTATGAACCTTAATCAGGAATTTTACTGGGCATAACAACACTATGACGTCTTCACTTCCGCTACTCACTGACTGTGTGTTGGTTCTGCCCCGTTTAGCATAGCCCCCCCCCCCCCCTCATGGGGGCCTCATTCTCCCTGCTCCCCAAAGTGTGGCCCCTTTGTTACTTCATCTCTTTTGCAGGAGCCTTGTGACTTACCAGCCCATCTTATCTCCTGAGTCCTGAGTCCACCACATGGCATTGCTCAAGGACTGTGTGCATTGAATTAAAATATAAATCTTACAGTGTAACACCACCAGTCCTTTAGGCTGTTGCAGGCAGCGATATATGGTGTCATCTGTGTCACACAGCTAGGAGACTAGAACTAGGGAGAGCTAGAAGTTTCTCCACCTCAGGATGGCTTTGCTGCAAGCCCGTTACATTTAGTGGTTATTCTTTTATTTGCTTTTGCAGCCACGAGGAAGTGTCACTCTGTTTCCGCCCTTCTGAGCTGGCAGCGAAGCTACCGCCTCTCCTCCCTCCGACGTCAGGTCTGTGTTTATCAGTGGCCAGGTTCAGGAGCGAAAGCGTTCTCACCCTCTCTCCCCGGCCCGTAAGAGGGCCCGGGCATATTCCCGTCCGTAGAGCAGGTGCAGGTGCACCCCCTCCATCCTGAGCTCCACCTGCTCTGTGACTGCAGTCTTTCAGGGACTGCTACTCCCACTCCAGAGGAATAATCCCTCATCGCCGGCCCGCTGGGTTTTGATGGCTGCTGCAGTCGCCTGTCACAGGAAAAAGAGAAACGAAAGGGCAAATTTCTCATCATCATTTTTATATGGTGTCATTCTTTTCCCTGAACGGAACAGTGTTGGAAAAGTGATTGAACTCTCATGCTCAGTTCTGTAAAGCTGGCCAAGTGCAGGCCGCTACGGCGCAACACTTATGAGAAGCAGGTTTGGTGAAAGTCAGCCGGTTACAGAGCCGGCTGCAGTGACTGTCTAGACCTATCTTTGCATTAGAGAGGCTGTTGTACTTCTGGCAACAGCCGAACTCCCTCACTTAACGTATTCCAGCTGTGTAAACGGACAATATGGGAAACGTAAATCATTGCAAGTAACAGCAGATAAAGCTGTTTAAACAAGCGGGTGAAGTCGTGTAAAGTGGCCACCCCTTGTTACCCCCACATTGAATTAGCGTGACCCTGATGTAAGCTCTGCGACCTCTCTGTCTCCCCCTGCATCCTAGATCAACAGCAGCCCTGTGTAGCATTGCTGTGACTCTGTAGAGATAACTCTGTTATTTGTAGCAACCCCATGTGTCCCTCTGCTTCCTGCAATACCAGGAACATGCGACCTCTGTCCAACTTCCTACTGTTCCACCGGCATGCTTACATACAGTGCCTTGCGAAAGTATTCACCCCCCTAGGCATTTTTCCTATTTTGTTGCAGTACAACCTGTAATTTAAATAGATTTTTATTTGGATTTTATGTAATGGACCAACACAAAATAGTCCAAATAGGTGAAGTGAAATAAAAATAAAAACGTGCTTTAAAAAAATAAAATAAAATAAAAAACTGAAAAGTGGTACGTGCATATGTATTCACCCCCTTTGCTTTAATGTATTTTTAAAGTATCATATTTAATATTTGGTCGCATATCCTTTGCATGCTGTTACTTCCTGAAGTCTGTGACCCATCAACATCAAAAGACTCTCGATATCTTATTTTCAGGTACTGTTACAAGCAATACTATAACCTCTCTGCATTTGAATGGATCTCTATGGGAATTGGAGGGTGAGACTAGATTCAGATGTAAATTACACTGGTACAGTATGGAACACATGACTGGCTAAATGGCAGTAAGTCATCAAGGGTCTAAGGTATCAAATGAGCCCCAAACCATCACTCTGCGGCCACATATGGAGTAGATGTGGATGGATCACTTTAAGGGTTTCTTCTCCTGACTTTTTTCCCCATAGAGTTTTATAGGAAAATGAGTCAGGAGAAATAATACGTAGTACTCAGATATAACACTACTATGGCTGTGCAGTGACTCCTCTGTGACTCCCTCCTGCAGTGTTAGTAGCTGTAGTACTCTGATATAATACTAGTGCGATTGTGCGAAGACTCCTCAAACTTTGCTGTGATTCGCTCCCCCACTCCTCTCCTGTATCATGGCTGTACAGTGAGTCAGTGACTCATCTCGGACTCTCTCTCCCCCTCTCCTGCAGTATCAGCAGCACTCTGATGGACATGGACAGCGCAGCGTCCAGCGGCCGCTCCACGCCCGCCATGATGAACGGCCAGGGCAGTGCCACGCCCTCCTCCGCCAAGAGCATGGCGTACACCTGCTGCTGGGACCAGTGCCACATCTGCTTCAACTCCAGCCCAGACCTGGCCGAGCACATCCGGGGCCTGCACGTGGACGGCCAGCGCGGAGGGGTCAGTCCCACTTCCTGTCCTTCTCTTCCCGCTTCCTGTACGTCTCTCCATTCTCTTCTGCTCGTCCCCTCTGCATCTCCCCTTACCCGTGTCTCTGTTCTCTCTGTGGTGATCGGGCTCGCTGGAGGGACGCTGTGTTTGTCCTTGTCTTTTATATCGCACTCATTTGTGTGTGAAATTGCTACTGCTCATTTCTAATTTGAGTTTTTTTATGCAGTGATGCTGTTCTATTTTTTCAACTAGTAGGTGTACAGTGCCGTGCCTTTGGCTGTGTTGCTCTAATCCGTGTGTGTGTGTGTGCGCGCGTGCGTGCGTGCGTGCGTGCGTGTGCGCGCGCGTCTGCCGTTATCTTTTGAGGTCACAGATGGTAATTGACTGTGATTTGTTAGTCATCACATTGATAAGTGGTGTGAGGAGATTGGACCGACTGAGGCTGTGCTTATGAAAGCGGCTGTCCGTCTGATTGTCCTTTGTGAGGAAATGTAATGTCATATGCCCCTGATAATAGCACTTTTGGCCGCAGGCACTCACGCTGAGCATAATCCAAACTTCCTGTTTTATATGCACAACAGCTGGGAAGTGTCTTCTGTATACTATGGGCTCGCAGAAGATTAAAAACAGCTTGAATGCTTGTCCTTTCTTTTATTCAAAGTGGGGGTAGAATGTTTTGGCGAGTAGCTTTTTTTAAAAGCAAAGAGACTGTCATCACTCTCAGCTGCTGTTTAAAAAGAGGCCGTTTCTCTGCCCTCCAAAGTCTGGTTTGCCATGCCTGGGCTGAACATTAAGGCATTCTCAGTTCCTGCCCACGTTTCTCTGCTCTATCTCCCATGCTCATGTTTTTTTGGAGGTTGGAGAATGATCTTTTGCTCCTACAATATCCAAAGTTGGTATGGTTAAAAGTAATCTGTGTATCCAACACCTCCTTGTTCCTTGTAGTTTCGCTGCGTGCGTGTGTACGTGTGTACGTGTGTGTGTGCGTGTGCGCGAAAGTGTGCGCATGCGCGTATGTGCAATTAACAGAGTCCCTTGAAGCTATTTCCCCCTGCAGTGGAATGGGCTAATGGATCTGTGGTCTCTGGCAGGTGTTTGTGTGCTTATGGAAAGGCTGTAAGGTTTACAACACCCCCTCCACCAGCCAGAGCTGGCTCCACAGACACATGCTGACGCACAGCGGAGACAAACCCTTCAAGGTAGGCCTGCCAATGAGAACGAGCCTGCAGCTAACTCAGCCATGGCACCTCCTCTCACTTGTCATTAATGTTTAAATTGCCCATATGTCCCTATTAAATGCCAAGGCGAGCAAATGAATGAATAAAGTGGGATGTGGCAGAACTAATCGGCCTGTCACACACTACTGCATGTGGAACTCTGTGGAACTTGTGAATCGGTTGCAAATTGTTACAAATTGAACTTGCTGTCTCTGCGCCGACATTTCTGCCGAGTGATTGTACCTGTATGTTGTTGGCATAAAAACACAGCAGTTTTATTGATTTTATTCAAATTCCAAGGCATAGATTGCTTGCCAGAATGGGTGGATACACGCACTAACCAAGGAAGTCCTTTTTTAATTAGCTTTTCTGATGCGTGCCTGCCTCAGTAGAGCCCTCCCAGCAGTGCACCCTTGGGGATTAGTCTGTGTAAACATCCAGCGGTGCTTTGTGTTGTGCCCAGTGTTCCCCGGCAGTCTGTTTGTAATTGACCTCTGACCCCTGGCAGTGCGTGGTGGGTGGCTGCAATGCCAGCTTCGCTTCCCAGGGGGGGCTGGCGCGCCATGTGCCCACTCACTTCAGCCAGCAGAACTCGTCCAAGCTGTCCAGCCAGTCCAAGCTGAAGGAGGAGTCTCCCTCCAAGGCCGGCCTCAACAAGAGGCGGAAACTGAAGAACAAGCACAGGAGGTCCTTACGTACGTACTGAACTCACCTGTACAGCTATTGTATCACTATTATAACAGCTTTAGACATCCCATTGTTTACTACTGTTACTCTACACACCCTCTCTGTACATCGATAGTATCTCTGCTGTAACTAGTGTTACTGCGCACACCCCGTCTGTACATCTATCCCTCCTGTAACTACTTTACTCTACACACCCTGTTCGTACATGAGGACAGTCAGATTTAAAAACCTGCACTAAGCATTTCATTTTGAATGCCCCATTGCAGTTGTAAGCCCATCCCATCACTTTGGCATTGTTGTTCGGGAGGTCACAGAGGAAAACCCGTCCCCCGTTTGGGCTTACCCGTCCGTGGTTTGGGCTTACCCGTCCCCTGTTTGGGCTTACCCGTCTCCCGTTGGGGCTTACCCATCCCCCGTTTGAGCTTACCCGTCCCCCGTTTGGGCTTACCCGTCTCCCGTTTGGGCTTACCCGTCTCCCGTTTGAGCTTACCCGTCTCCCGTTGGGGCTTACCCATCCCCCGTTTGAGCTTACCCGTCCCCCGTTTGGGCTTACCCGTCTCCCGTTTGAGCTTATCCGTCCCCGTTTGGGCTTACCCGTCTCCCGTTTGGGCTTACCCGTCTCCCGTTTGAGCTTACCCGTCTCCCGTTTGGGCTTACCCGTCCCCCTTTGGGCTTACCCGTCTCCCGTTTGGGCTTACCCGTCTCCCGTTTGGGCTTACCCGTCCCCCTTTGGGCTTACCCGTCTCCCGTTTGGGCTTACCCGTCTCCCGTTTGGTCTTACCCGTCTCCCGTTTGGGCTTACCCGTCTCCCGTTTGGGCTTACCCGTCTCCCGTTTGGGCTTACCCGTCTCCCGTTTGGGCTTACCCGTCCCCCATTGGGGCTTACCCGTCTCCCGTTTGGGCTTACCCGTCTCCCGTTTGGTCTTACCCGTCTCCCGTTTGGGCTTACCCGTCTCCCGTTTGGGCTTACCCGTCCCCCATTGGGGCTTACCCGTCTCCCGTTTGGGCTTACCCGTCTCCCGTTTGGGCTTACCCGTCTCCCGTTTGGGCTTACCCGTCTCTCATTGGGCTCACCCGTCTCCCGCTGGGGCTTAGCCGTCCCCCATTGGGGCTTACCCGTCTCTCGTTGGGGCTTACCCGTCTCGTTGGGTTTACCCGTCCCCCGTTGGGGCTTACTCGTCCCCCGGCGACGCTCTAGCCGCCTGAGTCTCCTGCCCACGGTTTGCATAGCCGCGGTCAGGATTCGAGAGCAGACCACTGGGCACTGCGCTGAGAGCCAGCACCATTGCAGGACGTGCCCCCTGAAAGCCGCGCCATTGTTGTTGAGGAGAAGGGCGCCCTGAGGTGCTGCAGGTACCAGTTCCTCTGATGACAGCCAACCATCTGCCTCTGTTTTCCTGTGCCCTCTGCCTGCATTCTGCCTGCCTGATTACCTTTGAGCAGATACGTTTTTGATAACCAAGTCTTCCTTCCCTCCCACCAACGTCCTGGAGATATTGATTAAATTACCTGTTCTCTAGACCGATTTTAAACCTGAATGGATAAGAGACCCCTGGAGTCTGAATTGAATGTTAAGTTATTTTTATTTTTAAAACAATTATTAATTAAATTAATAGTCAGGGATGTGCGTTAATCGAACAGCTTGTAAACAAAGATGCCAAAATTCCCTCTTGAAGCCACGCAGGAACATCAGGTCTTTGGTAGTGATGACTGGTGCTGGTCGTGACGCGCGACAGCACTTACCCCCCGCCGCCCGCACCCAAAGATGGAAGCGAAGCCCCGGCGCCCTCAAACGCGGGGGGCAGAGCTGGGCTCCAGAGTAAAAGCTTTGCTGGAGGGTTGCCAGTGTTCTGATGTGCGCTTAATGAACGTGGCTTTAGCGCAGAGCTGCTGGGTCCTGAGCCACGGCTGCAAAGGCTGCTGGGAGATCAGGCAGCCTGCCAGCAGGTTAGCTGAGGTAACAGCAAACTCAGGCGCGGGAGTGTTGGAGTGCATCCCCCCCCCGCATTCCTGTTGAAATATCTGTGAAATATCCAATATGAAAGGTACATGCTTTGTACACGTGTGTTTGTAGAGATACCAGCCCATGACTGTGACTGCCCATTTTATGTAATTGCATGTCATGTGCTTTAGAAGAGGTCACAATGTTTTTGCAACTCATTTTGTAGCAGTACTTTGGGAAAACATTTTTTTTAAAATCATGTGTGCTGCTAAAATCTTGGCTTACTGATAGTAATGTCCACTTCCCAGGAAACAGCCTTATCACAGCTGACATGTATTTCCACATATCAGACAGATATACGGACAGACAGATAATCTCCAAAAGCAAATAAGGTTGTAACACATCAATAAAAATAAAACTATATGTACAAACAATGCGAGACAAAAACCTGATCAATATAGACAGCAATACAGTATATTATCACATACGTATCTGCTAATGCTACCATGCAATACTGTTACATACACCTGTACAGGAGCACACACTCATGCCTCTATCATACCTGTACTAGGGGCACACACTCATGCCTCTCTCATACCTGTACTAGGGGCACACACTCATGCCTCTATCATACCTGTACTAGGGGCACACACACACACACACACACACTCACTCATACCTGTACTAGGGGCACACACACTCATGCCTCTCTCATACCTGTACTACGGGCGCACACACACACACACACACTCACTCATACCTGTACTAGGGGCACACACACTCATGCCTCTCATACCTATACTAGGGGCACACACACACACACACACACTCACACATACCTGTACTAGGGGCACACACACTCATGCCTCTCTCATACCTGTACTACGGGCGCACACACACACACACACACACACACACACTCACACATACCTGTACTAGGGGCACACACACTCATGTCTCTCTCACACCTGTACTAGGGGCACACACTCATCCCTCTCATACCTGTACTAGGGGCACACACACACACACACTCACACATACCTGTACTAGGGGCACACACACTCATGCCTCTCTCATACCTGTACTACGGGCGCACACACACACACACACACACTCACACATACCTGTACTAGGGGCACACACACTCATGTCTCTCTCACACCTGTACTAGGGGCACACACACTCATCCCTCTCATACCTGTACTAGGGGCACACACCCATGCCTCTCATACCTGTACTAGGGGCACACACACACACACATACACTCACACATACCTGTACTAGGGGCACACACTCATCCCTCTCATACCTGTACTATGGGCACACACTCATCCCTCTCACACCTGTACTAGGGGCACACACTCATCCCTCTCATACCTGTACTAGGGGCACACACTCATCCCTCTCACACCTGTACTAGGGGCACACACTCATCCCTCTCACACCTGTACTAGGGGCACACACACACACACACACACACACTCACACATACCTGTACTAGGGGCACACACACTCATGCCTCTCACACCTGTACTACGGGCACACACACACACACACACTCACTCATACCTGTACTAGGGGCACACACACTCATGCCTCTCACACCTGTACTACGGGCACACACACACACACACACACACACACACACACACACACACTCACTCATACCTGTACTAGGGGCACACACACTCATGCCTCTCTCATACCTGTACTACGGGCGCACACACACACACACACACACACACACACACACACACTCACACATACCTGTACTAGGGGCACACACACTCATGTCTCTCTCACACCTGTACTAGGGGCACACACACTCATCCCTCTCATACCTGTACTAGGGGCACACACTCATGCCTCTCATACCTGTACTAGGGGCACACACACACACACACACACACACACACACACTCACTCACTCACACATACCTGTACTAGGGGCACACACTCATCCCTCTCATACCTGTACTAGGGGCACACACTCATCCCTCTCATACCTGTACTAGGGGCACACACACACACACACACACACACACACACACACACACTCACACATACCTGTACTAGGGGCACACACACTCATACCTCTCTCATACCTGTACTACGGGCGCACACACACACACACACACACACACACATACCTGTACTAGGGGCACACACACTCATGTCTCTCTCACACCTGTACTAGGGGCACACACTCATCCCTCTCATACCTGTACTAGGGGCACACACTCATCCCTCTCACACCTGTACTAGGGGCACACACTCATCCCTCTCATACCTGTACTAGGGGCACACACTCATCCCTCTCACACCTGTACTAGGGGCACACACTCATCCCTCTCACACCTGTACTAGGGGCACACACACACACTCACACATACCTGTACTAGGGGCACACACACTCATGCCTCTCACACCTGTACTACGGGCACACACACACACACACACACACACACTCACTCATACCTGTACTAGGGGCACACACACTCATGCCTCTCACACCTGTACTACGGGCACACACACACACACACACACACACACACACACACACACTCACTCATACCTGTACTAGGGGCACACACACTCATGCCTCTCTCATACCTGTACTACGGGCGCACACACACACTCACACTCACTCATACCTGTACTAGGGGCACACACACTCATGCCTCTCTCATACCTGTACTACGGGCGCACACACACACACACACACACACACACACACACACACACTCACTCATACCTGTACTAGGGGCACACACACTCTTGCCTCTCACACCTGTACTACGGGCACACACACACACACACACACACACACACACACACGCATACCTGTACTAGGGGCACACACACACTCATGCCTCTCACACCTGTACTACGGGCACACACACACACACACACACACACACACTCACACTCATACCTGTACTAGGGGCACACACACTCATGCCTCTCTCATACCTGTACTACGGGCACACACACACACACACACACACACACACACACACACACTCACTCATACCTGTACTAGGGGCACACACACTATTGCCTCTCACACCTGCACTACGGGCACATACACACACACACGCATACCTGTACTAGGGGCACACACACTCATGCCTCTCACACCTGTACTACGGGCACACACACACACACACACACACTCACTCATACCTGTACTAGGGGCACACACACTCTTGCCTCTCACACCTGTACTACGGGCACACACACACACACACACACACACACACACACACGCATACCTGTACTAGGGGCACACACACACTCATGCCTCTCACACCTGTACTACGGGCACACACACACACACACACACACACACTCACACTCATACCTGTACTAGGGGCACACACACTCATGCCTCTCTCATACCTGTACTACGGGCGCACACACACACACACACACACACACACACACACTCACTCATACCTGTACTAGGGGCACACACTCATGCCTCTCTCATACCTGTACTACGGGCGCGCACACACACACACACACACACACACACACACTCACTCATACCTGTACTAGGGGCACACACACTATTGCCTCTCACACCTGTACTACGGGCACACACACACTCACACACACTCACTCATACCTGTACTAGGGGCACACACACTCATGCCTGTACTGAGGGAACACACTCATGCCTCTCTTATACCTGTACTACGGGCACACACACACACTCTCATACCTGTACTAGGGGCACACACACACACACACACACACACACTCATGCCTCTCTCACACCTGCACTAGGGGCACACACACACACACACACACACACACACACACACACACACACATACCTGCACTAGGGGCACACACACTCATGCCTCTCTCACACCTGCACTAGGGGCACACACACTCATCACTCTCTCCCTTGCTTGCTGCAGCGCGGCCACATGACTTCTTTGATGCACAGACGATGGACGCCATCCGCCACCGGGCCATCTGCCTGAACCTGGCCACTCACATGGAGAGCCTTGGTCACGGCCACAGTGTCGTCTTCCACAGCACGGTGAGTCCTGCGCCAAATGACCATCTAATGATGATGAGAATTCCACCTGTGCTGGTTGCTTTGTTCGGAAAACTTATTCACGGCAACCTGCTGACATGTCACCTCCTGCCGGAGTTGGAAATTTAAGTACCTCGCTTAGTCGCATTTATATCTTTCGAGTATCAAGCTCATTATTCCATGCTCTTGACCTCCACATTGGATTGCTTTTTGGAATCCACCTGCCTACAGTTGTTGTGTTGTTACTATTCTGTCACTTTCAATTACCACTCTTCAGTAGTGAGGTCAGGTTCTGTCAGGCATTTTTCACAAATGTAATCAGAGTTTAAATGCTGATTTTATGAATTTCAGGAAGGCTGAGTTTCACTGTTTTTTTGTTTTTTTTTGCCGTGCTTCACGTTGTAGTACTGCAAGGGAAGTTCCCTCTTCCAACAGAAGATGGCAGTAGAGATCCACAGTCAGAAAAACATCCTGTGATTGCTCTTCAGTGCTTTCTCAATGCAGTCTCAAACGCGGTAACAATCACACAATTTCATTCACAAATGTGAGGACAGAGCCAAATAATATTACTACATAATATTTGAAAAGTAGTAATTAAAATATTAATTTTGTCATGAGTAAATATAACAGTCTAACATCATGTTGTTCTCATCCTCGTTCATTATATAGTTGAAGTCAGTTTTTTTGTGAATGAGGATTCAGGTAGTTGTAAATCACCAGGAGGATACTATATGAAATGACTTCAGATCCTAGAGAGAGTACAGTAGAGGCTCATATTGACACCGTCCCACTAACTGATCAGCATTGATGTCAGCAAGCCTCTGTTCTTTTGTTGTTGTAAAGATGGTTTGTTTCAATTTTGTTTGGCATTTTACATCTTTGTATTTAGTGCATAAACATAAGGGAAATCTTAGCGAATCTGAGCTTATAACATATTTGTCTTTGATCATAGTTGTTAAATTAGCCATGAAAAACACTGACATGGTCATAAAATCAATCATTAGATGTTACATTTGTTATTGGCCTAGAGAATCCTAGAGAATCACGTCTTGGTACTTGAGAAGGTCATGAGAATGGGTCTTCTCAAAACAAGGGGATAAAATTGAGGTAATTCATCCATGTAATCCTTTTTTGTGTCGCCTTCTCTTGCCACTTTGCAGAATGTACACTAGAGGGCAGTGTTGTCCCTTTTTGAACGAGAGCATGTTATTTTCACAGGAAAGCTTGCATTTTTCTTTGAAGTGGAGGAAAGTAAAGGTCATCCATTTTGCTGCATTAAGCCTGAAGTCCCCTTTCCGCTCCCGTGACTAATGATCTGGGGCTTCTCATCAATACCTCCCGTACATGCCCTCAGCTCCTTCATAATGGCAGTTGTTGCTGGATGCCCGATTTTTCATTGTTAGCCGTGTGCCCGCCCGCCCGTGCGTGTGAGTGAGTGAGTGAGAAGGAGGCAGAGAAAGTGAGAGAGTGAGCCAGTAAGTGTGTTTCTGTGTTGTTAAAGAAAGCTCTAGCCTGTGCCAAACTTTAATGTTCACCGCTTGCTGTTTTGTCCCCCCCGGCTGTTGCCAAGGCGCTGTAGCGGCGCTGGTGCTGGCAGGCTGAGCGAGCCGAGTGTGGAAACGCAGATCGGCAGAGACGTAGTCTCCCCTGACCCTTTCCATTACAGTTCAGCCCACTGCTGCGCTCAACCGCCAGGGCCAGGGCTCTCAGGAGGCGGGGCTCGGGCGTAGCGCGCGGCAGATTTCTCTTTCCGACCTCAAGTAGCAAACCGAGGTGAAAGGTGAAAGGTCAGGCCTGCCGCTGAGGAGTGAACGGGATGCTTGAAGGATGAGGGGGATCCTCCATGTGTCACAGACGCAGCGATGCGTTAGCCGTTGACCTGCAAACTGTGACTTCCTCGGACCTCCTGGTACACAGTAATGTGTGTATCGGTGCTTAATTGGCCTGAGCACTGCCCAGGGAGGGAGGGTTACAGTCTGGAGGAATATCCTCAGGCCCGCCTCACTGTGGGCAATCGGGTGCCTGAGATCTGCCTGTGCAGTCTGCGTCGGTCGTGGAAATATACTTTCCACCCAGCAGTGGTGTTACTGTCGCAGGGCGGTGTAGAGAGGACCTTCTGACTACACCTGCGAGAACTCGGCTGGAGAAATTGGAAGCCAGGTGTATAGAAACATCCTGTGGAATTCGGGATCAAATAGTTGCAGCATTTATTACAGGAGACCGAGAGTACCCGCGCGGCTGTGCCGTCAACAGTCAATCACCGTTCAAACAGAGGAAACCTTTTCTCGTTGCTGTGGGAAAACACAGAAGAAATCAACAGCGTCATTGCACAATGCCAGCCTGCCAGAGGAAATAATCGAGTTCCTCGTTTATTCAGGGCGTACGTTAGCGCCATTATCGGCCTCCCCCAGCTGTGTCCATGTTCTCCTGATAAAGCCAGGCAGGCCTGTCCAGTTATTCCGCTGTCAGAAAATGCCCGGTGTCTTTTTATCAGTGGTCTAATGTAAAGCAATCTGTGCCTATAAGTGTGGCATATGGACCATGTCTATTGCTGTTTATGTACAGTGCCCTCCACTATTATTGGCACCCCTGGTAAAGATGAGTAAAAAGGGTTATAAAAAATTAACCGTTTGGTGAATTAGCTTAATCTCACACTAAAAAAATGAGAGAAATCCAACCTTTATTTGAAGTAAATTTATTCTGAGAAGAAATAATACTCATCAAGAAATAATTATTTTTAACAAAACCATGTGTGCCACAATTATTGGAATCCCTGCAATAATCACTCTGCTGCCAGAAATACAGTAGATATGGATGGATAACTTGAAGGGTTTTTTCTACTGACTTATTTTTCCATAGAGTTCAATAGGAAAATTTGTCAGGAGAAACGACCCTTAAAGTGATCCATCCATATCTACTGCATATCTGCAGCAGAATGATGGCTTGAGGCTCCTTTGATACCTCAGACCCTTGATGACTTGCAGCCATTTTACCAACCGTGTATTCCATACTGTTCCAGCATAATTTACAGCTAAATCTAGTCCCACCCCCCAATTCCCATAGAGATCCATTCAAGTGCACGTTGTAGTATCGCTTGTAAGAGTACCAGAAAATAAGATATCAAGAGTCTTTTGATGTTGTTGGGTCACATACATCAGGAAGTCATGGCATGCAAAGGATATGTGACCAAATATTAAAAATGATTACTTTTTTCTATATGTAAATGCAGAGGTGCCAATAATTGTGGCACACGTGGTTTTGTTAAAAAATAGTAATTTAGTAATTTTTTGTCTCATAATAAATTTACTTCAATTAAAGGTTGGATTTTTCTAATTTTTTCAGTGTGAGATTAAGCTAATTCACCAAACGGTTAATTTTTTATAACCCTTTTTACTCATCTTTACCAGGGGTGCCAATAATAGTGGAGGGTACTGTATATGCATTTGCACACTTCACCTTGACTTGAAACCGTATGGAAGCCATACCGGTTAATGACATACCACTATGTAGTAGCTAACTCACGGCACCGTTTCAAGCTGTGAGCTTGCGAAAGAGCTGGATAGTTTTTTTTGGAAAGGGGAACCCTGTTCTCCCAACGCACTCCGGCGTCTGTTTGTGTCGGGGGAGAGCTTGGCTTATAAGCACCTCCTTGCGAGCTCTGCGCTTGCAGAACATTCGTTTTCAATTGTGACAAACATATGAAGCCGGTGTTTATTATTGGCTGGCCCGCCGCTCCTTAATCCCTCCTCAAGGGGGGGGGCGTGGCATCCAAACTTTCATCCCTCGTGTTCCTGGCGGACTCGCGTGCTGGTGTGACTCAGTGTTTTTACGAGGATCTGTCATTCGGGGCGAGCTTGAGAGAGAAGGCGGCGTTCTGAGGAAAACGAGGGCAGGCAGGCCGCTATGGTGAAACTGCCGGTTAAAACTGTGGGGGCCTAGCTCCCTCCTGTTCCGGAGGACTCTGGCTGTAGATGTGACCCCCTCCTCCATTCTCAGGTCAGAGGGGCGGGTCTTCCAGGTTTGGGGTCCGGGGGGCCGAGGAGGAGGGTTCGCAGGGAGGATCCCGACAGGCGCCATTCGCAGCCTCCTCAGTCCTGCTGAGCTCTGTTTAGATTTTTTTTGTTTTTCTGCCGACGTGCGTCATCTGGCTCTCCTCTCACACATTAGAGATGGCCCCCTTTTCCCACCACCCCCGCCCCTCCCCAACACACAGATTTAGAAACCGTCTTTTCATTTCGGTCTTCCTGCTCTTCCCCAATCAGAGGCCCTCTGTCATTTACTAGCTTTCCCTCTTGATGGAGCCGTGTCGTTCTATTGGTCCGTTTGGCTGCTGGGCATACATACTCAGGCCACAGTCCGATCTCTGCTCACTCCAGTGCACCCTAAACCTCTCAACAACAAAAAAAGTAAGAACTACCACTTCAGTATCACAATCACATGTTGCGCATTCAGAGTCACTCCTCCTTAATCACATAGTAGTATTTCCCCTGCATCTGAATCAGATCTCGGATATTTACACCCTAAAGCCAGTTTACGCATTTATATCATCTCTGTCACCCGAAAAAAACAGGCCGCACATGCAGTACTGTCACCCTAAGGGCGGCGTGATTGTGGGTCGGGGCGGTGCGGCGTGTGCCGGGACCCCTGTAAGGCCGGTGTGGTGCCCGCAGACGATCGTGGCGTAGCGTGTAGCCCCGGGACGGAGCGCCGGGCCGGGCACTTGTGCTCCTGCTCCTTTAATTAAAAGCGGCTCGAGGCAGCTGGCAGTGCGCAGCGCCTCAGCTCTGCCCCTCTGACGTCTGCCCGCATCCCGGCTCTGTTGTCTTTGGAAGCACGTTAAACAGCCCGCCTTTCCTCTGCGCATAATTGGAGTTGTTCGGCCAGTAGCGTAACAAAGAGACGAGCGCGGGACTCCTCCAGCTCTGAGGGGGTGCGTGGAGATGAGGGGGCGGTGTGCATGGGCGATGGCTGAAAACTAAATTGAGCAAAGTGCACTGGGAAAGGGAAGGCCGACAGCCCTGAGAAAGCGCTCCGTGTTGTTGTAAAATTTGAGATTGATGCCGTTCTCCTTCGTTTCCCCCCCCTCGTCTCGCGGCAGCTGCTTCGTAGCGGCTCCACGTCCTGTTTCCGCGTCTGCTTCGGCGGGAGACGTTCCAGAAGGCGGGCAGGCTCGTTTTTTTGGACGCCTCCTCGTGTAAAAGCCCGACAGGCTGGCGTAGAGAAGAACACCATCTCTCTCTCTGGCCGCACTTCCGCGTCCGGTGATGTGGGCGCAGAGGCACCCTGTCGTAAAGCCCCTTACCTGCATTCTATTGAGAAATTAATTCATTATACTAGACCCAATGAAGGCGACCCCCTACCCATGGCTGGATGGGAAAAGAGGATGTTAGAGTATAGGGATAAATACACACACACACACTAGAGCGGCTCTAATGAGAATGCAGGGTCACTGCGATGC
The DNA here is from genome assembly GCA_029718625.1 of Synaphobranchus kaupii. Taxonomy (NCBI): domain Eukaryota; kingdom Metazoa; phylum Chordata; class Actinopteri; order Anguilliformes; family Synaphobranchidae; genus Synaphobranchus; species Synaphobranchus kaupii. The sequence goes on along the minus strand of CM056376.1, from coordinate 93,110,354 downwards.
GTCAGTGAGGGAGCTATCCTGAAGTGACCTCTCTCTGCACACAGCATCCCGATGAGTGGGCTGTCCTGCCGTGGGACAGCCAGACAGACAGAAGGACTCTCATTCTCTCTTAGTGGAAACATTACTTTCATTTCCCTTCAACTAGTTTTCATTTTTCATGAATGCTTCATCAAACCTCTCAAGCCAGAATTTTTGTTAAACTGTGTGCATAAGAAACACGCTTAACAGCCGTCGGCTCATTGAGATTCTCAATGGAAGAGCTTTTAAACAAAACCCCTGACGCAGGTTGTTTTTTTAACCTCTCCGTTTCTCTGACAGTATTTTAGAGGAATGCAGCTTTATCGCTCCTTTGTCTTGACTCCAGAAACTGCCAGAGCAAAGGCCGTCAAGGCAAGGTCTGATCTCATCGCTCTCTGTACTGAGCAAAGAACCTGTTCTCTGAAAATGCGCCTTTCCTATCAGTATGTGTCACAGGACATGTGTTTTTCAGAATACGTGGAAGTCTTGTGTAGCTTTAAATCGCTTTGCAAAGTTGGGTTTGTATTCCCAGGTCAGTCTGGGGTGATATGAAAGGTTGCAGTTGAGCCCGTAGCGCCCGTGGCTCTCAGCGCTGCATTCTTTCAGAGGGGGGCTTAGGCAGGGGAAAGGCCATAGCTTTACGTATGGTCATACCATTATGTACGCTCATATCTTTATGTACGGTCATACCATTATGTACGCTCATATCTTTACGTATGGTCATACCATTATGTACGCTCATATCTTTATGTACGGTCACACCATTATGTACGCTCATATCTTTATGTACGGTCACACCATTATGTACGCTCATATCTTTATGTACGGTCATACCATTATGTACGCTCATATCTTTATGTACGGTCATACCATTATGTACACTCATATCTTTATGTACAGTCATAGCATTATGTACGCTCATATCTTTATGTACGGTCATACCATTATGTACACTCATATCTTTATGTACAGTTATAGCATTCTGTACGCTCATATCTTTATGTACGGTCATACCATTATGTACGCTTATATCTTAATGTACGGTCATACCATTATGTACGCTCATATCTTTATGTACGGTCATACCATTATGTACACTCATATCTTTATGTACAGTTATAGCATTCTGTACGCTCATATCTTTATGTACAGTTATAGCATTCTGTACACTCATATCTTTATGTACGGTCATACCATTATGTACGCTTATATCTTAATGTACGGTCATACCATTATGTACGCTCATATCTTTATGTACGGTCATACCATTATGTACGCTCATATCTTTATGTACAGTTATAGCATTATGTACACTTATATCTTAATGTACGGTCATACCATTATGTACGCTCATATCTTTATGTACGGTCATACCATTATGTACACTCATATCTTTATGTACGGTCATACCATTATGTACGCTCATATCTTTATGTACGGTCATACCATTATGTACGCTCATATCTTTATGTACGGTCATACCATTATGTACACATATATTTATGTACGGTCATACCATTATGTACACTCATATCTTTATGTACGGTCATAGCATTATGTACGCTCATATCTTTATGTACGGTCATACCATTATGTACGCTCATATCTTTATGTACGGTCATACCATTATGTATGCTCATATCTTTATGGACGGTCATACCATTATGTACGCTCATATCTTTATGTACGCTCATACCATTCTGTACGCTCATATATTTATGTACGGTCATACCATTATGTACGCTCATATCTTTATGTACGGTCATACCATTCTGTACGCTCATATCTTTATTGACTGAATGTGGTCAGTCATGAAAGGTTCTATGGAAGGAAGTTGTCTTCAGCGCAGGTTGTAAGAGAAGAGTTACCGTGGTGTTCCTGAAGATGATGAACATTCCGGCCTGGATTAAGTGTGTTTTTTTGGGAACACTGGAATGTGAAACATGAGACTAATATTGTTCCAAAATCTGAGAATCTTGATTTTTATAGATTGAGACCACCATCTGGAATGTTATGAACTGGGAGTGTAATTTATGGAGGGGTGAATACCAGTCTCATAACCACAGGAGTGATGGGGCAATGTGAGGTCCAGATTAACACTGAACACTGGAGCTCAGATTAGCACTGCACACTGGAGCGTCAGATTAACACTGAACACTGGAGCGTCAGATGAACACTACACACTGGAGCGTCAGATGAACACTACACACTGGAGTATTGGAATAACCCAGATGAAGACTTCACACTGGAGTATGAGATTAACCCAGAATAACCCTGCACACTGGAGAATCGGACTGACCTGGATGCATTTTACAGAGTGGAGGTGTATCGAGGCAAGGAGGCTTGATTCTGTTGCCTGTCTCCAGTCTGACATCCGCAGAGAAACCAATGAGACTGGTTCAGAGAGAGCATGTGAGAGAGAGAGCTGTGCTCTGCCAGACCCTGTAAAAATCTTACAGATCCTGTGACCTGGTCTTGTACCAGAACCGTCACATAAAAACCATACCTGTATTATAAAGGATTTTTAATAAAACTCCATCTCACGTCATTGCTCTGCGCACATGCAAGTTGAAAAATGGGCACAGAGAGCCTTCCATTCAAGTGCATTTTTTATCCGTATTTATTGGGCTCTCCATCTTGCAGAAGGACTATTTCTTTTCAGGGTCTAAGACTTGAGATTAGCACGTCACCCTTTGGTTTTAATGCCGTCTGTGTGTGTCATTGTGACATTAGAGGTCAGTATTGTGACATTACCTGCCACGTCCTTTGTGGCATCTTTAAAGGTTCCATTTAGGAAGCGTCGGTCCGTCACGGTGACGGCGTGTGAATGATGACTGGCGTGTTGGCAGTGTCATCAACATGCCCAGGGGCAATCTACCCTGGCCCTGGAGCGCACGGGCGCCCTGCGTTTCCGTGGCCACCGTCCAAGCCTTTAATTATGTAATTGGATTAATTATAAGGTTCATTTAACACTGGTGGCTGTGCACACAGAGGGCTTGGTGTGCTTCCGTTCAGGAGGGTCCGTAAAGCCGTGCACATGGCTGCAGTTGAGGGGAAGGCAGGCGCACCCCGATAATTTGGGCCTGCGTGCGGCACCTTCAAAATCAGCCTCCGCTGTGCGTTCTTCTGCTCTCTCAGGCTGGTCTTTAGGTGAAACTGGGCCTCCATAATGCACCCTGGCCGTGCTAGGTGTCACACACATGCGGACAGACACACATACACACACATACACACACGCATACACACACACCCACATACACACGCATACACACACAAAGGCACACACTTTCACCCTGGGGCAGAAGATGTATTCCAGACAGCTGCATTGAACTGCCTGTCGGCAAGGAAAAATTCGATAGCAGACCGTTGCTCTGAGTCATGGCATTGGAGCACTGTGTGGAAAACTTAGTCCCTGGCAGGCTCACTTTCCACCTCTCCCCCAGCCCACACGGGCTAAAGTTCATCATGTTTTTTTCCGTTTTTTTTAGGGTGGGTGGGTATGAGGTGAATACCTTTAAATTCAAACTCTGACCCTTCAGTGATCCGTGCTTGTGCCATATGACGGCTACGTTCGTCACAAGCAGCGTTGATTTATTTCGTTTGCAGGGAGACCCCTCACCTGTCTAACACATTTTTGGATGAAATTAAGTGTCAGTTAACGCGTCCATCTGTTTAAATTTGTTTGAAGCTGCCTCTAAAGGACATGGCAGGAAGCTGCCGACCGCACAATCAGCACTCGATGATCCATGAGAGCTTACACATCTTCAAACACGTGTGCGCACATCCAAAGTGAGGTGATCTTTTTAAATCGATCAATGATTGAGAGGGACGTGGAAAAAAAAAGGTTTGAAAGTTTCAGGAAACATGACTGTCTTATACAGAGGATACAAAAAAAGCTTTAAAAGCCGAAGTTACAGGATCAGAAAACACTCTGAATTGTTGCATTGATTATAAATGAGTTACTTCTCCTAAAAATTAATGGAAACCCAGTAATTGCAATGGCAGCAGCCTGTGTTGAGGGCAAACCGTGCGACGGCGTTAAGCGGGACAGGCGTGTGTGTGAGTGTTTTGGCTGTGCGCGCTGTGCCTCAAAGAGGGCACCCTGGTCGAGTCGACGCCCGCCCCCCCCACTCCCCCCACCCGGCCTCATTGGGTCAGGTCCTGTTACTGGTTTTTTACGAGCTGGCCCAGTTCCACCCAGGCGACAGGGCGCGCGTCACGCACCGCTGAAGAACCGCGGCTGGGGCCAGGCCGGCCGCTGACATCACAGGGCGGCTCTGATTGGCCGCAGCTGCCTGCTGCAGCCTACTTTCGACGGTCCCCCCCTCTCCCCAATTATTTATCTGTTCGGGCTGATGTGCTTATAGCCAGAGAGACTTACGGCGCTACCGCGCCACGGTGTACTAAATTCACATCGCAGGTAAAACGAGAGCAATAAAATCACAAGTACATAAATAAGCAGGAGCACTGGCAGAGGAGACGCACGACCATAAAGCTGAAAATGGCGTGAGGGTACAATGGAGACTGTTCTGCTTCACAAACGGCGGGAAACAGTCAGAACTACTTCAGAGCCACATGCCTATCCCTGCATCTTTATTACACGCGTATAAGCCTGATAATAGAGTCCCGTAATAGAAACTACCTCATATCCTAATGGCCGTTTGGTGCCAGACAGCGATCGAAAAGAACTGCACTATTTTGCAAGATAAATGCGCTCGTAGTGACAAATAGTGGTGTGTAAGAGGATTACATCAGCTTTTCGCTCGTGTGGAGATATTGGTTTGAGGTGGAGGGTACAGTACCTCCAGACGGTTTAAAGATTAGACCGTTTTAACAGAGGGGTCAGCTCTGCCTTTACAGATTCTTATCTGTGAGAAGCTGAAAAGGAGAGAGCGTAGGCCACACAACCATTTGGCAAAAAATGAGTGCTTAGATAACGTTCCTGTCGTACTTTATTTATTTGATTAGCAGATGCTCCTTATGTAGGGAGGTTTGTAATTGAGTTTTTACATATTACTCATTTATACAGTGACCTAAAATGTGCACGATGCATACCTCTTAACATACACTGCCTGGCCAAAAAAAAAGTCGCACACGCTAATATTTCGTTGGACTGCCTATAGCCTTCATTATGGCGTGCATTCGTCGTGGCATTGTTTCGACAACCTTATGCAACGTCACAACATTTATTTCCGTTCAGAGTTGCATTAATTTTTGGCCGAGATCTTTTATTGACGACGGGAGAGTCGAACCACTCCGTAACGTCTTCTCCAGCACACCCCAAAGACTTTCAATGGGTTTAAGGTCCGGACTCTGGTGGCCAATTCATGTGTGAAAATGATTCCTCATGCTCCCTGAACCGCTCTTTCACAATTTGAGCCTGATGAATCTTGGCATTGTCTTCCTGGAATATGCCCATTGATGGGATAACCTGGCCATTCAGTACATTCAGGTACTCAGCTGACTTCATTTTATTGCTGCATAACGTTGCTGAGCCTAGACCTGACCAATTGAAGCAACCCCAGATCATAACACTGCCTCCAGAGGCTTGTACAGTGGGCACTATGCATGACGGGTGCAACGGCGACTTTTTTTTGGCCAGGTAGTGTATTTAGAGAACCCTCTTCCACCCTGCACTGAACTTACCTGTTCTCTTTTTTTCTTTCCTTCTTTTAGGTAATAGCGAGGAGAAAGGAGGATTCTGGGAAGGTCAAGGTCCTCCTGCACTGGACTCCCGAGGACATGTAAGTACCGCCTGTGGCTTGTGACCACATCGGGGGTGTGCTACCATGGTTCATCAGATGGTTCTTGCTGCCATCCTCATTGAATGTGTGCAGGGACTGTCCCTCAGTTTCATGATATCTGCCAGCTGGGCCAATGGGAGGCTGAGGGCTGAGTCGGCGATGACCTCACAGTGTTTGTGGCTGAAGAGAGACTGACCCACATGGTCCCATTCACAAGTGGAACAGAATGCTCCTTCTGCCCATAACCCACCCATGTTTTTCAGTCACAAAGGGGCTGCTGCTTGTTTAGAGTTTGTGGTTTCCATCTCCATGCTAATAAACTGTTTATTATTCCCCTCACCTGCCCAATGCTTCCATTCTGCTGAAAATTTGTCCAATCCTCTTTGGGATATATTTCATGAATTTGAGTGGGCGTTTCGATCCACCCGTCTGGGTCCCCTCAGCACGTGTGAGTGCTTGGACAGTCCAACCGCGGTGATGTTTTCACCAAACCAGCGCCACGCCTGACAGCGCTCACATTTCAGCCCCCGTCTCTGTTTTTTGGGACGACGCGGAATCTGGCTGGGACATTCTAAAGCTGATGCGGGAGCTGGCCTGAGGACTGCTATAGGACCTGCCTCCCTGGCACAAGTGACTGCCCCGCCCAGCCCGGCGTGGCTTCCCGACTTGGCAGAGTGGAATTGTTTCGGGAAATAACTAAGGAAATGGTTCAGGAAGGAGCAATGTTTGCTGGGTCATGAAGAGGTTCCTGAACAGTCCTTTATCGCTGCAGAAATTGATTTAACCTTGCTTCTGTCACTAAGAATATTAGGCTCCCTGGCCGTAAGGCTGCAGTGTCTCCTTTTAAGGGAGAAATATTTACAGGAGATTTTTCGTAGGAAAACGGTTGCGAAAAAGCCCTATTCGAAGCTTGCTCTCTAGCTTCAGTCATGAACGTTATTTGACAGAAAACTGGGAACTAGAGTGACTTGGCCTGCCCGGTGTAGGGACGGCAGCGGGAATTGCGGAAACGGAGAGATCTCCGGGGCTCTTGTGAAACATTAAACCTTGAAAAGCGTACAAATGATGTCAACACTTCCCCTCTCTAGAGTAAATACATTGCGGTTCAAATTTAAGACTACATTTTTCCCCCCTCACTCTGGGAGGGAGACTCTGTGCTGAGCATCGCCGTGTTCTTCACATAAATCCGTAGACGGGTCCGTCGGGTGGCTTTTCAGGATGAATTTGGGCGCCTGTTGATTTTTGGGCTCCTCTTCCCTGTACTGTGGAAGAAAAGCTCTCCCTCGCTCCAGAACCATGTCAATATCACCTAGAATATTCTTTGATCGTTGGAGCCCTGGATCTGAAGTAGATAAACAAAGATCATCTTGACATTGCAGTGGTGAATTGCTGTGGCAGCGGCGAAGAAAAAAGGGCTCATTATTCCGCAGTGCTTTAGAGCAAAGGGGGTGTTACAGAGGGCCGTTACCCAGAGGACATCTGACAGAACTCCCGCACTCTCCGCTCTTCATCTCCTGTACAGAGAACATCACAGGAAGGGAGATATGGCATGATGTGAGAAGTTGGGGATTGTGGGTGACGGCTCCCGAGCTTTGGGACGCAGTGCCCCCACCCCCGCACTCCCACGCCCCGCACTGCGTGGGAGGCGAGCGCCAGGAAGAACTGTGGCTCGAACCCCCGGTCACTGGGAGCGGCCCCTGCGCAGACCGAGCCGAGAACGAATCAGTGATCCTACACGGAGTCATTATGCAAGGCTCCCCCTCCCCTGTTTTAATGATGAGCGGTTTTGGGGGAGGGGTATGGAGAGGGGGGCGGGGGCTGCCGCACAAGCCGGTAAGCCGATACAGAGGCTAACTGATGGCAGACATCGACGCTGCTATAAAAACAGCCAGGAAAGAGCTGCACAGGGAAGGGGCGACATGGAGCGTGCCCTGCGGTCGCCACTAACAAGTAATCCAATAGCCTGGGCCAACAGGCCGTGGACGGGGGTTTCCTGCCCTCGGCTGTGGTTCCTGTAATCTGGAGCGGGGAGGGGCAAGCAGACGTATTTCTGAGAGGAGGGGCGGGAAGGAGGGTCGGGAGGGAGAGGAGAAAGGGAGAGGGAGAAATAATGCCAGAAAGCGGGAGACGGTAAAGATTAATGAGTGGATGAAGGAATGAGAGAGAAAAGGTGTCTGAATTCTTGTTCTCATCTCCAAGTGCTACTGTAGGCCTTTCTCTAAGAGGAGCCAGACACCTCTGAAGGAGTGTTTGGTTCAATTGATTTTTAAAGGAAAAATGCAAAGCCATTTTTTTTTTTTTAACTTAATTAGGTTATGCTGTAATATTCTATGATCTGTCTAGCTATAGGGTTCCCGGTTGGCTGGTACCTACTGTAAATGTCCATTTTGATGTACATGTGTCTCTTTTGTAATTTCCACATTTGATAGGTAGAACCTATTTTGTTGCCCTTCTCTGCACCTTTTAAAAAGTTGCAGTTTTGCAGTTTTGCAGTTTGGTGTCCAGAATTGGTTTTTACTAATATAGTCTGACAAAGGCATTGTAGGCCTATAACATTCAGATATCCTTTTTATGCTCAGAACATTTTTCTATCTATCCCAGTATTCTATTTTCCTTTTTCCAAGTATACCAGGGTTAGTGACTACATCCAAGTCTAGATGCTGTTTACAGTAAATGTCTAGATGCTACATCCAAGTCTAGGTGCTGTTTACAGTAAATGTTCTTCATTCATTCATTGTTTTTTTAACTTCTTTGCTTTGCCACTTCAGTTTTTTTCTCATTGACAAATGTAACAAAGTTTTATCAAGGTCAATTGTGTAAACCAGTAAGAGGTCCCAAAACCAGTCCCTGTGGAACAATACTTCCCAATACACACATGACCGTCTTGCCCATTGTACTCTGAGGCAAATGTTGATTTCTCTTTAAAATAATCTTTAATTGTGCTTAAATTGCAGCTTGATTGTAAGACTAAACTCATTATGAAATACTGGTCTGTGGTTGTTCTGGTGAATGTGTTTTGAAAACTATGAAAATGAAAATATAAAAGGTTAAAATGACATGTCATAAGCCTAATTTGACTCTAAACATCCTTGAATAAGCCAAGGAAATTTGTTAAACGTAATAAATTGTGAGTTTTTTTTTGTTAATCATCTGCTCATTTTAAAATAGACAATCTCTCCTAGTTACAGTACTGTTAACTACAGGTCTTCATAGACTGGTGACTTATTTATCATATCGCTGTCATTTTTAACAGTACTTCACCATCCTTTTCAGTATTAATGAATACATCTTTAGATTTGACTGAACTTGGAAGCATTGTCACAACCTATTTTGGAGCAGACTATGTCTTTGCTCAGATACGAAAGTATAATTTGAATGAACAATTTGCATTGTTGCAGTACAGCAAAAAAAATAAAAAATCCACTAAGCAGAAACACACACACACACACAGACTGTCGCTCCTGGCAGTGTGTGTTTGACGTCATCGTGAGAGAGCTCTGGCTGTAGCCCTGTTGTGTGTCTGAGCGGCCCAGGTGCTGGGAGTTAATATTTAATGCTGTTTGTGAGGGGCTGCTGGGCAGACCGTTGCTGTCGGCAGCAGTGGTGCCATGGTGTGCCAGAGAGGGTGAGCCGTGACATTACAGGGCTAGCACGCCGCTCAAATCGCATTACACAAGGAACACATTTACATTCACCCGGTATCCTACCATGCTAGCACCTTACTGCTTATTTTCCATTTACAACTACCTCCCTGCCGTAGTTTACATTTGACAATTGCTTATCAAACTGGCTGATCAAATTCAGATTTGAATATGGTGTATTTGCATGACCACACACAGACATAGTACTGCCACCACAATCATTTTCATAAAATGTAGAGCAACAATATCATATGTATTAGGCAATTATACTTATTTTTTTTAACAAATTATCATTGTCCAAGATTGTTGCAACCTTGTTGCAGCAAATATGGTGCATCTGCGCGAACATAAATTCCCTTTGGCAATTGCTAGGCTGGATAATAAAATCCTCGTAATAAAGTCATTTAACTTCAATAATAAAAGTGTCATGCTAATGAGTAAGTGCAGAACTCTTAAGATTTACCCTTCCCTTCCCGAAACAGCCAATCTCTCTCTTTTGACCTTTTTATTTTCACTTGTGTTTGTATGGCAGACGGGCTTTATGGCAGTATACATTCCTTGCACCCCACACTTCCTCTACAGAATGAAAAATCAGGTCTCAACCTCTGTCTTCCCCTCTGCCCTTCACTCTATCCCTCCCTCCCCACCTCTCTCTCTCTCTCTCATTGTCCTCTGTATATTGCAGGATAGTATTTTAAGAATATTGCAAGGTCTGTTCCCTGCGTCACTGCCTGGTGAAACGCAGTCTCTGACTCCCAGATAGTCTTGAATCATTCACAGTGCACAGCGCAAGTCCTCCCCCTCCCCTTATCACAACTCCGTCAAGAGCGAGCGCTAATTAAGAGACAAGGTCCTAGTGGCACCTTTCCTCTCACGCACAACAGTCCCGGTGTAGTGCAAGCACTCAGTACTCAGTTGAGTTGAGAACATGACGTTCTGCCGTCCTTGTGTTTTCGGTTATGGCCTGGTCACTGGGAAGCACTGCAGGACGTGCACGTGCGACTTGTGTATGAAGACCGATTTACGATGAAAGGGTTTGTCGAAGGCGATGTATGGCCGTTGGTCTAACACAGTGTGCCAGTGAAAGCCCACGGTCATTCTGTGTCGTTTATACAGGAGTAATCCGAAGCCTGTTGTCTATTTAATTGAGTCATATGCTGTGTATGATTTGGTTTGATTGTGGGCACTGGTGCGGGTGCAGTAGTACCTGTGAGATGGTCAAGACCAGTCCTGCTGAGATGGTAACCCCCCCCCCCCCCGAATGGATCTCCTAAGAACACTTCACCAGGTCAAGAGTTCAAAGACGGGGAAGAATAGCATAGGAACACAGACAAAGCATTCCCTGATAGATATGTTTTAAGTTTGTTTTCTCCTTCCCACAATGCACCGGGAAAGAGGACCACCCAGGTCTGCGTTTTCTGATGCCCTTGTTTGCACCTGATGCACTTTTTTTTCCCCTCCCCTGTCAGCAGAGCCGGAGGGCCGGCTCCGTGGCGCTGGCTGTTTTCAAGGGTCTGGAGACAGGAGCTGAGGGCAGACAGAGGCCGTCTCCAGCCCTCCTAATGTTAGAGAAATAAAAAAATAAAAGGAAAGAAATCCAAGAGCCGGAGCTTTGCAAAGAGCAGGCAAATGCTTACGTCAGCTGTAATCCTGAGGATCCTGCCGAAAATGAATTTCGCAACGGTTGTAAAACCGTTAAGGGCACGGAATCCCGTGTCGCGCGACGGATAGTTTCTTGAGGGAGCTAAAGCCCCTGAGATTTGAGCATATTGCTTAAGTATGTGGACCATTCTAAATTGGCCCCACGTCTAGAACGTAAATACACGTGGTTTAGCGTTGATAGTGCGAGGTAACCGGAGGAGTGTTACCCGAAAGGTCTCGCCGAGAGCCAGGCGAGACTGTCAGTTCACCCCTCCCTGGCTCTGACACAGCTCGCCCCGTGTGGCGGCGCTCGGTCCGTTCGTCCGCGGGATCCGAAAAAGGTCTCGGGTTCTGCACGCGCCCGCGCCGCAGGAGAGCGTCTGGTTCGTGGAAGAGGGGCAGACGAGCGCCCTCCGGATCCCTTTGACGGATCCCGATCCGTTCCGCAAACCAGAGCCGCCGTTCCGGTCAAAGCCAGGACACGGTCCTCCGTTTGACCCACTTTCAGCGTTATTAGAATTGAACCTTCCCAATAAGGAGGTTTGTGTTACAGCATGAAAGTCCCCACAAGTTGTTTTTGAGGGAGAGTTTGATTAGTGTATCGGGGTCATTAATATTCACACCCGGCCCTTTGGGAGCTTTTATTAGGTGCCGGCCATTAATCCCTGCTGAAGGAATGTGTGCGTGTGCGCACGAGCTCGGCGGTAATGTGGAAAAGTCTCCTCCTCTGGAGACTTCAGTTGGAATATAAATTTCTGGGTCACCAAAAAAAAAAAAAAACCCAAAAAAAAACAGATGCAAACAACACTCCCTTGTGGAAAATACATTTCTCTAAATATGTTTTTTTTTTTCCCCCCCTCCATCCTCAGTGTGTTGGTGGTTAGTGGGAGTGGGAGGGAGAGAAGTTGAGCAGTTCATGGCTTTCGCTATTTTAGAAAGAATGAATGGTATGCACGTCTCTGGTGTAGAGAATCCACGGTTCGTAGACGAGGCGTGTTCGCTGTGTCGTGGGAAGAGGCTCGCAGGTGGGGGCCCATTGTGGCTCGCAGGTGGGGGCCCCTGTGGCTCGCAGGTGGGGGCCCCTGTGGCTCAGACGCGCGTATGAAAAACTGGAATTTCCTGCGTGCGCCTTCCTGCCCGAGTCCAGCGTTTGTCATTTTAACGGTCTGTTACAGTAAGATTGTTATGACGTGTTTCTGATGTGTGTTGCATTGCAGGCCGTTTTGACTCCTTCTGTCTACACCTTGGGGGTCTCCCTCTTGCCCTCGCCCCGTTCCCTGGTTACGCAGGCGGGGGGAGTTGTGCGTTTAATAATGTCATTCATCACCTTCCCTCCTCTTTTTTACGCGAATCCAAATATTGCTGTTTTGGGGTGTGCGGCTGTTTCCCGAGCGTCTTATCGCAGGAGGGCTTGTCTGCCTCTGTTGGAAAGAAGCCTGTCCTCTCTGCGTCGACCTGCTTGTGTGTGTATAAAAATATGGCTGTGTTGAATGTTAAATTTGGTTTAGACAGAAAGAGCAGGCTTTTTTTGAATATTAGATTGGTGTGGAGGTGTGTATGTGTGAAAAGTGGCCCAATTTAATTGGTGTGTGTGTGTGTCTGAAAATAGCCAATGTTATAAAATTAGATTTAAGTGTGAAGGCTTGTGGCTCTTATTAAGTTGTGGATTGGGGAGAAAGCTCTTGGGCTCACTGTGTTAATGATAGTTGGATGGTGTCGGTGAAGGTGTTGGAAATCTCGCGGTATTCCATGCTGTCTGAGACAAATGTCCGTCCTGAGATAACCTCTGTTACCTGTGACTGAGGAGACAAAGGAAAGGCACTTCCTCCTCCAGACGGGGGAGTGCGTGTGTACGCCACGTCCCGTGATCCTCGGAGCCTTGTGGCTGTGCGCCGAACGGCCCGCGCAGCCGGTCTCACCTCCGGCTCGTCACCGGAGGAAAAAAGTCCATCCTTTTAGTGAGTCCCTGTCACACTTTCCAGAATGCTAATTTAGGAGCTGCTAAAACAAGAGCCCGGGGAGGGCGTGAAAGCGTTGAGCGGGGAGGTTTTTTTTGGGAGAGATGAGCACGCGGTAATGCTGTAGAGCGGGGTCCGGTGTGAGTTGCGGACCTGGCAGCCGACGCCGTTAGGGTGAGTGTACAGCGAAGACTCCCGTCAGCAGGGCTGGGGTACGCACAGCTTGGCCTGAGCTCTTAACGAGCGGGCATATCTCTCCCAGCTGGAGTGTGTGTTTAATTGGGACTGGGGGCAGGATTGGCGCCGGACATTATCCCCCCCACCTTCCCCTGGGAGATTTTCTCACCTCTCTACCGTCATCGGCCGCCAAGCCACGCCTCAGATCCCGAGACCAGCACTAATGTTAATGACGATCACACCACGATGCATTTACTTCTTTCTCTCTCTTCCCTCTCTCTCTCTCTCTGTCTGACTCTCTCTCTTCCCTCTCTCTCTCTCTCTCTGACTCTCTCTTCCCTCTCTCTCTCTCTCTCTCTCTCTCTCTCTCGTCCCTCCATTCTTTTTTTAACACTTGACCTTCAGTCCTCTCCCAGTCCACAGAGCAGCAGTACCCAACTGTAATCTGTGAGAGAGAGTGTACGTGTGTATGTGTGTGTGCATCTGTGTGCGTGTGCGTCTGTATGCGTGTGTACGTGTGTGTGTCTGCGTGCGTGTGTGTGTGCGTGCACGTGTGAGTGTGCGTGTGTGTGTGTGTCTGTGTCTGTTAATAGGAGCTGAATTGAATAAGAGACTGAATTGTTTGGCAGGGTGATGGCTGGCTGTTCTGGGCCGGTGTGGGCTGTGTGTATCTCAGGGGGTTCTGTGATGACGCACGTAGTGACGGGGGGAAGGGGAGGGGGGTGCACGCACGGGTGTGGGGAGCGGGGGGGGGGAGCTGCAGTCAACTGCTGCTGTTCTTTGTTCTTTTATTTATATATTTTCGCTTTACTTCACATGGGTATCCGTTAAACTCTCAGATTCCTGCTACGGTTTTGACATGCCCGCATGCAAACTCCCCAACCTCAATGTACTCTTATTTTTTAAGGGGGGTTTTGTTTGTTTTCGGTCAGCAGGGGTCGGTATCTGGACCGTCGGCGGTCCGGACGGAGGTGTGAGGATTGGCGCTCTTTGCTCTTGGACTCTCGGCCACGCCCAGACTCCTCTTTGTTTAGTCTGGCTCTGCGGAGGCGAGCCATTTGCTTTGCTCGGCTTCTCCACATTGTTTTATGCAGGTCTGTCCTCTGAGGCACCCAGCACCTCCAGCCCAGCTCAAACAAACCCCCCTACAGCACATTTTCACCCTCTCACCCAACGCCCCCCAGCCCAGCTCAAACAAACCCCTCTACAGCACATTTTCACCCTCTCACCTAACGCCCCCAGCCCAGCTCAAACAAACCCCTCTACAGCACATTTTCACCCTCTCACCCAACGCCCCCAGCCCAGCTCAAACAAACCCCTCTACAGCACATTTTCACCCTCTCACGCAGCGCCTCCAGCCCAGCTCAAACAAACCCCTCTACAGCACATTTTCACCCTCTCACCCAGTGCCCCCAGCCCAGCTCAAACAAACCCCTCTACAGCACATTTTCACCATCTCACCCAGCGCCTCCAGCCCAGCTCAAATAAACCCCTCTACAGCACATTTTCACCCTCTCACCTAACGCCCCCAGCCCAGCTCAAACAAACCCCTCTACAGCACATTTTCACCCTCTCACCCAACGCCCCCAGCCCAGCTCAAACAAACCCCTCTACAGCACATTTTCACCCTCTCACGCAGCGCCTCCAGCCCAGCTCAAACAAACCCCTCTACAGCACATTTTCACCCTCTCACCCAGCGCCTCCAGCCCAACTCAAATAAACCCCTCTACAGCACATTTTCACCCTTTCAGCTGATGCCCATTTTTTAAGGTCAACCTCTTTTCTTCCGTCCGTCGCATGCTTTGTCATTACCTGCAGTAAATTGTGCAAAAGTGCTGTAATGTTCCCTCCCCCCTGTCCTAACCTGCGGTGAAGCACTGTGCCGAGTTTCAGGGTTACAGTTTGCACGGGTCTGCAGCGCATTAGGTTTGTATTTAAAGCTCACTTCTGGTCTGATTCTCTAATGTCTTCCTGACGTCCCCTCTGACTGCAGGAGGGCGGGCAGTGCAGTGCAGTGTATACTCAGCCTGCCTGCGGGACACTGTATCAGCAGGGGGTACTGGCAGCAGGGACGTACTGAGGACATCCTCTCTGCTCTGGCGCAGGACACATACACACACCGACACACACACACCCTCTCTGTCTCTCTCTCTCTTTGTTGCTGTTTCTCACTCTGACACTCACATGTGCATGCACACACACATACACAGCCTGACACACACACTCACTCTCTCACACATAAACACTTGAAGATTACACACCACACCCACTCGCTCTCCTACACACACACACACACACACACACACATATCCCTCCCCCCATCTCTCACTTGCTACAGACATTCTCAGCGCTTGGGTTCATGTGAAGGTTATAGACAAAACACGTTTATTCCGTTTTACATCATTTGAACAGCAGATACTCTTGTCTGGGGAGACTTGCAAAGCATAAGCTCTTGCTTGTTATCCATGAGTAAAGCTGGATATTTACTGAGGAACTCGGGTTAAATGCATTGCTCAAGGCTACAGCAGCAGTGTCCCATTGCAACCATGGTCTGACATGGTAGGTGTGATTTGCCTTAGCTCCCATAACATTAGTCGAAGACACTGGAGTTCCAATGCCCTGTTGTTCAGGTCCAAATTTCTACAGTACTACATATCCCAGCGTGCACCAGATCCCCTCTTGCAGGCCTCATGCTCCTTGATTATGAATCCCCTGAGGTGAAAGACATGTAACCCAAGGATAGCGTGGAGTTTGTTGAGGAAAGAGTTTGCTTTCTCATCTAGCAGTGTGCACTGTGGATGAGATTTTTTAGCGTTTTCAGCTTTGCTGACCTGTGTTGTTTAAAAATGTCTTCAGTTACTGAGGTCCTTCTCCCGTGTTTAATCTGTCACTTAAATTTGATTGTCTCAGGTTAAGAAATTTAAGGACCATTTATTCAGGTTGGCAATGACATTTGTGTGTTGTAATTAAGTAAACGGTGGACATAGAAATAAAGTTTTTCAAATGAAAAGTGGGGGAAATAAAGTGGATGTCAGTTCTCTTTTTCCTTCCGTCTCTCACCTCCTCCCTCCCTCCCTCTCTCTCTCCTTTTCTCCTTCCCTCCCCGTTGTGTCTACAGCCAGTGTCCTCCGTGTTAACCTGCATGAAACTGACCCCATACGGCTCGGCTCGGGTCAGAGTGCAGCATGCTGATCTGGCATCATTAAGCACTACAGTGCGGTTTTTAAGCTTGGAGGCCGTGCTCTGACCAAAGGTCTTGTCTGTCTGTCTGCTTCTCTGCTATACGCAGATTGCCGGACGTGTGGGTGAACGAGACGGACCGGCCGCAGCTGAAGACCAAAGTAGTGCACCTCTCCCAGCTACCGCAGGACACCGCCATGTTGTTAGACCCCAACATATACCGGTGAGTGCGGCACAGTCCCGCCTGACGCAGGAGCCGGGGAGTTTGCGTCTCGCGGCATAGATGGGCGCCTTGGCTCTGTCGTTCAACGGCAACAATATTCCAGCTGTTAAACAAGGACATGCGAAGGCCAGTAGCGATAGCATCGCCAAAGCAAACAAATGTAAATCACGCTGTTAACTCACGGCGGCGATACCGCGGAGCAGTGAGAGCTTTCACACCCAGTGTCTTCAGAATGTCTGGGACCCCCCCCGCCTACCCTCACGTCACATTCGCCCAGCTAATGAGTCACGACCACAGCAGTTAATTGAAGGCGAGCGGCAAACTGTGCAGAAATCTCCCGGTGCTGGCTGGACTGTTGCCTAATGCATTTTAGATTCAAATTCTGCTTTGTTAGCATGACTTAATAATGCACAGTATAGCCAAGGTTACAGATGTGAAATACGTAATACAGTCATCAACAAAAGGAAAGGGACGACCATTAACATTTATATATACAGTATGTATGTAAAAAGAGCTGTACTTCCTACGCGGTTCACCAGATATGGATGTAAAGACCCTCAATTTAACGCTGACTGTGTGCACTTTAACCCCATATTCATGGTTTTATTTCAAATCCAATGTGCTGGAGTACAGAGCCAAAGCAACAAAAATTGTGTCTCTCCAAATACTTTCGACTGTATATAATATATATATTCATATACACAGATACATATACCTACTGTATATACTCATGATAAATATTATTGCAATGATAATATTGTAAAGAAGGTGAACTTAAGAAAGACAAATAAATGGTAAGAGGATGGGTGTGATTATATTCCTAAGTGGAAAGTATGAAATAAAGTAAAACAGACGGCCTGTCTCAGCCCCCGCCCCCCCCCAAGTTCAGAGGCTTTAAAAAGTATAGCTGTTGGATGTGGGCCTGGTGTTATTCAAGCTATAGCAGGAAGACGCTCGCCCGTCTGCCAGAGGTGCTACTGTGTCTGAAAGGCTGTAGATTTCCCCTATTTTTTCTCTGAGAGTCCTCTTTTAAACCCACTCGCTCTGGAGTTTATTTTACGGGGCTTTCTCATCCCATAAAACGACCGCAGATTAATTTTTCCATTTTCCCTTTCTGTACCCCCCTTTCCCCCGTCCTCCCCTGCTTGGGGTGGGGGAGCAGTGGTGCCCCTGGCAGCCGTGCCATGTCCGGGACTCCTGGAACACTGTTGTGTCCCGGCTGGGTCGAGCCCAAACTTGTGTAAAGGGCTGCGCTATCAAGTATGAGCGTTGGGAGAACAGGACCGTGTCGCTCAAGGAGGTCCAGCTGTTCTTCCTCAGTGCTCCTGTGTTTGTATCTTGGTGGCTGTTTGGTCTGTGAGGAGCGCTAAGACCCGCACGGTCACAGACTGTGACCCACGGGCCACTGCCACATGACTGAGGAGTACGACTTAAACCCAGCAAGATATTCCTCACAGTCTGTTCAGTGTACTGTACAGTACTTCTCACGATTCAGCACTTTCCACTGTAGAGCTGGAACCAGGCTAGCTCATTGTATCCTTTTCCACTGTAAAAGTGGAACTAGGTTGGCTTATTGTACCGTTTTCCACTGTAAAACTGGAACTAGGCTGCCTTATTGTACCTTTTTCCACTGTAGAACTGGAACTAGGCTCGTTTATTGTACCCTTTTCCACTGTAAAACTGGAACTAGGCTGGTTTATTGTACCCTTTTCCACCGTAAATCTGGAACTAGGCTGGCTTATTGTACCCTTTTCCACCGTAGAGCTAGAACCAGGCTGGTTTATTGTACCCTTTTCCACCGTAGAGCTGGAACCAGGCTGGTTTATTGTACCCCTTTCCACTGTAAAACTGGAACTAGGCTGGCTTATTGTACCCTTTTCCACCGTAAATCTGGAACTAGGCTGGCTTATTGTACTCTTTTCCACCGTAGAGCTAGAACCAGGCTGGTTTATTGTACCCTTTTCCACCGTAGAGCTGGAACTAGGCTGGTTTATTGTACCCCTTTCCACTGTAAAACTGGAACTAGGCTAGCTTATTGTACCTTTTTCCACTGTAGAACTGGAACTAGGCTGGTTTATTGTACCCTTTTCAACTTTAGAACTGGAACTAGGCTGGCTCATTGTACCCTTTTCCACTGTAGAACTGGAACTAGGCTCGTTTATTGTACCCTTTTCCACTGTAAAACTGGAACTAGGCTAGCTTATTGTACCTTTTTCCACTGTAGAACTGGAACTAGGCTGGTTTATTGTACCCTTTTCAACTTTAGAACTGGAACTAGGCTCGTTTATTGTACCCTTTTCCACTGTAAAACTGGAACTAGGCTGGCTTATTGTACCCTTTTCCACCGTAAATCTGGAACTAGGCTGGCTTATTGTACTCTTTTCCACCGTAGAGCTAGAACCAGGCTGGTTTATTGTACCCTTTTCCACCGTAGAGCTGGAACCAGGTTGGTTTATTGTACCCCTTTCCACTGTAGAACTGGAACTAGGCTGGCTCATTGTACCCTTTTCCACTGTAAAACTGGAACTAGCCTGGCTTATTCTACCCTTTTCCACTGTAGAGCTAGAACTAGGCTGGTTTATTCTACCCTTTTCCACTGTAGAGCTGGAACCAGGCTGGTTTATTGTACCCTTTTCCACCGTAGAGCTGGAACCAGGTTGGTTTATTGTACCCCTTTCCACTGTAAAACTGGAACTAGGCTGGCTTATTGTACCTTTTTCCACTGTAGAACTGGAACTAGGCTGGTTTATTGTACCCTTTTCCACTGTAGAACTGGAACTAGGCTAGCTCATTGTACCCATTTCCACTGTAGAACTGGAACTAGGCTGGCTCATTGTACCCTTTTCCACTGTAAAACTGGAACTAGCCTGGCTTTTTCTACTCTTTTCCACTGTAGAGCTGGAACCAGGCTGGTTTATTGTACCCTTTTCCACTGTAAAACTGGAACTAGGTGGGCTTATTGTACCATTTTCCACTGTAAAACTGGAACCAGGCTGGTTTATTGTACCCTTTTCCACTGTAGAACTGGTACTAGGCTGGCTCATTGTACCCTTTTCCACTGTAAAACTGGAACTAGCCTGGCTTATTCTACCCTTTTCCACTGTAGAGCTGGAACTAGCCTGGCTTATTCTACCCTTTTCCACTGTAGAGCTGGAACCAGGCTGGTTTATTGTACCCTTTTCCACCGTAGAGCTGGAACCAGGTTGGTTTATTGTACCCCTTTCCACTGTAAAACTGGAACTAGGCTGGCTTATTGTACCCTTTTCCACCGTAGAGCTAGAACCAGGCTGGTTTATTGTACCCTTTTCCACCGTAGAGCTGGAACCAGGTTGGTTTATTGTACCCCTTTCCACTGTAAAACTGGAACCAGGCTGGCTTATTGTACCTTTTTCCACTGTAGAACTGGAACTAGGCTGGTTTATTGTACCCTTTTCCACTGTAGAACTGGAACTAGGCTAGCTCATTGTACCCTTTTCCACTGTAGAACTGGAACTAGGCTGGCTCATTGTACCCTTTTCCACTGTAAAACTGGAACTAGCCTGGCTTATTCTACTCGTTTCCACTGTAGAGCTGGAACCAGGCTGGTTTATTGTACCCTTTTCCACTGTAAAACTGGAACTAGGCTGGCTTATTGTACCCTTTTCCACCGTAGAGCTAGAACCAGGTTGGTTTATTGTACCCCTTTCCACTGTAAAACTGGAACTAGGCTGGCTTATTGTACCCATTTCCACTGTAAAACTGGTACTAGCCTGGCTTATTCTACCCTTTTCCACTGTAGAGCTGGAACTAGGCTGGCTCATTGTACCCTTTTCCACTGTAAAACTGGAACTAGGCTGGCTCATTGTACCCTTTCCCACTGTAAAACTGGAACTACCCTGGCTTATTCTACCCTTTTCCACTGTAGAGCTGGAACTAGCCTGGCTTATTCTACCCTTTTCCACTGTAGAGCTGGAACCAGGCTGGTTTATTGTACCCTTTTCCACCGTAGAGCTGGAACCAGGTTGGTTTATTGTACCCCTTTCCACTGTAAAACTGGAACTAGGCTGGCTTATTGTACCCTTTTCCACCGTAGAGCTAGAACCAGGCTGGTTTATTGTACCCTTTTCCACCGTAGAGCTGGAACCAGGTTGGTTTATTGTACCCCTTTCCACTGTAAAACTGGAACCAGGCTGGCTTATTGTACCTTTTTCCACTGTAGAACTGGAACTAGGCTGGTTTATTGTACCCTTTTCCACTGTAGAACTGGAACTAGCCTGGCTTATTCTACCCTTTTCCACTGTAGAGCTGGAACTAGGCTGGCTCATTGTACCCTTTTCCACTGTAAAACTGGAACTAGCCTGGCTTATTCTACCCTTTTCCACTGTAGAGCTGGAACCAGGCTGGTTTATTGTACCCTTTTCAACTGTAAAACTGGAACTAGGCTGGCTTATTGTACCCTTTTCCACCGTAGAGCTAGAACCAGGTTGGTTTATTGTGCCCCTTTCCACTGTAAAACTGGAACTAGGCTGGCTTATTGTACCCTTTTCCACTGTAAAACTGGTACTAGCCTGGCTTATTCTACCCTTTTCCACTGTAGAGCTGGAACTAGGCTGGCTCATTGTACCCTTTTCCACTGTAAAACTGGAACTAGCCTGGCTTATTCTACCCTTTTCCACTGTAGAGCTGGAACCAGGCTGGTTTATTGTACCCTTTTCAACTGTAGAACTGGAACCAGGCTTGCTCATTCTACCCTTTTCCACTGTAGAGCTGGAACCAGGCTCGCTAATTGTGCCCTTTATCATTGTAAAACTGGAACCAGACTTGCTCATAACACCCCATTTCTACTTTTGAGGTGGAGCCAGGCTGAAGCTGGAATGTCTCAATGTACACCCCCCTGAGTGACTTGAATGTTTTCTGTAGAGACCTTTACTTTGTATTAGAAGAGCAAAATTGCACATTTTGGAATATTTTTCACACTCATACACAAATACACACTTGCGAGTTTGGCGTTGGAAGTGCTGGGTGACAGCAGAAGGACATTTCCTACTACACTGCTGCTTCACTAAAGGTTATTCGGTCTCTTAGGGCTTCCATAGTGACCATTTCATTCAGTCACTGTACATGCCTAACTTTTCAGAATGGTTATTTTGTTTTAAAAGAAACATTCCCCCACCAGGTGGCGCCAAGTGTGCCTGGCTGTGTGACCACTTTGCCTCACGCATTAGAAAATTATGAAGAATCCTGCCCTCTCACAAAGGTCCTTTCCCTTTTAAAAAAATCTAAAATAGCGTATTTATTTTCTTTAAGTGTCTATCTAACTGATTGTTTTCTTAACCATATGCTATCAGTGACACACTTTGGTGTTGTGCAGTGGACAGTTAAATCTTTCTATTGCCCCCCCAGAGCAAATGTGATTTTGGCTTCCTCCAGTTCTGCTGACCAGTTTTCGCAGATCTGGTTTTGATCTCCAGTTTAGCCATGCATTTATTTGAATTTTTCATTAGCCATACCACTAGCTCCCTGCTCCCGCTGAATGGCTGAAGCTAAACAGGTGTGGGCTTGGTTAGTACTTGGATGGGAGTGGTTGCTGCTGGAAGTGGTGTTGATGGGCCAGTACGGGGGTGATCTGACCTCTGGTCAAATAAACCCCAATGCCCCAGTACAGTGACTGGGGACACTGTGCTGTAGGAGACGCCGTCTTTCGGATGAGACGTTAAACTGAGGTCCTGACTCACTGTGGACATTAAAGATCCCATGACACTCATCGCAAAGAGTAGGGGGTTCCCTGGTGTCCTGGCTAAATTCCCAACCTGGCTCTCTCATCCTGCTGCGTAATCATCCCCTGATGTAATTGGCTAAAAAAATAAATAATTGTTCTACACCTCACCTGACGTGTAGTGAGCCTTCTGACGCAAAATGGCTGCCGTGCATCACCCAGGTGGGTGCTACACATTGGTGGCGGTTGTGTCAAGTGCTTTGAGTGTGAGAAAAGCACTATATAAATGCAAGGAATTATTATTATTATTATTATTATTATTATTATTATTACTTTTTATTATTACTTCTCTGTGTAATTTCTTGAGAACTGGCGAGCGTGTTTCCTGAAATAACTTAATTGTAAAATTCAGGATAGCATCAGCTCTCAGTTAACGTTATTGTGAGCTTTTGGTGAACATACAGTAGTGTAGGTGCTTGTGTGTTCATGCACACAGTGCTTGTCTGGTGTCTGTGCCTAATAGTGCAAATGGCAAATTCAGGTAGGTTCTCTGCAGTGTACTTTTTCATCTCTCACATCTCCCTATGAAATGGAGGAACACATCTGGCAAGACCAGGGCCTTTTCATTTATGTTTCGTACATTTCCAACCGCATTCATCTCCTACGTACATCATTGTTTTGTTTGAAACCGAGGCTCTTTTTAATTAGCCAGATCTCTCAGAAGTCTTTCTCAGAAGAAAAGGTTTATTTTTTATTATTCCGTAAGAGAAAAAGGCACTGAAAAACATACCCTGTGCCTAAAATAACACAATAAATGAGACGCTCATTATGAAACGGCTCAGAGATATGGCGGGTACAGTTCCAACTTTGCACGCCTTGTGGACTCATCAAGAAATAATTGTTTTGTTAAATAATTATTTCTTGATGAGGGATTTTTAACTTGAAGGGTTTCTTCTCCTGACTTATTTTTCCATAGAGTTCAATAGGAAAATTTGTCAGGAGAAACAACCCTTAAAGTGATCCATCCATATCTACTGCATATCTGGCAGCAGAGTGATGTTTTGAGGCTCGTTTGATACCTCAGACCCTTGATGACTTACAGCCATTTTACCAACCATGTATTCCATACTGTTCCAGCATAATTTACAGCTAAATCTAGTCCCACCCCCCAATTCCCATAGAGATCCATTCAAATGCAGAGACGTTATAGTATCACTTGTAAGAGTACCTGAAAATAAGATATCAAGAGTCTTTTGATGTTGTTGGGTCACAAACATCAGGAAGTCATGGCATGCAAAGGATATGCGACCAAATATTAAAAATGACTTTATTCTATATATAAATGCAGGGGTGCCAATAATTGTGGCACACGTGGTTTTGTTAAAAATAATTATTTCTTGATGAGGGATTTATTTTTTCTCATAATAAATTTACTTCAATTATCAATAATTGGATTTTTCTCATTTTTTCAGTGTGACATTAAGCTAATTCACCAAACGGTGAATTTTTTATAACCCTTTTTACTCATCTTTACCAGGGGTGCCAATAATAGTGGAGGGCACTGTATATAATTAAAAATGGTTGTAGCATTTAATCTAAATATGGTGACATAAATATGTCCCGTCAATTTGTCATGGTGAAATCATTGTTACAAAATACAAATAATTCTTAAAAAAATAAAAAATAAAAACTCAAATAAAATAAAAAATCAACTTTTCACATTTATATTTTGTAGACAGTTCAGTATGGTAGACAAGGCTGACTTTAGGGTACTTTGTGCTTGAAATCAGTCTGACACATCAGTCAGTACATGTGAGTTGGTCAGCAGTAGCGTTGAGGCGCTTTCTCCTCTGCCGAGTGTTTGGGTCCCCTCTAAGAGGCTGTTTGTTGTGTCTCCCCAGAACACTGCCACAGAAACGACTGAAACGGAGGTAAGTTGCATCTCACAGCTCTGCCTATACAACACCCTGTACAAACACACTGACTACACTATACACTCTTCATGCAACATAACATGTCTACACTACACAGAGTGCTCTACGCACAGACACGTATCACATACACACACATACACATGCACAGGGATACTAAGATGGACATACAGTCAAGCCGGAAAGTCTGCACACCCCTTTCACCTTCTCCACGTTTTATTACGTTACAGACATATTCTACAATAGATTGAGTTCATTTTATGTCTCAAAATTCTACACAAAATAGCCCATAATGACAAAGTGAAAACAGGTTTTTAGACATTTGTGCTAATTTATTAAAAATCTAAATGTAAAATATCATATGTACACAAGTGTGCACACCCTTTGATATGACACCCAAAAGTGAGCTGAGGTGCATTTTGTTTCCACTGATACTGCTTGAGATGTTTCTACAACTTAATTGGAGTCCACCTGTGATAAATTCAATTGATTGGACATGATTGGGGATTGCCAACACCTGCCTATATAAGGTCCCACAGTTGACAGTGCATGTCAGAGCAAACTCCAAGCCATGGGGTCAAAGGAATTAACTGCAGACCTCAGAAACAGGATTGTGCACTCCACCAATCAGGCCTTTATGGTTGAGTGGCCAGACGGAAGCCCCTCCTTAGTAAAAGGCACATCACAGCCCGCTTGGAGTTTGCCAAAAGGCACCTAGAGGACTCTCAAACCATGAGAATCAAGATTCTCTGGTCTGATGAAACCAAAATTGAACTTTTTGGCCTGAATACCAAGCGTCACGTCTGGAGGAAACCAGGCACCGCTCATCACCTGGCTAATACCATCCCTACAGTGAAGCATGGCGGTGGCAGCATCATGATGTGGGGATGTTTTTCAGCAGCGGGAACGGGGTGACTAGTCCTGATAGAGAGAAAGATGAATGCAGCTAAGTACACTGAGATCCTTGACAGACACAGCCAAGAGAACAAAGGAGTGGCTTCGGAGAAAGTCTGTGCATGTCCTTGAGTGGCCCAGCCAGAGCCCAGACCTGAATCCAATTGAACATCTGTGGAAAGAGCTGAAAATGGCTGTGTACCGACGCTCCCCATCCAACCTGACGCTGCTTGCAAGGATATGCCAAGAGGAATGGGCAAAAATGTCCAGAAACAAGTGTGCCAAGCTCGTAGCTTCTTTCCCAAGACGCCTTGAAGCTGTAATCGCTGCCAAAGGTGCAGCAACCAAGTATTAGGATAAGGGTGTGTACAGATATGTAACCCCTAAATAACCTATTTTTGTCAGTAAAATAAAATAGCTAATTTTCTAAAAACCTGTTTTCACTTTGTCATTATTGGCTATTGTGTGTAGATGTTTGAGGCAAAAAAATTAACTAAATCTATTGTAGTATAAGTCTGTAAAGTAATAAAACGTGGAGAAGGTGAAAGGGGTGTGCCCTTTCCGGCTTGACTGTATTTGCAAAACACATTGATATGTGGGATTGGGATTGATATGATAATTGATCATTTAAGTGATCATTTCAGTTCCTTGGTTTTTGGTTTCATTTAGCCTTGCTGGTTGACAATATCACCATCAGGTATTCATCATAGCAGTTGTGAAAGTTGTGAATTTCCTCATTTAAATGTGCCAGTAGTCGACTATTTTTTTTTCTTTGAAAGTTCAAACTGGGAATGCTCTTGATGTTCCTGCAGGAAATGAAAATTGCATTGACTGGAATTCTGTGAATATGATTCTTACACCTGTAATTGTGTAAAAGTGTTGGTGTTCTTTGCCTCAAGCAATTGTGACACCATAAAAAGACCCCGAATGGATTCTTATTTGTTCCAAAATATTTTTTCTGTATATATGCAAATGGTATTAATTTTCTGTGTGCACTGGCTGCTGTTGGCTGCACTCTGTAGAGGAACCGCACCAATATTGTTGGCCGTGTTTCATCGCTTCAGTCCCCTCAGGTCACTGACAATTCAGCACAAACTCACCTCAGCAGGGTCTCTTTTGTTTTTGTATGGTAAAGCAAAATTTGTCAAGATGAAGGACTAAAGTGAACCTCTGCTTTTAGGATGTTTTTCTAGTCTCAGAAGAAGTGTCCTCGCCACCTCCTGCTGCCTTGCGGACCCCCGGAGCCCCGGAGAGGAGCGCCAGCCAGCTGGAACTGTGGAGACCAGAGAAAAGCATTCCATCTATTTTTTCCCTTTTTCATTTCCTTTGATTGCACCAAAGTGTGCAATGAAGTTTTTTTTTAATGGTTTGTGAAAAGAAAAAAAGCTATCATAAATGTATTAATCAGAGTGCTAAATATATATAAAAAAAGACATTTTAAGATTGTTTTATTATTTTTTCATCATTACTGCTCCTGACTGTTAACCATTTACACAACTGTGTAATGTGGAGCCTAGAAGCCTTTATGGAGATATAGTACATGTAAATATTTCTGCAGATTTGTAATATATTTTTATACCACTGAACTGTACTGTAGATTGTTTGCCTCCCTGTTTTTACAGTTTTGTTGTATGTAATGTGAAAGGGAATGTTTTGAAGGATAATGTTAATATCTATTATAATTGGCTCTGCCTCAGTTGCAGTCAAAATGAATGGACTAAAAGAAACTAAAGAAACTCAGAAACTCCATCCCTTTCTGAAGCCACAGGTACACTTGTGTGCATTGGTGGCACGACTTGGTTGTGTGCAACCACGCAAATCAGCCTTGTCACTCAGTTTGCCAGCATTGTGAAAAGGAAGTAGTGATGGTAGCATTTGCTGCTGTACTTTTACCGCATGGAAAAATCTTGATATTTGATAGAAAAACACGTATCCTTCCAAAAAATGTGTTATTGTTATTTGGCATTTGCTACTACTTGTTACTTGTTACTTATTAATTAGTAGCAAGCAAGCTAGCTTGCTCTTTAAACTTGCAAGCTAGCTAGCTAGCCGAGTGAATAGCAAGCCTATCCCCCAACTGGTCTCAGGGTGGTAATGTAACATACCCTAGTATTGTGTTGAAACCTCCAATGGTCTGACTGAGGCAGTGCCTCAAAATGAGGGGGAAAGTTGGTCTTTATGCTTGCATCAGATACCTCTACTGCACTTAGCTCTGGCTAGGAAAGACAGAGGAGTTAAATGCCAGCTGTGTATGTCTCCCATAGAAGCTCGTAGCTTCTAGCTTTACACAGCACTTGCTGATGTTAACTCACCGTACTGTAAGGAGCAGACAGTTCTCCAGATGCCCAGAGCTGGTTTTGCTTAACTCTACTGTACTTAAGAAGCGATACCTCAGTAGTCTTTTCGGGATACGTGATTCCAATGTGTAAAGTAGCCAACAATGTTTACCCATTGAGATGACTAAGGTTGAAAATGGATAATTCCTGGAAATTGAACAGTCCACACTATACATTTATCCAGGTGCCATTTATACTTCCTTAAGTCAGTAATACATAGTACAATAAATAGTTGTAACTACAATTCAGATTTTTCTAATCATATTAACAAAATAATAAAAAATGTATAAAATTACCTCTCTAAAGTGTCACTGATGACCACTGGAATACAGATAACATGTCAGATTTGTTGAGAAAAAATGAAAACCGTATTTGCATGCAGACCCCTGGAGATTGACTGAGGCCTGATAGCTCTAGGTGTGTTCATCGTTGAAGCACTTAAGCCAAGTTGTGCGTGCGTGTTTTTTCTGTTCTTTTTGAAAGCAATCCGATTGCATCAAACGTGTACCGGGGTCCGTACTTCTGTCTCTTGAGGGTTTTCTTGCTGGGGTGCACAACAAAGGCTGATCTGTTTTTGGATTTCATGCCAAATAATGAAATTAGTCCAGTGATATTGATGATTTTCAATTTATTGCTTTCATTTTTGATACAAATCATCAGCTACAGCTGTAGTCTGCACTTTCATCCCAGGTAAAAACGGTTCATGGTGGCGCCATTTTTGTATACGGCAATCTAATTAACTGGGAAGAATTGGGCGGATCAAAAACCAGCACGCACACCAGCCGTGTGAGTTGTGCATCCCTGAAGTATGGTAATAACCATAACCATGATATTAATAAATCAACTGTATGTTCTGTTTGAGCACTACTGTCTCTTTAGCTCTGCAGTGTCGCGTGGGATTTGTGGTTTGTGCTGGTGAAGAGATTAGTCTCATTTTGTCCCTCAGGATCCCAGCAGTGTTTTTTGTATTTAAAGTAAAAAAACAAAAAACAAACAAATTGAAGTTGTGTGTATATGTGCTCACACTTTTGATTGGGTGTGCATGTTTGCGTATGTCATGAATGGGCGTGTGTACTATATCGTGTGTATGTCGTTGTGTGACTTTATTTGGTGTGTGCCTGGGCGTTTCCGCTTGGTGTGTTACCACAACAGGACATTGGTTCTGGTACCACATGACCCATCTGCATTGTCTGTATGCAAGTGGCCACTGTTGTGATTCTTATGATGAATGATTCACAGTGCCTTACAAAAGTATTCAGACAGCTTGAAAATTATCAAATTGTTCTGGATTGCAAATAATTCTTACACACATTTTTCCAGTGAGTAATGTTCTTGTAACTGCTCTTACAGTTAAAAGCCATCATTAGTTATTTGTCAGCAGGTATTTTCAAGCAAAAAAACGAATATGCTGCTTGCATAGTAATCCAACCACACATAGTATTTGGTAGAGCCACCTTTTTCTGTAATAACAGCTTTAAGTTTTATGGGGCAGGTATGTGCTAGTCTTGCATAATGTTTGGGAGTGATTTTTACATATTCTCCTTGGCAGAGTTGCTCCAGGATGTTCAGGTTTTGTGGGTGGCTCTTATGGGCCTCAATTTTCTTATTATACCACAGATTCTCATTGGGATTGAGATCAGGACATGGACTGGGCCTCTGTGGAACATTCACCTTTTTGTTCTCGAGCCTCTCCATTGTTGATTTGGCCTTGTAGGCCTACTTGGGATCATTGTCCTGCTGAAAGGTGAACTTTCTCCCAAGCTCTGTTTTTTTAGCAGGCTGACGCAGGTTCTCTTGCAGTATTTACCTTTGTTTTGCTTCATCCATTCTTCCTTCAATTTCAACAAGATGCCAAGTCCCTGCTGATGAAAAGCATTCCCACAGTATGTTGCTGCCACCACCATACTTTGCTGGTGGGATGCTGTTTCTTCAGGCATGGGCAGTGTTCGTTTTGCACGCAATTAAAATTTTGGCCAAAACATCTTGGTCTCATCTGGCCACAAACCTTTTCCCACGGCTCATCAGGGTGACTCTCGTGATTTCTGGTTGCAGACCTGCTTTGAGATGGTATTTTTTGAGTAATGGCTTCTTTCTTGCCACCATCCCATACAGGCCATTTTATGCAGAGCTCTTGATATTGTTGACTGAGGCACCTTTACTCCACTTTCAGCCACTGAACTGAGTGATTGTTGGCCTCTCCGTGGCTTCCCTCACAAGTCTCCTTGCTTGGATACTGAGTTTAAAAGGCAGTGCCTAGGTGCTGTGATGCAGCTTCCACTTCCACTTCCTGTCTATTTATTTATTTTTACTCTTTTCCTAATTTATACATTTATATTACTTTATCTCTAGCTTCCGTATAATGCTCTTTAGTGTTAATTTTCCTTTCCTTTATATTCACGGCCTGACCAATGATCCTTTATTCAAAAAATGTGACGGTTACTTTAATGGTTCACAGGTAGAGGCCAATGGTAACGCAATTGTGTCCTTGTAGGGCATCTGTGAGTTTCCAGAGAACGGGTTGAATACTAATGTAAGCAACATATTCAAGTTTTTATTTTATTTTGGTAAAAGAAATATTTTCAAACATAAAATGATTGTTAATTTTTAAAAATAAAATATCACAGAATGACATTTAAATGTATCATTTGTAGTACTATGTGGGTTATAGTGTGTGAATTGTTCATTGGCTCTTGGGTGAGTGCCTCAGATGAGCGCCGAGACTTCAGCTTCAGAGCCCCTTGCTTGATTGTGGGTGGCACTGTGAGACAATCTGTGATTCCACAAATTGGAAGGGAGGAAAAAGGAGGGAAAGATCATCTGAGGTAGAAATGAGGGAGGGATTGGCTGATGGAGAAATGAGGGAGAGATAAACTGATGGAGAAATGAGGGAGGGATTAGCTGACGGGGGTGCAGAAAGGTGCTCAGGTTCCAGGGGCTAGGGACCCATTATGAGAACCACGTGCAGTTGCAGTCTGGACCTTCTTCCAGCTGGAGGGGACTCGTGTTTAAAGGCTGTTCTCATTGAGGACTCCTATGTTTGTGTGTGACGTGGGGGCAGCTGGGAGCCATTTGCTGAACAGATTTGTGAACATGCTGTAAAAGAGCTAATGACACGCTCGGCAGGCCTGGGGCCCTGGTGTCTGCTGCTTACATACAAGCCTTCTAGAAGAAGAGGCCTTTAAATAAGAGCACGCTGTCAGCTGCACCTCTTAAGACTTGGGCTGATAATAAAAACATTGTTAAATTCATATTATAACAGTTTTGTGGCTTGCTGCAGAAGAAATTAATTACTGTATTACAGTATTTTCCATATCAGCACTTGTAAACCTGTCATGAAATGACTATTACCCATGCAAACACACACACACACACACACGGGTCAATGATATTATGTTATTTTTTATGTTTGTGTAGATGTGTTTGTACTTGCTTTATCTAATTGCTTATCGTGGTTATTTTTTTAGCCTGCAAACTAAATAATGATAATGTTAACTATGGTTGGTAGACATTTTATTTAATATAATTTGTGAACATGCACAATCGTAAGTGTATTACCCATCATCTAGTCATGATAATGTGAACAACTTGAGAGCTGAGGAAGTGTGCAGGGTGTGAGAAGTGTGAGTCTGTATACAGTTGTCTCCACCAAGTGGAAACATCTAACTCAAAACATCTGGACTCCATTTGCACCACGGGCGTTGGGTAACCTAACATGATATCACTGTGAAGGTAATTCATTTTTACCTATTTGTCTGGCCTGCTGACGTCCTCTCTTGTGTGAACTCTTTTCTCTACTACTTAGCCCTTGACATCACAGTTTTATTCTTTAAGACTTTAAGGTGTACATTTCTTGAGATCAAGTTACATCCAGAGGTGGAAAATCCGGGTTCAGAAAGTAAAAATTCTCCCCAGTATTTTGTTCTAATCACCTGGATTTGCTAATTAGCCAGGAGGTAGAACTAATCAGTGAAATCAGCTGGCTGAGTTCATGGGGGGAAGAAACACATGGCAGCAGGACTTTTACTTTCTGACCCCTGGATTTTACACCTCTGGTTACATATAATAGTATGTAAGATTTGTACTGGAGACATTTGGGTGATGGGATGGTCCAGATAGAAGGGCGCACTTAAATACCCTACATCACAAGGATTACGACCCACAAACAAATGTTCCCACCATATTGGGGATGTGAGGTTCTGTGATCCCTATCATAGCTAGAGCTACCAGGTGCTGTCAGTCCCAGACTTATACAAAATGATTAAAAGATTTGGTGCTCCAAAGCAGAGCGTCACCATTCATTCAAACCTGCACGTCCCTGATGATGCTTGGTAC
Source organism: Synaphobranchus kaupii (assembly GCA_029718625.1). Lineage (NCBI taxonomy): Eukaryota > Metazoa > Chordata > Actinopteri > Anguilliformes > Synaphobranchidae > Synaphobranchus > Synaphobranchus kaupii. The sequence goes on along the minus strand of CM056376.1, from coordinate 93,078,584 downwards.
TTCCATCTATTTCATGAGTTGTCCTCTCGTTCTCCTCTCATTAATCTTTACTATATGTGGTGTCCTACTTCATGGCTCATTAACAAATAAAATGCCAGTACCTGAGTGTTTGAGTAGAGCCTCCTTATTTTAGTTCATTAAATTTTCCTTTCTTTTTTTGAAGCAGTGAATCGAGTGGGATCTCGGCAGTAAGGAAGAATCAGCTTTAAACAGCAGTAGGCTACTTCTGACATCTGAAGCCACTGCTCTATTTCCCTTCCTTAAACCCCTGTAACATGTTCCATATGGAAAGGTCTTACATTTACAATATGTCCACTTGAAGTGATTGATATGGTACGCAGTATATCTGTTGTTCATCACATTAATTGATAGTGTGTTCCAATGTTTAGCAGGTTTAGCAATGTTAGCTCTCAGATGGAGCTTTGCAGTACCCTTGAGCAAGATATTAAACCTTCATAGTTTCAGTAGATACCAAGCTGCGTTAAGAATAATGTGTAAATAATTCAGTATCCCCTTCACCAGGGCTAAGGGCATTCGCCAACCAAGTGAATGATTAATTCATTTTTTTAAATTATATTAAAACTAACATTTCTTTTACGGTATTTTGAGTGTGATATGTGCCACGTATTTGAAGTCAGTCCAGGTGTGGTGCTTGCTGGATTTTAACATTGGATATCTGGCATTTGCTTCATATTTTGGGTGGATAGCCTGACTGCCACCCCCAGTGCAGATCGCCAATTTCTCAGAGTCTTCCAAATGACCCATAGCTGAAGCTAACCCTCAAACGCCTTTATTTCTCTGCATATGTATGTTTTTTTTACATACAGATGTTTTGTCATAAAATACGGACATTATGTTCAGGGCCTGCCAAGCGATGACTAAGCAGAGGCCTCGTCTAAACCAGACAGCCGTTACTGCGAGAGGAACCTGACTCACTGATCCTGGAACAGACTGGCTGTTATTTTTCCTTGGGCTGGAGCCCCCCCAGTGTTGTGAATGGGGACCCCAGGCTCCTGCACGTTCTCTAAGGTTTGTGCGGAATAATGAATTCCAGGCACAGCAGGGAAGCTTCTCTCTCCTGTGAAACGTCCTCTGTTAAAACCCCCTGCAACCTCTCAACTGCAGCACTCCGGCTGCCAAAGGACCCCTCCGACATCCAGCCAGCCGACACAAATCCGTTCCGAACAGGCAGTATATTATATAATATATATATATATAATATCAGTTGATAAATTTATGATAGAAGTTGGGACTTTTTTGGGATCACGTGCGGTAAGTACATTGTGTAGTTCTTTTGAACTGGAGAAGTGTGCTCTCAAACTCTCTTATCAGACCCAGTGACCTTAAAAGAAGTGTGCATACCACACTGTGGCGTCCCGGTGAAAAAAATGTAAGATTACTGGTGACTCAATAAAAATAGTGTTAACATCAGGTCTAAAGATCAACTCGAAGAGTTTTGCTCCCTTTGTGCAAATGTTAAGCAGCGTGAATAAATCGATTGGCCAGATCTCTTTTTTGAGTTTTTGTTGGCTTTCAGTGCTCCAAAGGAACCCTGCGACGTTGAGAAAATTCCAAGCTTCAGTGCTGTAAGAGTCTCACGTGTGTGTGTGTGTGTGTGTGTGTGTGTGTGTGTGTGTGTGTGTGTGTGTGTGTGTGTGTGTGTGTGTGTGTGTGTGTGTGTGTGTGTGTGTTGTAATATGTACAGTGTGTCAAATTTTCTTGTCTTATAGTATTACTGTGGTATGGTAACTAAACAATTTGGTAATAAACACAACAAAAAGTAAACAGCATTCTGTTTAAAAATCTTAAATGTTAATTATACTTTTTATGATCTAGCATTTCTCCCCCTTCTATAAATGTTATGAAAACCATTACGATTCTTTTCTCCGTTTACTCGCGGTTGTTGGTCGGTGTGAAAGAATTGTGTGACCTGGCCACACCACTGCTGCCATTGCAGTCTGCGTTTGACTCACCAGCCCAGGCCAGCCCCAACCAGACCACGCCCAGCCTGGATACAGCCCATGTTCGCTCAACGGCTCTCTGTGTGCAAGGGACACTAGTCTTGTGTGGAAGGTATGGGTTTCCCATTGAAAGAAAAAAAAAACGTTAGCTTCTCAGTTTGGCTATGAGCGCTGCTGTCGTGGTCAAAAATCCAAATTTTACATCAAGAACAAAGGCATTAAGCGGGAACTGCTTCTAGATGCACCTCTGGGACGATTTTCCATACCACTGTTCCAAATGGTTTCAAAGTGTGAGCGCTAACATAATAAAGCATCAGATGGGCGGGGCTGCACCGTATTTTTATTAAAAGCTTGTGTCATGACCTTGACCTGCTTCAGTGGTGATTGTATGGACAGTGGTTAATGACATACTCTTGACATCCTCCCCACAGCACTTATCAGTTTCTATAAAACTGCCACCAGTATTACATTAATAGTCAAATTCAGGCCATGTCTGTGTATTAAATATAAATGGAGCTTGAAATAGAATAAAATGATCACAGCCCACTGTCATGGTCTCCTGACTGATGTTTTGTGTGTAGTAGAGTTAATTTTCCAGCTTTGTGTGTGTGTATGTGTGTGCATCAGCAGGATGAACTCAATAGGTATATAGGAGGGGCAGGGGGCCATACAGGATTCTCAGTGCAACATTTACATTAAACTGACAAGAGCACAAGCAAAGTATAATACACCACTCCAGATGTGTAGGGTGGATCCGCAAAATAACTAATTTCATTTTGTGGCTATTTTTCCCTGAGGAGGTATAGACAATCACATGTTTCATGTGGTACAGATTCTAATTTTGGTATTTTAAATAAATCTCAGAAAAAATCCTCATCTACTGCTTTGTACGGAATGATTTCAACATATTCTGTGTCACCTGGGCTCCAAGCCATGCTCCACAAAGTTAATAATCATTCCTGAGATGTAATTGATTGTTTCATGGCAGCAGCCATACCACCATGCAATCTGCTCCTGCTGAATGGCAGAAGCTAAGCAGGCATGGGCTTGGTTCATACTTGGATGGGAGGCCTTGTGGTAAAATCAAGTTGCTTTAACCTTGTGATGGGGACACTGTGCTGTAGGAGATACTGTCCTTTGGATGATACGTTAAACTGAGGTCCTGACTCACTGTGGTCATTAACCCCTTTGCAAAGATGCCTAGTGGTTATGCTGCCGGTGGCATCATTTTGCCTCAACTGAGACATTCGTTGCTCCTGCAGCCAAACTATTTGTGGAAATCACAAACTCTGTGTTTTAACTTTATTGGTAGACGATTCGTGACAACTCTGCTGAATAGAGAGTTTCTAAGTGTCACTATTTTCCTGTAGCAATCAGTTTAACAAGCACCCCCCCCCCCCCACCCAGTGGACAATAGCATCTATGTGTGAATTCATAAATATATTTATTCATCATATAAAATTTGAATTCCGTCATAGCAACAAGATAAACCCGACAATAGACTAATCGTATGCCAAAAACGCTGTGATAAGCCCTGCTCACTCAAATGCAAAATAAACACGTGAAATTATTGTCTCATTGTACAACGTATTCTACAATGAATATCTGCTACTAAATATGAAATAAATGTACAATCCTACCATTGGTTTTACGGATAGAGATGTTCCTTTCAAAATTCAGTGATCATTTATTGTCTGGTACAATCTGTTTGAGAAATATACAACACTTTATACTGCTATTACACATCTGAAACGTTGACTCGTAATACACCCCATGCCCTGCAAGCCTGCCTCATTCACAGTTCATTCTGGTTTAATTGTTGGCTCTTTTATCCAATAAATGAGTACATTATAACCTTAGCAGCGGTATATGCAACGTCTTTATTGGGTGCTTTGAAAAATCTATTGCAGTCCAGCGTAATGGCAGTTTTCATTTTAACGGTCTAGTATTATGCAAGCTCTATAGAAAACGCATTAGGGAGGAGAGTATTCCCTTTCCCGATATGTAAGTGTTTTTGCGTCTAAAATGCGGTTGGTCTCGCTGGCTACATATGTATGTTTGTTTTTCCACTAGAGCACTGTCTTTCCAATATGATTGATAGACCAATTGTTATTTTCGCATTTCACATACTGTAGTGCAATCGTTAATTTCATTTTTGATGTAGGCTACTGATTTTCATTGAAGATAGAACATTTGATAACATTTTGCACATGGTGGAATACTATTTTATTTTCATGTTATCATACATAATATAGGATATGGCATATATAAATGTTTTTCCTTGGAGTCATTATGAATAGGAACATTAAAAAAAACAAAAAAAAAAACAGAAAAATGCAATCCTGGGGCAAAGGTATACATACTGTAGAGTACAGGGGAAAGTGATGTTTTATTGAGGTACAAGAGTGAATGATTAGGCTACATATTTAGGTGTATGTAACACTGTGATATCAATATTTATATCTTAAATGATCAGAAGGAGCAAATGTATATGCTTTATAATGGACAAAACACATTTTGTTAATTTTATGACATGTTTTGCATAGGGGTTTTGGACCCATAGATATCTAACCCCCTGTACTGATGAAAATATACACTGCCTGGCCAAAAGAAAACTCGCCGTTGCACCCGTCATGAATAGTGCCCACTGTACAAGCCTCTGGAGGCAGTGTTATGATCTGGGTTTGTTTCAATTGGTTAGGTCTAGGCTCAGCAATGTTATGCAGCAATAAAAGTCAGCTGAGTACCTGAATGTACTGAATGACCAGGTTATCCCATCAATGGGAATATTCCAGGACAACAATACCAAGATTCATCGGGCTCAAATTGTGAAAGAGTGGTTCAAGGAGCATGAGGAATCATTTTCGCACATGAATTGGCCACCAGAGTGCTGACCTCAACCCCATTGAAAGTCTTTGGGATGTGCTGGAGAATACTTTTGTGGTTTGACTCTGCCGTCGTCAATACAAGAACTCGTCCAAAAATTCAGGCAACTCTGGACGGAAATAAATGTTGTGACATTGCATAAGGCTGTCGAAACAATGCCACAACAAATGCGCGCTAAAGGCGGTCCAAGGAAATATTAGAGTGTGCGACTTTTTTTTTGGCCAGGCAGTGTAATTCCCACTTGAAAATGATGCAAAAGTGAGTTTTATGAGCCAAAACCTTTTTTATTTAGAGCAGTGCACAATTTAGCCATTTGGATAGATTTGGAGACACTATTGGATGACAGGGAACACTGCCTATATTTTGCATCATAGACCTTTAGTAGTTCTGCATATCATCCTCAGATTGTGTGGACGTGGAGTTTATGATCCAGGAAATGTATATATTACCTGTTTCACTTATGTATCTCTCAGTATTTTGTTGCAAACTAAAAAAAATATATATTTTTTTTTTTGTTGCATTTTTCCAGTTTCTTTACATTTGTGGCACTTTATTTTGACTTAACTTATGAAAATAAATAAATCTAAGTTTGTATTGTAAATGGTACACATGTCTTGTTTCATTTAAGCCATTTACCAAGTTTATGTGATGCTCACACCTGGAGTTATAAAGCCTTAAACAGAGCACCCCCTAAATAGATGAGAATTGACCAAATTTGCCATCTGTGCAAAGGGGTTAAAGATCCTGTGACACTTATCGCAAAGAGTAGGGGTTTCCCCAGTGTCCTGGCTAAACTCCCAACCTAGCTCTTTCAATCTGATACCTAATCATCCCCCAGTTTAATTGGCTAAAATTGTTCTCTCCCTCTCCACATCAACTGAGCATACAGGCGCGAACTAGCTGTTGTTGCATCACCCAGGTGGGTGCTACACATTGGTGGTGGTTGAGGCGAGTTTCCCCCTCATCATTGTAAAGCACTTTGAGTGTGAGAAAGGTGCTATATAAATGCCAGGCATTATCATTATTATTATTATTATTATTATTATTATTATTATTATTATTATTATTAATAATGTTGGACTCCTGTCCCTAAATTGCCAAGGGGAAGGGGCTCTGTCACAGTGACCACAGTGATGCTGCAGTGAATCTCATTTATTGGCCAAGCAGGGCCTATCTCCACATGTGACTGCACCAGAACCCTCCTGTCATTCATTGCTTAGAGGGGACGTTTCCATAAACTGCACGATTTCTACTGGTCTCCATGTTCTCCACCACACCTCCTTACCACCACCTCCTCCACATAAGATGCTCCCAAATGGGTCTCAGGGTAATACCGTCTATGAAATAAAGATAATGTAGCATCAACCTCACTTTAGATTAACTGAACAAAAGGAAGTGAGCAAGAAGTAAAGGTTGCATAACCCCCTCCATTCATTTGACCCGTGAGGTCACTTGACAGCTGGAGTGAACTAATGTTAAGCACTCCTTTTGTGCTGCTTTGTAGTCATCATTTGCTATTCTGGCATGAGCGCTTAGTGTCTTAATGCGCGGTGTAGAACTAAAAAGGTTTCTCAAACCCCCAACCCCCAGCTCTTTTTCTGAATGTATACACTACAGTGTTTGTTAGTTGAAACTATTGTATCACCTGCTTTGTTACAGTTTAAGAGTAGGCAGTGGTGTTTTATTTACCTTTTACATTTTTAAATAAATTTTTTAATTATTCATTGTGTCATATTGTCTTTCAGGAGGTGTGTGGCTTGATGGACAGGGTAACCAAACCTTAGTTTAATGCACCACCAAACACAGCAGCCTTACCACATCACCAAAATATGGAGTTGCATGGTGAACAGAACCTGACTCACTGGTTCTGTTATTCATGTTATTTGTATTTATTTATTTATTTATTTCGGCACGCATATAGTCACATTTCATCACAATTTCTGTAATATGCCCTGAATAAACACAGTACCTGCCGAAAAGGGATACGGGAAAAAGCAAGCCTGCTTATCAAAAGTCCCGCCCCAATTCCCAACTCAAAATTTAAATGTTCACATTATACATTTGTTTAAAACAGATTTTTTCGTATCACAACAGCATAGCTGAATTTTCTTTATAACAAAACAGACCGAGAAAGAAAAAATAAGCTAAAATAAAATAAACCAAATGTTAAAGTCCAAATAAGTCGGATTTAAATGTACATGTCATACATTAGTCAAAAACCATTTGTTTCATTTCAACAGCAAACAGTCCGGAATATTGTTTAGATAATGTCCAAATAATTGTGTCCGTTTTTCATTTTTATGTTGCTCTAGTGTCCCCTGTACCAGTTTAGAAGCTCCATCCTGAGCAGGTTGTGCGGCCGGTGTCTGCTGTCTTGTGTTGCAAGATCCAGGATCCTGTGTAAACCGCTTACAATGTTTTTTTGCACATCGTGACATTGTTTTCATTTCTTGATTTGAGGCTTAATGTTATTTTTCCCTGGAATGATGCCCTGTTCTCTCTGGTTTGTTGTTCCTAGTGATATTGCCTTGACAAACAGCCAGTAATTACTGCAATATCATTTATTTTGAATACAGCTTCATACTTGCTATTTGCCTGCTTTGGGCGCACAAGGTGAGTTGAATGAAGCCACTCACAGATATGGGAGATGACATGTTTCAAAGCAAATGACTGGGCGAGAAGGGGGGGGGGGGGGGGGAACTGACAAATGCGCTGTGACAAGCAGATTGGCACATCACTCAAATGCTACACGCGGATGAGCGATTAGCTCTTAGGAAGGCCCCGGAGATGTTAGTCATTCTGCTGGAACTAGCGAGGCTCTTGTCTCGCCTGGCCAGGAGCGTGACAGGGCAGGCTTTGTGCCTGAACTTCATGTGCTACGGCAAGTACAGTAATATATCATCATCTCCATCGCTGTCTCATTCTCTGCATGCAGAGTCACTTTGGGACTCACTCTAATTACCACACTGTTGGTTGTCTGCCTTGTCTGCTTATGAAATGCTTGTAGTATTCCAGAAAAGTTTGGGTAATTCGGGTATGGCTACCATGCTCTAGCACCCCATGTAGTGGAGATGATCCAAGGACCTCAGCTGAAGGAAGAACATAAAACTGTAGGCTAGCAGAGGTTGAGAATCTAATTCATATAACTGTCCCAGCATTATGTGGCCTGGATACCCTGCTTGCAGAAGTCTTCCTGATGGGCTGTGGATCTCTTTATAGTCAGTATGGAATTTAGTAAATTGTTACAAGGGTTGTGTTAATTGGACGTCTTGACTTTGATCTATTTGTTTAGTCAACAGTTTCAGGCCTGTGTCTGGTGGAGGGTTCAGTGGTTTCCCTTTGACCCCTTAAAATTGATTAATTATTGGATCTTGCTGATGAGTTATTTTTTCTGCCACAGGTAACATTTTTTTTCTCTGTCATGTCAACTACCCCCCCCCCCCCACACACACACACACACACGCACACACAACACAGAACAGCCTTTCAAAAGCCTTTTCAAAAAGCCTTTCAGAAGTGTTCGAAGGTTATTCTGCAATCAGTCTCTCGGTTGTATCAAATGTACCCATCTTGCGCAATTTTGTCACCTGTAAATCAGAAACTGTCTTTAATTACCAGTTTCTTCTTCATCTTATTCTTCTTTCAAATTTAGCACAGGCCTAAGCCTATATCAAAGATGACTTACGAAATATTGAATGAAACGATAACCTTTTTAACACGGTATGATGGCACAAATTATAAAAATAAAAAATAATTTTACGTGCAAATAATATTAATTGGCCCTTATCCACCCTTATCAGTTTAGTAACTGGCTCCATAGTGTAAAAGGAGAATGCTCATAATTGCATATGTCTTAAAAATATTTATTTTTGGAAAGGCAATATCCCTAAGCGTTGTATTTATGGGATAAATTGCAATTTAAAAGCAATTGTTTTTAAATCAAAGTACTGAAATGACCTACCGTACTTTTCGTATGGAACAACGTGGTACATAATCAAATGTGACACAATAGTGGAAGACGAGAGGAGAAGATGCTTAATGCATTGTCAGCTTAGACCTCCTTACCACTGCAACAGGTAGAAATGTGTAATGTGTTTGCGCTTTAGTGTGAGTGCATGTAGCACAAGGAGTACAGCGGTAAGTATGACCATGGGTCCGCTTTTCATTTTCTGTAAATGAGCCAATGTGTGTTTCCCAACTTTGGCTATTTTCATCACGTCCCTGTTTCGCAACTGGAAACGTGTGTATTTTTCTGTTACTTCCAAAACGCTGTTGTTTATCGCAGTCTACCGTAAGTTTGATCAACACAACAGACGTTTAAAAAAAGAGATGAGCGCAGATGACCTATGCCCCTTCGTTCCAGCTTATGCTATCTACATGAATTAATGACAAATTCGATCTGAACTAAGATTCTGAACATGATATTACATTGTTTTGATGAAACCAATTATGTATGTATATATGTATATGTTCTGTACATGTTAAATTGGACGATGTTTATTCTGTCGATGAAGCCTCAGCACCATATATGTAACAGCTCCACTATGCATCATTAGGCCCCATGTTCCTGAAGGTGTTCATAAATTGAAACCGACTAATGGCGATTCTTGAAATTAAATGTTGAGAAATGTTGCATGAGAAGGATGTTATTTTCAAAAATGCACCACAAAACAAATGCTGGCTGAAATGGGCACTTGAACCAACTGCTTCAATGCACTCTGCTCATGCTACAAAGTGAATTGCTGTGACCTGTAATGTTGAAAGCTGTGTTTTTAAAATTTTCAATAAATTACATTAATTTATTGTTATTTCTGCACACCTACTGTACATATTTAAACCTGTATAGTGTGATGAGGAAAAGGAGAGTGAATCGCAATTGGTCTGTCCCTCTTTGTCTCCACCATCAGATAAATACATTTTATATTTTTCTCCACAGCCGCTAATCTTTCCAAATAAATAAAGCAGAATTTCTGCACCACGTTTTATATGGGAAATGAGTAGGAAGTAAGATGTATGTTTCAGAAATACTGCATAAATCTCAGAGGCCAGCCCAATTATAGCTCTCCTCCCCACTAATCAGAAAAAGGAGGACTGATTCTCCAGGGGGCACACTGGCTCTTCTGTGGCAATGCAGCAGGCCATTATGACATCATCAAGACACAGTCCCTTTTTTCCCACAAGCCTCAGAGACAACAGAACACTGGGATATGTGAAGTTCCCTTGTCAATGAGCTGTAGACTCTAGCCTGGTGGTCAGCTGAGTTTTTCTCCCCATGTTGAGCTACTCCCTTTATTTATTTTAAACCCTTGTAATCCTTTTCTCTGCCTGTTTAGAAAAATAAATCTGCAAAGCTGTCACTAAATTCGCTTTAGAGTGGACGGCAGTCCACGAGTAGACAATTGGGTTTAAAACCAGACACAGTGGCGAAAAACTGTAAAACACTCCAATGGTCTGCATTGGAAAACAACGGCGCTTTTACAGGTCATGCAAGCATACTTTTAAAATCTCAAAACCGAGTTCTGCTATCTTTATTAATAAGTCATCAAAATTCAATTTACTTGTCACTGAGGCAAAAAAAATAAAAAATAGCGGTCAGCTTGCAGCAATGTCTGGGCCTTGCACGTCATTTGCTCCCTCGCATAATAGCTTAATTATTAGTACTGAATAGTGCAGTCTGTGTGGTCCCCCACTCTCCTTCAGTCAGTCCAGGCCTCTAAGGCATTATTGGGCCATATGTAACAGCTCAGACCAAAGAGTGATTACAGCTTGATAAATCACTCTGGATTTGGCAGTGGATAGGCTCATGCCACATTATCTTTTGGTTTATTTATTTTCTTGTGCAGTAGAATGTTTCTCTCCTTGTAACTTGCTTGTGGTCTTATAACCCATCATGACGAGGCCACATTTGCCGAAAGAGCTGCTTAAAGGCATACTGAACTTTGTTAGAACATAATATTGTATAGCTACGTGGACGTGAACGGGGTACTGGATGTCGTGATTTTATGTAGCGGCATACCGCGTTGTTTGCATTTGTTTATGTGCTAAAAGTGTGCTTTTGAGACCTGTTTCGCCATGCAATGGGAGTTAATGGAGAGAGAAAAAACTTCATTCTCCGTTGGCCAGTTGCAGACCACTGGAGCAAATCATGAAGATGAGCGTGAATATTACGACTCGTATCGGCGCCAGGTAGCTATACAATATTATGTTCTAACAAAGTTCAGTATGCCTTTAAGGTTACGAGGCGCAGGTCCCTGTACCTTGCGGTCACGGACGGACTCCACGGTCTTGTGAGTGTGTCACCATCACTGGTCCTGACCGCTTGAATAATGAAGATGCCGGTGCTGAAGGGATCCTGGCTGTTTCTGCTGGTTATTCAACTTGCTATTCATCGTTCATGGCTGGTGAGACGATCAAAGCCTACATGTCCCTTTGCAGTCCCTGTGGGGATTGTGTTTATATTGGTCTGCACTGCACTGGCTAACCACACATTGACATAATACTGGCGATGGGATCCACACATATTGTGTATCATTGAAAACACAGCTGTGGAAAGAATTGCTTTCCATTATAGACCTCATGGCATCCCACCCTGATGTATCAATTCCTATGCTGTGCACTGCACTTTTCGTAAATGCAGTGTTTTCTCGCTAGTTTTTAAAACTAGAAATCAATGAAATTGCTTCTTATTTGCACCATCCCCCTGTAGTATTACTCATTTAATGAACATAGATGCTAGGCCTCTCTGTAGAACAAGTTTGTTCCCACTCGTGCGATTCTGTGTAGAGTGTAACTGACGCACACAATGCAGTTCCCTAGCCGTGACTGTCTTTCATTACCTCTAATCAGACCATACCACAAGAGCAGCCTCATCCAGTTTTCCCGTTCAGTTGTAGGCTACAAATGTGCATTTCAGTCAGACTGAACAGCTCAGAGCCCTGCGAATGTCGTAAATATGTCAGTGTGATGTCACAGCCAGCACGTTGGCAATGGGCCCCAACACAGGCACGCGGGAACGCGGGATCCGTCCGTCACAGGGTCAACATGATCTAATCCCCCCGGTCTGTGTCCGGTCTCTGGACGGGAACGGGGGACAGACATGTCAGCAGTAACCTCGGTTTGGGCATGCCCTCACTTTCATCTCTCACCCTCTGCTCAGCCGGCCAGCCTTACATCACCGCGTAAGATGTCTGCCGAGGAAGGCAGTGCTTCCAAACATGGACTGAGGTAAAGCCTTCCAGATACTCGTTCTCATTTCAGCTTTTTTTTTTTTTTGGCTGAAGGGCTGGGCCCTGGTCAATAGCTTCTTAAGAATGGAAACAAACATACTTTTTTTTTTGTCTTTTTGAACAACATTCACAAATAAATACTGTGCGGCTCTTTTACTAGCTTCTGATCTGTTGGATTGACCCAGTGGCATTTCTTAACAAGGTTACCGGGCAGCTGTGTCCAGCATGATATTATTATTGTGGTGCCTTAGTTTGAAAGGAAACTATACTCTCAAGCACAAATGAAATCCAAACAGGTTTTTTGTCTGTAAAGAAAATCATTACATTCTTGATTCACATCAAGGCTTCCATTAATATACATTTGGTTGAGCATGTGGTTGAAACTCTGATGTAAGTTTTATACCCACAATTGATGTTAACTATGTTGAGCAAAGCTTATTCAGTGGGGTGACACTGTGTATGAAGGCAAAGATGAACGGGCTCTATGGGTGTGATCTCCTGTGTCCCAGTTCTGTTCCAACCAGATTCGTGCCAATTTTCTCCAGGCCTCGATGACTCAGGGGGACTGGACGAATGAACATTCCGGTGAAGCGCAGAATCTTCAGTCTATGGGGGGGGGGGGGTCTACTGCCACGCCCTCAATCGGCAGTGTGTACGGTGCAACTCTTAATGTTTGATTATGACAGTCAGGCTTCTTTTTGGCTCAGCCTGTAAGGTCACTCACCATGAGCACAGGCCAGCCTTGGTTCTGTCATTAACTGACTATGACCTGAAGTTAGCAGTAGAAGGGCACAATCCCAGTACTGGTAGGGGCTGGTTTAAGTTGGCCTGAGTTCTTCGAGTTATCACTGCATTACTCAACAGTACAACAGGACCTTACAGTCTAACAGCTGTCATCAGTGAGAGACATGTACATCTCCCCTCCTGTCCGACCTGCAGTGGTATTTCTTGTAGTATTGTGTGGCTTGTAGACTTCACCTCATTGCCATTTAATATTGAGATTTATTGATACTCTCAGTATTAATTCAAATATGCTTAAATTATGAACAGCATGTAACTTGTATAGACACGTAGCATATCTGTTAGGTTTAGGGCCAATTTCCTTGTCTACGCTCAGTCCTTTTTTAGTCAAAAACCAGCAGCAGTACGCTTCCTCAAACATACATGGGAAAAGCACTGTAAAGTTTGAGCTACACTTACGTCACCCGTATCAACACACATAAAATTTTCAAATAAATAATCTCTGGACCCTGTGTTTTAACTACTAATGATAAATACATTTTAAAGGGCACAGGCTTTTACTCTGTAATATCGCTTACCCTCCCACGCAGCTAATGTGCCTCCTAATACCACAACCTCAGCCGCAACCTTAAAGGGGCAGAACTTAAATTGAGCTATGTTTCTACTTACCCAAAGTGCTATCTATCCATCCAGATAGTTTCGAGATTTTATGAGCCTTCAAGATATCTGTGCTTCTCACCCTGATATCACCCTGATGCAATGGACCTCAACGAGACCAATGTTTGTGGCACTCAAAGCGGCAAAGATTTGCATCCGAAAAACTCAACAGCAATGTCTCTGTCCAAATATAATGACATGGTTACTCACAAACATCCACAGACCTTGTTGCGCATGGCTTCTTTCAAAAACTGCTTTCTATGACCGAAGTACGCCATCTGTGTATATCCGTGGTGAAGCCAGTATTCAATACAATGTTGACATTGTGCCCCAGTATCAGTGGCGGCTCCTGAGCTGAAAATTGGGGAGGCAGAAAACTTCCCTTTAAACTGATTATTGGTCTTAATCATTTTTCAATCAGTTTCCTTGATTAACAATAGGCTACATCAGCGTTTAATTCACCAATTACTCAATGCCATCAAATGTAGCCAGTTCTTCTCAATGAGGCTATTAGGCAAGTAATAAAATTATTTTCACTTGCATCGCATAATTGTGCACATTTTAATCAACATTATAATTGTGGATACATGTGCTCTTCGTTCTCCGCACTCTTAATTACGAAAATATTCATGGAAAGTAAACGATCTGAAAGCTCAGCTTTTGTTAGATTCTTTTTTATTGCAGGTTTAGCACAACCTCATCTTTTGTTAGATTATTTTAAAAAAATAATTAAAAAAATTATCTAACAAAAGCTGAGCTTTAAGATCGTTTAATTTCCATGGATATTTTCGGAATTAAGAGTGCGGAGAACGAAGAGCACATGTATCCACAATTATAATGTTGATTAAAGTGTGCACAATTTTGCGATGCAAGTTAAAATAATTTTATTACTTGCCTAATAGCCTAATTGAGGAGAACTGGCTACATTTGATGGCATTGAGTAATTGGTGAATTAAACGCTGATGTAGCCTATTGTTAATCAAGGAAACTGATTGAAAAATGATTAAGACCAATAATCAGTTTAAAGGGAAGTTTTCTGCCTCCCCAATTTTCAGCTCAGGAGCCGCCACTGCCCAGTATACTGGCGTGCTTTGGTTGAAACTGCACGGAAATATATACAGTTAGCGTACTTCGGCCATGCCCAACAATTTTTGCCACCTTGAGCACCACAAACATATAGCTTCATAAAATGTTTGGGTGAACTGCCCCCTTAGGTCACTCTGAAAAAGGAGGCATATCTGGGGGGGGGGTAGAATACTGGCTATGAACTCTGATCTGTGAGGGTATCATTGCTTAGTGATGCGCTGTATCATTAAGAGCTGAGCTGCCCTGCAGTGGAGCTCCTGACTGCCAGCCACTCTCATGTGCAGCGACACGGCTCATGCCTAGGCTCCTCATCCCACCGATGATGAAGGCTGGGCCGTCTCCTCCTCTTCCTCCCTCCTCTGCTGTGGCAGACAGATCTCGCCTCCAGGCAGGGAGATGAGTAGTGGGTAGGGAGGAATAACATGGAGAGGGAGGAATGAGATGGAGAGGGAGAAATGGACCAGAAGGGGAGAAGAGCGCATTTCAAGAGATCTTGTTAAGATGGAGGCACTGAGATGGAAAGAAACTGACTGTATGGGAAATACAGTGAAAAGGAGATGGAGTATAACAGTGGATTAGCGTATGGATATAAATAAGGAATGGAAACAGAAGGATGGTGATGAACAGAGACTGGAGTGTATGGAAGTAGGTGGATGTGACTGGATAAAATGCAAAGGAGAGAAACTAAAATGGAGGATGTATATGAGATAAATAGGCTGGAAAGACACTTGGTTTTGCTCTCCACTCTGGAATTAGGTTTCCTCATCAAGCAATAGTGACTGCTCTGGGCAATCACAAACTTGCAGTCAGTTGTGCAGTCCACTGACACAATTGTGCAGCTCAGTTCGTGGATTTCCAAGTGAAAAGAATCAACAACTCGCTGCACACAATATTGAGGATGTATGTGCTTGTGTCCCCCCTCTTTCATTAATGGATTGCATTGCAGCCAAATCTCAGTTAAGCACAGCCAACCAACGTCAGAAAATCATTTTTAAAAATCATTTTCAAGGTGAGACCTGATAGTATAATTGAATTCAACTGATACACGATGGGATAAAATATTGTATCGAAACTAAAGAATGTAATTTTCAACATTGCTAATTAAAATGATAAAACTTCTCATCCTCTGACTACGCACGCGTGTCTTCCATTCCCCCTCCCCCTGCGTGTGCTCATTCCCAGCATCCTCAGCTGCACCACTTCCTGTAAAATGCAAAAAGGAACATTAATTGAACAAGAAAAGAGGGGGGAAAAGCAAGCGGTGACCCGAAGGCATTGTGGGCTGACTGATTGTTGAATATTCTAATGAACTCCAAAGAGAGAGGACAGTTCTGTACCCTGCACTTTGTGGATTAATTGAAGCAGCAGCAACAGAGTGACTCACCAATATTCCTATGTCTTTTTCCCACTCAATTGTGCTTATTTTCGGAACACATATCAAAGTGCTGTGGGGTACAAAAACAACACAGATTAATGAATTGTGGGGCCTCGCAGAAGCATTTTGTTATATCTTTGGCAAAATGACTAATCCTTTGTTACTGTGATGCAAGGCAGCTTTGATTGATTTTTTGAGGGCTGCAATGTTTCTCGTTGCCTTTTCTGAGACCGTCGGTGTTTGGCGTCTTGGACTACAGATGTGCATTTGCACCTCTTCTTCATGGTGTCTACGAAGAGTTAACTAAATCCCTTCAGTTAACCACTAACAATTTATCTTTGTGATTCATGTATTAATTCTCCCTCTCCACCTCTACCTCACACCTCACATTTTCAGTTTTCCTTGTGCACCCCCCCCCCCCCCCCCCCCCCTCACCCCCTCACCTCCTCACCTCCTCACCCTCACCCCCTCACCCCCTGTGCTGAATTTGAACCAGAGCTCTGGGTTGTCCCCGCCCACGAGTCCCTGTTTTCACCATTTTCCCCACGTCATCCGGTGCTCCCAAATGCGTTCACTGCTCTTTGAAGTGCGAGGAGACAACGTCGTGCTCAGCACATCAAGGGCTGGCTGCCTGCGCATTCAGAGCTGGGCTTGCGTTAACAAGCTCCAGAAAACAGGCCCCCTGCCCCCCTCTGACATCACGTCAAACCGCGCCATGGAGTGGAACGACTTCAGAATGGAGGAAGGGAGCATCTGGACTGGAAGGGGGTCGTTCAAGGTTAATCTTGATATTTTAATCTGAGTAGATCCAGATTATTGCATTGCAAAAGACCTTGCTAAAAGATCTTTGGAGATCTCACTGTCAGTGCATGTGACTGAGCAGAGAGGACTGATATTAACGGTTTACTCCATTCCATACTTTCCACCATTCCCGCCACCACTCCAGTGTCAAAGATAACAATCTGAATTTACATCTTTTGATTTTATTTTATTTTTATTGCAGGATTCCACTTTAGGCATTGTTTTTACTCCCAGTTATAACGTAAAAAAGATGATGAACTGAACAGATGTGGTCATTCTTGAATGCATCTGTTGTGACCATGCCATGCTTCACTCTGTTTACAGTCATCCACAATAAGATGCCGATTTGCTGTCAACTAACTCAAAATGGTTTATCCCACCACCACCTCTCTCAGCACTACGTAGTCCACAGCCAAATTCATTCTTCTTTTTTGTTTGGGGCAAGTGGGGGTTGGGGGTTGCACATATAGTAAATGTCCACGCCTGCTTCTCTGCCAAAGGCCATCTTAATGATCGCAAGATGGTCTTTGTTTGGAAAAACCCAGGGTACAGTAAGTGAATACAAATGAGCGGTTCCGTGTTGCAGTTCATGTTCATAAAACACCAGGTCATCAACAACATTTTTCTTTCATCACCTAATTTAAGAGTGATCATTCGGAACAACTCTGGATCCAAATATTGTGATGCAGAGGACCAGATGAATGAATACGACTGCATTCCCATATGACCATAAATCACGCTAATCATAAGTCAGGCTCTTGGTAATGATGTTTTCTTTTTTTCAAACCTCTCAAATGTCTCCAGCTAGGTGAGCAAGAGTATTATTTTTGGCCTACAGAAAGAGCAGAGATTGCCTCATATAATAGATCTGTAATACAAGAACATATCTCATCCATTGAAAGAACAGCAACTTGGCTATTTGTGTCATCCACACAGGTTTAAAGATTTATCTGATCTCTATGAATCTGTGTGTGTGTGTGTGTGTGCGTGTATTGTGTATACACATTGGTATGTGTCTGCATCCATGCGGGGGCACGTGCATGTGTGTCTGCACATAATGATGTGTATGTGTGTTTGACCAAATGAGTGTTTTATGTAATATGTAGAGCTATAGTTGGCCTCTGACACCCCTTCAAAAAGGTCCAATCCTCCTGCCACTACCCTTTCTATAACTCATGAGGGCCAAACAGTCATAACTACAGAGAGAGTGAGCGGGTAACCGCCAGGCAGCAGATCATGACCTCAGCACTGCGCTATCAAGGCACCACAGAGTGTGGTGCCAGCCTTCCTGCAGGAAGCCACACATGCCTAGACAGTGGCACCAAGAAACCTGAGGCACCAATTTATGAATTTAAACCCTTGAAACAAAAATGTTGGCACCGTTTTGGCACTGATGTCAGTGAATTAAAACCACAGATGCCTAGCTTGGGCATTTCTTTATTTCTCTCTCTCTCTCTACATGCTCTTGCTCTCCGGTGGTGCTATTTCACACATTAATGAACATCTTTGGAAGTTACAGAGATGTGTATGTGTATTCAAAGCAGCCAGATATCTCCTAGTCCCAGGCATGCTTACCTACGGAATTGCTACAGAACTGCTATAAATATTTTCATAGGAACTGTGGTCATAACATACAAAACTGTAACACCCTGAAATAAAGGCAGACTTGTATTTGACTGTGTTTATTTCTGTCTGTCTGTCTGTCTGTCTGTCTTCAGTCTAGCTGCAGGGCAGATGTGTCGGAGCAGAATTCAGTGAGAGCGGGATGACCGTGTTGGCCGTGCACTAATTCCACTGTACTCCTCATTGATCATCCTCTGACCTTATTACCGTGTTGTTCTCATCAGTGGAATTGTGTTGTTATCTCTTCCTTTACCACAGGTTCTGTGATGGTGAAAACATTTCAACCTTTTTATTAAAATTTTATGCTCATAGTGCCAACCAGGTGACCTATGAAGTATTACATAAAAGAAAAATTAAAGGGATAGTTCAGAATTTTGGACATAATGTCTCAATTACAACTTACCCATGATGTAGTTGATTGATGGAAACCATTTTCAGCTAGTTCCATGCTGTCCCTTCTTTTGGACATACACACATTGCTAATGCTAGCGCAACTCTATGGCAACCGGTAGCATCCACTACCAAACGTACTTAAACACTCCACAGTGCACCCAAAGCAAATAAAATATGATGACAGTCTATCAGGGTTATTTTGAGTGTTTATACCATCATTTTTGAAGTCAAACTATCGTTGAATCCTTTACTTTGTGCTGACCTAATATTCTCTGTGGAAGTACGGCGGTGGAGCGAACGTGGCCATTGCAACTTGTTACACTTCTTTGTTGCTGTAGTCGATCAGTGCCGGCACTACATTCGTAGGTAATGTAAAGCTCCCCCGATAGACTGTCGTCGTATTTTATTTGCTTTGGGTGCACTGTGGAGTGTTTAAGCGCGTTTGGTAGGGGATGCTACCGGTTGCCATAGAGTTGCGTTAGCATTAGCAACGTGTGTATGTCCACAAGAAGGGACAGCATGGAATTAGCTGAAAATGGTTTCCATCAATCAACTACATCATGGGTAAGTCGTAATTGAGACATTATGTCCAAAATTCCAAACTATCCCTTTAAGATTAAACTCCTTCTCTGACAACTAGTGAAATAGCTGAGGGCTGAAGAACTGGATTGCATTTGCTTCCTGTCAGGTCTGTTATATTCAATGTCATTACAAAATAGGCACAGCTTCTCTTGCGATTATGCTAATGGACTAACCACCCAATTATTGTCCCCCTTAACTCAGAAAAAGCCTATTGTATACAAGACTGGAGACTAGATGTTTGAGAGTACAGTTACCAGCGATGGTGTTTGTAAAAGGATGTCTTCAGGGTGATCTGGGCATGATAACTGGCACGTATAACATTGTGGAATAAACATTCATAAAACACCATCAAAGGGATTATTTCATCAAATATTTGGGAATTCTCTGTCAGGATGACACTCGTAGGAGATCCAGGAGGCTATTTTCATCTGAAACAGATCCACTCGTTTTAAAACCTTTTTCAAGGTCATGATCTTAAAGGGAGACAAATGATTCGAAGGACATGTTTATATTTCAGTGGGATGTGCATATTCTTTTAGAAAATGCATTCTACTCAGGTTTCTAGCAAGTCCATTCTCCTGCAGCATGTGCAATTTCAAACAAATGCCTTGAGTGTAAACATTCACGTTACAGTCCAAAGCTAGGGTATTTCAGAGTATTTTTTAACATCCAGCATTAAATATATTGGAGTCCTGGTGATGGGAAGTAAAAGTCAGTTCAGGTAAACATTCAACGATTATTCACTGCATGTTGAATAAATTAAAATAAAGGTAAAAGAGCTGAAAAGAACAAATGGCCATTTGGCTAACTTCAGCCGGGTGGATCCAAGAAAAACAGAGAACGATGTTCTGAAGCAATCCGTCCCAGGCTCATCCTGGAACCTGGCAGGAATCCATGCAGTGGGAATGAGACAGTTTCAAGGTTGCGTTCAAAGATCAGACAAGCTTTTCACAGCTCTTTCTGCGGGGTACTTCCAGGCTGGCTGTGGAATCATTCTAATGCACCCCGAATGCGATTACCTGGGTGCAGCACCATCCTACCTAAAGCCACAAATCGCCATGATGACCATGATGATGATGAGGATGATGATCAGTGAAGACATGGAAAAGTGAAGTGGGTTTGTAAACAGAACTTTGCAGGTTCAGTTCCCGAATGGGGACGTCATTGTATCTTGGTGCAAGTGCTGTGCTTACTCTTCCTTGGGTCAATGCATCAGTAAATGTCAGAGGTGGAAAGTTCAGGTTGAGAAAGTAGAAGTCCTCCCCAGTATTTTGTTCCAATAACCTGGATTTGCTAATTGGCACAATTCTTCAGCCAGGAGGTAGAGCTAATTAGTGAAATCAGCTGTGTGAGTTCATGGGTGGAAGGAAAACATGGCAGGACTTTTACTTTCTGACCCCTGGACTTTCCACCTCTGGTAAATGTCCAGCTGTACACAGGGATACGGTGTAAAAACGTAAGCCTATAGACAACAACTGTTACACTGCACCTATACACACACTGAAACATTAATTAAAGTTTTATTGGTTGAATTGGGCGGCAGTGTAGTATAATGGTTAAGGAACTGGACTTGTAACCGAAAGGTTGCAGGTTCGATTCCCAGGTAGGACACTGCCGTTGTACCCTTGAGCAAGGTACTTAATCTGAATAGCTTCAGTATATATCCAGCTGTATAAATGGATGTAAGAAATGCTAATAAGTTGTGTAAGTCACTCTGGATAAGAGCGTCTGCTAAATGCCTGTAATGTAATGTAATGTAATGAATTTCCCTTGGTAGTTGCTACTGATCCTAGCCTACCCCTAAACGTCACCTGGGAAAGACCCTTATGCCAGTCAGGCTTATTGAAAGAAGGGTTAATGCGCAGCGGTGCATAATGTTATGCTCGGTGCATAATGCGTGCAGACGTTATGCTAACATTAACCAGCAATATGAGCACACGTCTTAGCTTTGATGAGATCACGCTGAGCCTGGAGCACTAGCATTTCTGAGCAGCGAATCGTGGGTACGTCTGGGTGCTCACACGGCACATTCTCCATGGTCTCCATCATGGTTTGCTTCACGTTGGCCCTGGCAGGTGGAGGTTGGAGCATCATTATTA
The DNA here is from genome assembly GCA_029718625.1 of Synaphobranchus kaupii. Taxonomy (NCBI): domain Eukaryota; kingdom Metazoa; phylum Chordata; class Actinopteri; order Anguilliformes; family Synaphobranchidae; genus Synaphobranchus; species Synaphobranchus kaupii. The sequence continues at coordinate 93,057,154 of CM056376.1, read as the reverse complement.
GCGGCAGAAGTGTGGATGGGACTTATTTCTAGAGAGAAGTTCTCCTGGCGCCAGAATGCATGCGCCAAGCCAAGTTGCCATGGTGCGTCAGGAGCTGCCCTGGGACACTGCTCTAGAGGAGGTGGGTGAATGGCTTTGGTGTACTGAAGAGATACGTTTCATCACTACACAGTCCTTCTCGTAGCACCACTCACCACCCGTGATACTCAGTAGGTCAGCATTGAGTAGAAAAACACTGGGCTGCCAGGAGCACACAGTCATTGTCCAGCTACTGTGTGACCAGGAGGTACCAGAAGAATCAGTCCTTCAAGGGATGTGAAAATCCCCTCACAGATGGGTGCATGTGACCGCTTATCCAAGCCGCCGGTTCTGCAGTGGAACAGAAGTTGAAAAAGCAAACATTGTGCTGCCAGACTTCCCCTGGCATTCACAGGCATGGCCTGTATGCGTCTCCCGTGCTGTACCTTTACTATAGTCCTAAGAAGTGAGGTAAGAGCCTTAAAATAGCAAATTGTTGTAAAGCCTCAGGTGGAACAAACAGTGCGCAATGAAGGGATCCATCATGATAGGGCCAGGAGAGGTCACATCCTGCTGTTTCCTTTCTAGCTTCCTACATCCCCTACCGTACCAATAGGAAAATTATTACAGTTAGAGATCAGGCTTTTCAGGAATCCATCAGTCTAGCGAAAGTGGGTGTTCGGTGTTGTGACCCATGCTGTGCTCTGCCTGATTGGGTTTCCTCTGTCACAGTGGAATGACAGCTTTCAAACCACAGTCTCACACACAACCTTTTTTTTTTTTGGAGCCTAATTTCAGGCTATTTTTAGGATAGAAATTCAGTAAGGATGTTAGAAGATGATGACATTAAACAGTGTTTTAGTCTGTAGATATCTGTGTGTACGTGTATGAGTTTGTGTTTAGATGAGTGTATTATGTTCCTGAGAATTCCGTTTTTTCTTGGAGATAGGAGGTTTTTGCATGATCAATGATAGACGTGCATACATATACGTACATACTGTATATATCACAACTGGTTTAGAGAACTCAGCTTTTGCAGGTTGTCATGCCATCCTGGTGATGTTTGCTTTAGGCCATATTAGGAAAAATGTAAATGTTCATTACCTGCTCTAAAGGGATCGAAGAAAAATTGTGTCTGATCAAAAATGTGCAATTATTAACGAAATGTGAAGCCTGGGGATGACGGTGTTGAATATCTACTTTCAATATTCTGTGCTGCTGAGGAAACCTCTGCTGAGCATATTAATTTGTTAAAACCGTAACCACTAATTTAAAAGATGATAGGTCCCAGTTATCATTATTGCTATTTTTCTAAGTCTCTTTGGTCTGTAAATTATTAAGTCCACAATGCTAAGAATGTGCGAAGCAAGGTTTCTGGATCTAGAAAGCATCATGTTCAGCCAACAAGGATCATAGCAAACCGCAGCATGAATTCATTAAATAGGTTGTCGGATAAATAATTTTAAATTTATGCCATATTTAATAAATAATTCCCACCAGTGACATTTTGTACTTTATACTGTAGCCACAGAACTTGATCATTATTAGAAACAGTGGTAGTATCACTTTGTTGTTATGGAATGCCAAAACCTGCTATTTCACATAAACTCTGAGACACCTGTTAAACTACAAATCAAAGTCATGCACGGTGAATTTACTATTGTAATTTCAGAGCAGCACGTTGCATTTTTGATGAGCTAAATAATAAAATAAGAGCATGTTGGCATTAAAGGTGAAGAAACCCAAGGGGTGCCACAGGCCAAAACAAATACCCTGGAAAATATTTCTTGGTTGGTTGTCAGTGTTATGGTGCAGTATGAACCCATGCTTTCAGTCGTAAGAATCTGCCATGCTTTAAATCAACGTGAGTTCTTTCAGCTCAGTGGCCTTGTGGTCAGATAATCTGTTCTGACAGTGTAAAGCTGTAGATCCGGTCCCTGTGCACAGAGTTTGTGAAATATATTTTCACTGCTTCTTTGCTTTGACTCTCAGAAGTACAGAGAGGTGTGTTTTGATATGCACCGCTGTTTAGTACAAAGCAGACCTGGATTAAATGTGCTATATGTAATATATTCATGTACAAACATACAAACTAGAATAATCTTTGATAAATTATACATCCACAGTTTGCAGAGATGCAGAGTAAAAGTACTGACTATGAACTTCTAATTTCAAATATATTTTACGGTCTGTAAAAATTTTTATGTCTGACTGAGATCCACTCTCGGGGGCGGAGTTTCAAACGAGAGCAACTAGCGAGGCAGTGTCATGGTAGGGATTGCAGTTCTCCCAATGGATGGGATTTCAAATGATATATTGCTCCTTTAAATACATATTTTAAATATTTTATAACTTTAGATGCCAGTTACTTTCAAAAACATGCAGAGAATTTATTTGTCAGGAATCTGTAGGAGTTTCATTGGTGTGGCTGGTGTCTATAAGGTTAAGTATGTCACATCCGTATTTGACCCAGGTCTAATGCACAGGCTATTCCTGTGTCAACACTGCACAGTGTATAGGCTACTGTAGGCTGTACTTGCTGTAGGGTGATATGGTATGCTGTGCAGAGTTGAACTGTGTTATGTTGGCCTGTGCCATGCCATTCAGTGCAGTGCTGTGCAGTAATCATATTGAGTTGCTGTGTTTGCACATCTGTGTAATGGGGATTATTAAAATGATTCTGTCGAAGGGCACCCTGACAATCTGCTACCCTCTCCTGTGGTTACCTCAGAGCCCAGTCTCTGTTACAGCCCACGTCAGTGACATCATGTGACATCAAACTCTCATCCTTATTGGACAGTTGTTCTCTGTTCTTCTCTCTCATGCAAATGTAGGTCAGTGCTTCGGAGTGTGCATCCATACAGCTCAGGGGAGATGTGCTGTCCTACTCGTGTCTATGCACCTAATCTCCCTCAGAAGATTTTACTGATCAATCCAGTGGGATTCTGATGCCGGTGGCCGTGCTGAGTAGAACCTGCCTGGTCACATATGGAGGAGTATAGAGAGCAGCAGTGTGTGTGTGTGTGTGTGTGTGTGTGTGTGTGTGTGTGTGTGTGTGTGTGTGTGTGTGTGTGTGTGTGTGTGTGTGTGTGTGTGTGTGTGTGTGTGTGTGTGTGTGTGTGTGTGTGTGTGTGTGTGTGTGTGTGTGTGTGTGTCCACGTGCATTGCAGGAGTCAGAACTGAGGAGAGGAAATGTACATGCTGTAAATGGAACGTATCTGAACCAAATATGAAAGGGAAAAATACACATTATGATTTGTGGCCATGGAAGCCACTGTGTGCGCACACACGTGCGAAGTTGGAGTAAAAAGGCTGTCCTCGTCATCATGATTGCGTCTTTTGGGCTATTTTTATCCCTCTCTCTCTCTCTTTCTCTCTCTCTCTCTCTCTCTCTCCCCCATCACTTTGGTTTGGTGCTGAAGTGTTTGTCATCTTTCACTGTTACTTTTCTGCTGTAATATAATTAAAAACATTTCTGTTGTAGTGTGTATTAGGCCCGCAGCCTGCAAATAGGCTTATACTTAAGACCCCTCTCATTTATGTCAATAAATGTGAATTATGCAACAACAAAAAAAGGATATACCGTACATATAAATGGATTAAAATGGATTATGCTATTACAAACACTGAGCCATTTACTGCTGCAGCATTACTGTGTAATAACAACAGGGCTTGATTCATGCCTGTTCTTTCATATTGTGATCCCGGCCTACATTTTCAGCTCAGATTCAGTCTTTATTGATTTACCCATATGTCTTAACCATAGCTTTTACATAGTGCTGAAACATTTGCATTCATTTATTTCAAGGTTTGTTAACATGCTCTGATCACACTTTGGAGTGTTCAAGACATATGGTGCTGGATGGATGAGCCTGAAGTACTAGATGGTCTTGAATGTACTGTTCTCATCATTACACATTCTTATCTCTGTAATCTGCATGTAGTATAATTTACCCTTACAGTCCTTGTACTGTATTTTTATAATTGCTTTTATATTTTGACATTATACAGCAGACCATATTTGCATTAAAGAAAATCCCTCAGGCTGATGGTAATAATCATATTGTAATCATAATCGTCGCGATCATCATAATCATAATCTGCTGCACTCTTTGCACAATTGTCAGTTTATGGTGACCGAAGTTTAAATTGACATATGTCTGCCTACCTAATGCATATTGCTTTTTATGTGCCCAGTGCCCAACAAGATGTATAAATACGTAAATTGATACAGTATGACATATAAATTCACAGTCATATTTATGGTTATTCAATGTTTTCCTGTCCAAACCCTATTGTAGCGCGGGCCATGACGTAAGCGCTGCTCAGCTAGCTGCTGTTGTCAATGCATTAATCTTGGCCAGCTCACACTGTATTAAATGTGTCCCTCACTATTTTGCTGCTTGGTGGACCGTGAAGGAAGAAATTGTACTATTTTACTTATTTGGCTTCAACTGACCCACAAACATGTTTGTCCCATTAATGTCTGGATAGGTTTGTAAGATGCAATATTCAGGCTATTTACTAGGTATAAATATTTCTAATTTGTATGTATTTATTCATCCCCATTTTCTCTATTGTTAATGATGTTACTTGGTATAAAGGTCTGTTTATAAATTCAAATGTTATAGGGTATATTCAAATGTTATAATTTCTAGCAGCATAGAACATTTTTAAAACTTGTACATTTTCTAAAATTAACTTGACAACCAAGTATAAACACATCCTTTCTGGAGTGTCATTTTTCATCAACTGTTTAAAACATTCATTGAAATGATGTGGTCTTCCATGGGACATTTTTTTTGTTATTTGACATTTAAAGTTTGAATTACCACATTCTCTTCAGATGGCGAGATGAGAAAACACAGGGCCAAGTTACATTAAAGAATTTAGGAAACATTGGGTAGCATTGCTTTGGAATAGGGCTTGTTTCATTTGTGTAGCCACAGTGATGTGCATTCAGGATAGGCAAAGTAGGGACTGCCTACCTTGTGATAATGAAACAGAAATTAGGTATTTTTAAGGAATGGTACTTTTTTAAATTGTTATGTGTATTTATTACTTTGTATTTTTTGTAAGATTAAGGAGATTGGCTAAGATTATGAGGGAAATTATGGCTATCTTTTGGGATATGTTGTAAATACCCAAGCTATGCATCCTTCAGGGCTTGTTATCTGCATAGGTAGTCTATATGCGAGATTTATTTGACGTAGAATTATAGCCCAAAAGGGTTCTGTTATAGATCTTCATTATAAGTAAATCTGGCTTTTTTAATTGACAGTGCTTTATATGAGTGAGTAACTTGGCATTTTTGAACGTTGAAAATGTTTTTTGTTGAATGTATTTTACAGGGGGGAACTATTGTCTAAGTCTTTTCTTAGATTGGTCTATTACGTTTATTCTACTAAGCCTATGCATTAAGTTGGGCATTGTATTTTTAGTTGGGGGTTTATCTTAAAATAATGAGAAATTAACCCACCAGCAAGTGGAACATTTTCATTCCTCTCAGCATCTTAGCTGCGCTGTTCCTGTTTCCTGCAGGAAACAGGCACAACTTTTTCTCTTGATAAATCCATTCATTTTTATCTGTAACAATGAGAGCGTGTAGTTTTGTCTACATTTGTGTGCATTGTTGCAGTTGATAGATAAGGCCTCTGGTACAGCCATATCCAAAAAGTAAGACACCTCAGTGTAAATCCCCTTAGAGTCTCCTGTTGAGAGAGGCCTTAAATAATGGACTTCTTCCATTCTCTAAGGACACAGCGACTCAGAGACTCCATTTACTAATCAAGATGTTTTTGTTTTTCGAAAGCACATCCTCAGGTGAACCATGGAGCAACAAGTGAGGACAGAATTGGTAACACTATTTGTTCTAATCGGGGTGTGTGACTCCAAGAGTAAGACAGAGAGACATCACACCACCTTTGAGACCAATGGAAACCCATAAGAGCCTCCACGACACACACACACACACACACACACACACACACACACACACACACACACACACACACACACACACACACACATACACACAAACACAAGCACATACACATCCATGCGCACACACACACACACACACACACACACACACACACACATCAGCAATTATCTGGAGACTTGCTTTGACGAGGTCGACATTGTCACACAGTGTTGCGGTTCATGAAATGATAACGTGGCAAATCCCGAAACTGCCCAGGGCCTTAAGAACTTGACTAAAGAATGAATAAAATAATAAAAGAAAAAAAACTGAAAAAATAATGGTAGAGAAAGAAGAAGAATAAGGGAGGAATGGAGAGGAATGTATGAAAACCTGTCACGATTGTGCAGCCAAAGGAATCGCATCACCTAACCAGCAACAGCATTCAGCTCTGAGAGTCCAAATTTAGAGCATGTTTTTTTTCTGGGGCACAGAATAGCTATGACGTCACAATGGCAAGATGCACGTCGTGCACGTCGCACTCCGTTTAGAGTGTGTCAAGGGATGCAACTGTTCCTGCTCTGTGTGTGTGTGTGTGTGTGTGTATTCCTGCTCCGCCACGCGCTTGTGCTTCATGCACAGGCATTACCCGCACAAACTGATTTCTGTCAGGACAACTCACGTATTGAAACAACATGTTATAATGAATGAATGTGCTGCATAATTATTTTGGTTTGTGCTGAATGGATCTACTTTAGGTACTACTCTGGAGCACAGGCATCTCCCCGCTAAACAGGAGATGACCAGAAACCCCCCGTACCAACGCAGATCCAAACAACAGGTGGTAGCTGGGGTGGTGGAGGGTGAACGTGAATCTTAACGCAGACGTGTGAGACGTGTGGTTGCTAACCGACCGGCAAGAGTATCCCGACAGAACTTGCTATGCATTATATGTTCGCAATGCTCATTTGTGCTCACCCCCCCCCCCCCCCCCCCCCCCCCCCACCTAAAAAAAGGTTAGATCTCCCACCCACCCCAAGTAACTCTCATTAGTGAACACATTATGGACTTGGTCATCTGACCAGGCTTTTGATCTGTTTCTGTGCTTTTTTTAAATTAACACTGATATTCTCATTTTTCATTTCCAGTCACCCCCCATACACACAGCATACACACAAATGCACACTGTTTTACATGCACACAAACACACACCGTTTGCTCTTTCATATGTCCAAGCATATGAGATTGTAATGTAAAAACCTGTACTCACACAAAGCATACATTCTTTATACATCTGTAAACACACAAAACTAATACTTGATATCAAAATGATGGTAAGTTAACTATATTTTCCCCCGTGTGATTCACAGAAGCTAGTTATTTGGCTCTGTGCTTCTTCATCTTTGATGTGAACGATGTTAAAATCCTAGATGGACTTGGTACACTTCCCTGGTAAAAAGCATAATCTATTCTAATGGATAATATTGTGTTCAGGCTATGAATCTATGTATTATTATTGTTCATTGCAATAATAATAAGATTAATAATACTGTAATAATAAATCCAATTCACCTTTGTGTTGCATTGCTATTTTTCCATCGCAAATTTATAACGAGTGGGATTACAGCTCAACTTTTCTAGGTGTGTTCATTTTAGACTGCTAACAGCCTGTTATAAATATTAGAGAAAGTCAGGTTTCATTATGATTATGCGGAGGCAATCTGTGTGTGCATGTGCATCTGTGTGCGTATTCCCTTGATGTTCTTAGGTGAGGTAGCAGTTGTATGAGGGCATGCAAAGGGAGATGAAAGTGTTGAGGAACAGGGAGGGAGAGGGAATGTGCTAATGAGAGCCTGGGACGACACATTTCTCTCTAGGAAGACCATATTTGAACACAGCTGCCGCTGTGAGGTAATATATGCATTAACCCTTCCAACTGTGTCCCGTCCAACTCTTCTGAGACACAGCATTTATTTTACATTATCTATTGAAAATTATGTCAACTTCACATTTTTTAAATTTAAGAATGTATTTTACACACACACACACACACACACACACACACACACACACACACACACACACACACACACACACACACACACACACACACACACACACACACACACACACACACACACACACACACACACACACACACACACACACACAAGTATATATACACTCAACCAAGTGCAGTGTGAAACCAGTACCATAAAGGTTTAAAAGACCCTCATCAGTCTTAATTCTGAATTGTACTTGTAAGCACTTTGATTGCTAAATGTTTGTCTCTGGTAGCTTCCCTCGGAACATTTTCCTGGAATTAGATTAGATTTCAATTAGATTAGACTAGAGTGTTTGCAATCAAATGCATTACTCTCCAAACCCTTTATATAGGTTTATATAGGCGAACTGCATTGTTCAGCTCTGTTTCGTAACAACTAAAAGCAGTCATGACATAAGCCATTGGAAATGTAATACTATTGTGGTTTGCAAAAAGGAAAGGTATAAGGCCAGGTGAATGCACTTGAGTGTAATGCATTGATGATTGCGGAAGTGGCTGTGCTTATTCCAGCACAGTGATGAATAATTTGCCATTGCAGCTCCCGGGAATGGAGGCAAAGCATCCATGCTCCGCTGTACAGTAGTGACTCCTCCAGCAGATCAGGGACCTGCCCTGTACCTGTGTCACCTGCAATAGAGAAACACACTCTTTAATAGAAATAGCTGCAGCAGCTTAGCTGATTGATTGCATTGTGGGAAGAAAATGGTCGGTTGCCTTCACGCTATTGCTCCCATTGCCCCTCCTGACTTTATGGAGGGCGCTGCAGCGATGGGACAGCCCTACTGACGCAATTCGGCATTCCAAACTCAAGAGAAAAATAGAGGGAAAGTAATGGCCCGAGTCTAAAACGGATAAAGGAAACGAACGACAAAAACTACTGGCTGTGCTCCTTCGGGACCCACCAAAAAAAAAACACAAAAATGATAGAATTGTTTATAAGAAAACGTTCAGATTGAAGCAGGCATTTGTTTAACGATGGTATCTACGTCCACTTCCTGTGCATTGGAAGGGTCTATACATAAGCACAGAGTGATGGATGTGCTGGAGACTTCCACTCCAGGAGTAATTCCCAGAACTGTCTGTTTTATTATATACTGTGATACCTGAGAATCTGTCTGGGAGGTGTACTGTAGACACTCAGAACAGAATGTCTGTCTTGAATACGGTGAGAGGCATGGCAAGACTGGCACATTACCATCAGACTTTAGATATTGGCAGGGTTCTGCACGGCTGGAAACAGGAGAGCCCCAGACCACAGAAGCCTCACAGGAAACTGAGGGCTCTACATGTTTCCAATTACGTACTGTAAACCATTAAATACTATACCCATCTAGGGCAGTGCGTGCCCACTAACACGTCAAACTCTGGATTCTTTAGATTATTAATGCAAATGGGAAAATGAGAAAGCTAAGGAATGGGGGTGCTATTTAACATTAACTCAGTCAGGCCATAGACAGGGGGTATTGTCTGCGACATCTGGCCATAAAACCAACCAAACACAAAACACAAAAGCTCTTCCATGTAGACTTTGTCCATGTTGAGTGACCCTCAGGTCATGAACAAACACCCTGTATTTCAAACCTAAACGAGATCATTGGTTTATATGTGTTCTCCACTTTGTACTCATTCCCGGGGTACTTTGTTGTGTTTTTTTTCCATAAGGCTGGCGCGTCGTGCTCATCTGAACCTTGGAGGAGATGAATGGGAGCTGCTGGGGTCAGAGGGCTCTGGTTTTTCCCTCAGGAAAGGTGTTGGTTGGACGGGAAACAGGCTGAGGAGAGAGAAGAGAGCGTGGAGTTACAGCTGAGAGCAGCGTTTTCTTTCGTCCTACTTGATGGTTCACAGATGTTTCTTAAAAGGAGGAGCGTCGGATCACACTCTTTCTCTCTCTTTCTTTCACTTTTAGTGCCCCATCTTTTTCTGTGCGCAATCTCTCCCTCACTCTGCCTACCTCTTCTTCTTCTTCTCTCTCTCCCCATTTCTCTTTATTCCACTCCCACTCTCTCTCCCCCCATTTATCAGTTCTCCTTTCTTTTCCCCTTTTTATACACTCTATTCCACTCTTCCTTCAAAATCTCTCTCTTCCTCCTTAAACACCAGCAGAACTGATTTACCATGTCTGACCATAATCACTCTCTCTCCTCATACAGATCCTATGGGGCTCTCTCTCCTCATACAGATCCTATGGGGCTCTCTCTCCTCATACAGATCCTATGGGGCTCTCTCTCCTCATACAGATCCTATGGGGCTCTCTCTCCTCATATAGATCCTATGGGGCTCTCTCTCCTCATACAGATCCTATGAGGCTCTCTCTCCTCATACAGATCCTATGGATCTATTTAGTGTTAAAGTAATAAAGATTTCACATAAAGTTTAAACTATGGAAAGCGTTGCTGGTGCGATAAATTGTCTTAATACAGCGTGCTTACATTTACTTGCATTCTATGCATTTAATTGCTGTGTAATTAAAATGACCTTATTCTCTATTGACAAAATGACATTTACCGCTGACGTGCAATTCTCTGGTGATTATACACAATGTATAATTTTTGCAGCTGTCTTCCCCACAATTGTAGAAGTGAGGGTTACAATGCAAGAAAAATAAAAAGGTTTAACGCTGCATGCCACACCTCTTTATTATTAGTCAGAACTTATTTTGTAGAATAATGTACTGTATATTACCAGTTTGGCCTTTTTTCTGTGTTCCATGTTCTGCATTTAATATTCCATATTCTATGTTCAATGTTCCGAGCTTTGTACAGTGGCTGTCCCTCAGTAGAGCCCGGACTAAAGGGAGACCTCTCTCTGACCCCCTCCGTTCTCCTGAGAAAACACTGACTTCACTCCATTTAATGAAAACAACAGCTTAATGAGAGACTCTCAGGCTGGGAGGCCCATTCACAACACACACCGTCACAAAATCTTAATCCTATTTATTTGAATTTGATGGTGAGGAAATTGGGTGCAATTTTCCACCATCATGTCATGGCGAGGCGCGGACGTATCGGCGTTCGCTCGAGTTGCATCTGACAGGGTAATAGGAACCGTTGAGCCTGTCAGGTCCATGGCCTCTCCCTTGGCTCCACGCGAGTCGACCCGTTCTTTGACGGGCTGGAAAAGGTTGGGGCAGTCAGTGACATAGCTGCAGTTAAACTGCTCTCTTGTGTGAGTGCTTTATTACCCGCTGTCATGGAAAGGAAGGCCGGATTATGCTAAGGTGCCACTGGCAGCGACCCACATCCATCATAGGTTTGAGTTCATTTTTCATTGAATCCACACCTTTATTTTTAAATGTGATCACCACTGTTTGGCCTACCAGGGTGAAGCTTTAGGTCCAGGTGAAGTGACCATTTTTAAGTAATGATGGGAGACCGAGGCTGTGTCCAAATCAGCACCCTTCCACACTATTAGGTAGGCTTGTTCAGTAAACAGGATGAAAAAGTCTTTAAGTAAGCAAAATTCTCTCTAAATATAGTATACTTTAAACCCTGTATGATACATTTACTTCCGCGGTTTCGCTGAGTACAATCGGGAGCACACTTTTCAAGAGGTATACAAATAATTTGGTCGCATAAATAACATGTAAAGCTTAGTTTTAAGAACTGAGGCGCAGCTTTGCTGACATTTTCCTTCAAATACAACAAAAACAACATGTGACATGGCCGATCAAGGGTGGGACGTCTTACGGCACTTCCACAGTACGGCTGGAAAATAGAATGGCAGATATTTTTTGTGTACTGCACATCGCGTACTAAACAGTGCACATTAAACAGCATACTTCTGCCAGTGCCCTGTACGCAGGAGACAGGGCGCAGTAGATAGGGTTCTGATTTGAACACGGCCAGAGGCTTCATGAACCTGTGATGTGTTATCAGCCACAAATCTGTGATGCGTTACTCCTTAGATTAGAACCAATGGTATTGCTCTTTGTGGCCAGTGTTTGACAGCAGCTGGGGTAGCTCCGCCCCATATGGAACCCATTACTACTGCTGGGGTTTTGGCTCACCTGCCCACAGCAGATCTGGCAACGCAGGGGTTATTGTGACCATGCCGATTGTCTCACTGAGCTGCGGTCAAATCTCAGAGAGACAGGGAGAAGAAATCTAAACCTGGACTCCTGTCAGGAGATCAGTTCTATTATCCAATGCTTCTTTTGATGTCCTCCCAAGTAAAACATGAATAATCAACTGTTTTCCTTTATTCAACGCAGAAAGATAAATTCATCAAACAACTGAAAACTTCCAATGATGCCCTGAAGCTTGTTTGAAATATATACAGCCAATAGTTCGAAGCACATGGAGGCATCCCACACTGCCCTGCAAACGTTGAAATTTAACCACGTTGTCTTAGTCACTTTGAGATTTCTGTAAACAAAGCATTAAGAGGAAAATTAATCTGGTGATTTCAGGCCCCATCTGGAGCACTTGGATGTTTCCACTTCCTTTAGAACTGGGACCAGGATATTAAAACCATAAACCACCATAGGATCCCTTCCAACAGTTTGTTAAACCCCAATAAAAAACTACAAAACATATATGTCTTTGATGTGTTTCGTGTATTTTTGTTTTCATCAAAATAAGTTTGCAATCAAATGTATTGTTAACTGTGAGAAATCTGTTATTTTGGCCTTGACTTCAAAAAAGCTGAAATATTCATTAATGTTTCAAAATAGCAAGGGCAGTTGTAATTTAACATACTTGGTTAATTCAAGTCAATTCAATAGTGAAATATTGAGACTCTTGCTAATGAGGCCCAAATTTATGCAGATTGATTTACTGGGCTTTTACTGAATCGGAGAACATTACTTTGTCATCTTGTTCATCAGTATTTTCCATGCATTGTTAAGACCTACTAGGCAATAAGAATGTAGATGTCAGTTATTTTACTCAGCAATACTCTGATCCAGTGAAAAAAGCACTCTCTGCACTATATCATTTAACATGGAGACATTTTCTCTCTTTCACCTGATGAGCAGAACATCTGACCTGTTAAGTCCCACAGTGACGGATATTTGGAAATCGATCGCTGTGATTGATTACGGGACTTCAGAGCTAAGCAATTGCGCATTTCAGCTTGGATAGTCGGAGGTCCTGCGGCTCATGTTAGATGGCTGAGGTCATCCAGTTTAATTTCTTAGGATGAGCATGTATGCAGGTGGGGGGGACCTGCACTGGCTATGATGAATGGCACCATAAATTTAGAGGAGCATTTTCGGATGCTAGCAGTTGCAGGGCTGGGCTGGGCCGAGGCAGACACAGAACCAGGCTTCATTACACGAGTCCTAGTAGGCTGCGAAGGGTGGGGGGGGGCGGCGACTTATCACATCTGTCGAAGGATGATGCATGGCATCTCGGAATCCTGGCATGATATTCGTCAAGGTGACCAATGAGCCGACCAGCACGGGTCAATGGAGTCGGTGCCCTCACGTCCCACTCCCACACAGTGTTTATTTATGAATTTCTCTGGCGACAGACGCAAACAGCGGCTCACTTCCTCACTGGGGCACAAGATGTGCTGCTCCACTGTGAAGATTCATTACCGCGGCTCTGTGGAAGCGTGGGCCTCCTCTCTGTGGTTTTCTGGATTAAGGAACACTGTTCTGCTGTGGTCGGCGTAAATCAGGGGTGTTCCCCCCCACTCCAGCAAGTCCAGCAGGTGTTCCAGCTCTCTCTTAACCACTGACCGTCTCAGGACTGTGATTGGTTGAATCGCCTGGCACAGTGCCAGAGCTGGCAGGAGTGAAAACCTGCAGTGTGCAGCGATGTCCTCTCTCTTCCATACCATACCTGCAGGTACCTTCTGTTTCTCTCTCTCTCCCTCTCTCTCTCTCTCTCTCCCTCTCCCTCTGTCTCTCTCTCTCCCTCTCAAGAAGGATTTTGCTGAGCTGGGGGGAAGGCAACGCTGGGTTTTCCTCCCCCTTTCATGGTTAGTGCTGCTTGGGGAAGCAACAGGAGGATGAGAACTTATTCCTTTCATTTAGAACAACAGAGCTTGGGGACTTTGCATACATTGGATCCTGGGAACATGACAATAGGATTGGTTAAATCTTGTCCGCTGGCTGAATTTCCTTTTTTACTAGCTTCCCAAAAGCTTGCCTGCAGTGACAGACATGTGTGGTGTCTTTCATGTAGGTGATGGTGGGGGGATGGGTTTAGAAATCAAATTTTATTTGGTCTTACTTCTGCTGTTTTCATTTGAACCTCTTTTTCATTCTCTCTCTCCTACCCACTCTTCCGCATCTCCCCTAACAACCTACCCCCTGTAACTTTCAGGAGAAATCTCCGCACTCTCTCACACTCCTCTATCTCTCTGTACTTCCTCCTCCTGCATCTTTTGTTAATTTACCTATTGAAGTTGCCACCTCCACCTTTAACTCCTGCCTCTCTCAGTCTCTCGATTCACTATGTCCTCTCGTCTCCAAACCGGCCCGATCATCACCCCCATGCCCGTGGCTGACTGATTCTCTCCGATCCAGCAGAACCACGCTGCGAGCTGCCGAGAGAAAGTGGAGGAAATCCAGATCCCCAGATGATCTGGCCTCGTATCACACTCTGCTGGCAGCCTTCACATCAGCAACTACATCTGCTAAGGCAACATTTTACCAGTCAAAAATTAATGCATGCATGTCTAACCCCCGTAAACTCTTTTCCACCTTCTCTTCCCTGCTGATCCCTCCTCCACCCCCCTCACCCTCTTCCCTCTCTGCCGATGACTTCCTGATCCACTTTGAGGAGAAGGTAGCCGTGATCTGAAACTCCTTCACACATCCGGTGACGCCTCATATGCCCCATAATGAACCCACCGCTACATTTTCGTCCTTTAAAACTCTGGAGGACACAGATGTACTCCAACTTGTAACGCGCCAGCGTGCAACCACCTGCCCACTGGACCCCATCCCGTCGGCAGTCCTCCAGTCTATATCCGGTGAGGTCCTTCCATATCTATCTTCTATTTTCAACACCTCCTTAACCTGTGGCTATGTTCCTGCTGTTTTCAAAACTGCCCGTGTTACCCCACTCCTTAAAAAACCTAGCTTAGACCCCTCTGATGTTAGAAACTATCGTCCTGTGTCTCTCCTGCCCGTCCTGTCCAAAGCTCTTGAACGAGCCGCCCTTAACCAACTGTCAGTTTTTCTCCACCAGAACAACCTGCTCGACCCTCATCAGTCCGGCTTCAGAACTGGGCATTATACTGAAACTGCGCTCCTGGCTGTGACTGAGGCACTCGCCACTGCCAGAGCCTCCTCCCTCTCCTCTGTCCTGATTCTACTTGACCTGTCTGCAGCGTTTGACACGGTCAACCACAAACTCCTGATCTCCACACTAGCTGAGATGGGCATCTCTGGAACTGCCCTCTCTTGGTTTACATCCTATCTCACTGATAGATCCTACCAAGTCTCCTGGAAGGGCTCTGTCTCTGCACCTCATCCACTTCTTACAGGAGTCCCTCAGGGATCTGTACTGGGTCCTCTGTTGTTCTCCATTTATACTAAGTCCCTTGGTTCAGTCATTAATTCACATGGCTTCTCTTACCATAGCTATGCTGATGACACTCAACTCTTCCTCTCTTTCCCTCCCTCTGCCCCACAGGTAAAGGAAAGGATATCTGCTTGCCTGGCTGACATCTCTGAGTGGATGTCTAGCCATCACCTGAAGCTCAACCTTGACAAGACCGAGCTGCTCTTCATGCCATACAAGACCTCCCCGCTCCTAGACCTGTCCATCACCGTTGACGGAACCATGGTGACCGCCTCCCGCTCTGCAAGGAACCTGGGGGTGGTCCTGGACGATCAGCTGGACTTCAAAGAACACATCAGGGCAACGGCACGGTCCTGCAGGTTCCTCCTGTACAACATCAGGAGAATTCGGCTGTACCTGACCACTTACTCCGCCCAGCTTCTTGTCCAGACCATGGTCACCTCACGCCTGGACTACTGCAACTCCCTTCTCGCAAGCCTACCAGCCTGCGCCATTCTGCCCCTACAACTGGTCCAGAATGCGGCTGCTCGGCTTGTGTTCAACCTCCCGAAGTTTTCGCACGTCACCCCCCTGCTGAGGTCACTCCACTGGCTGCCGGTCGTGGCCAGGATCAGGTTCAAAGTTCTGACCCTGGCCTACACTGCAGCCAAAAGGTCAGGCCCCTCCTACCTACAGGACTTAATCCAGCACTACGCTCCTACTCGACCACTTCGCTCTGCTGCTGCAGGGTGACTTGCACTTCCCTCCCTCCGTGTTAAAGGCTCCCGCTCGTCCCGACTGCGGAGCTTTTCCACCCTAGCTCACCAGTGGTGGAACGAACTCCCCACTCTGCTGCGTTCAGCTGAAACACTGTCTGTTTTTCGGCGTGGTCTGAAAAGCACTTTTTCAGACTCCACCTCGACTAAAATTATACCTATAGGGCCATTCTATAGTATTCGCTTCCTGTTTTCTATTTAACTTGTGTTTTTTGGTTATTCTATAGTTCAGAATGTATAGCTGACTGGGTGTACTTCTCATGTTTATTACAAGGGATAGCTCCTACGCTGTGAGAAAGCTGTGCTTTGTCGGATTTGCTTTGTAGTCGCGTCAATGACCTTCAATATGCACTTATTGTACGTCGCTTTGGATAAAAGTATAGTTCACTTACAGTTAAGGTGAGTCATATATTGAAAATACCTCCAGCTCAGAGACAACTTGTGAGGACTCCCCGCCCACTTTTGTTCGAAACTTATTCCAAAACGTGTATGATTAAACATACAGTGGGGTCCAAAAGTCTGAGGGCACTTCCCAGATCTGTTTGTTTTCATCAAATTGCAGTTAATTGAAAGTTTCTAAGGGGGACAGTACAATGCACATCACAGAGATTTTCAGAAATCCGCAGACCTTGTTGAGCATGGTGTTGACACTAAGCCCCAGAATACTGATGTGCTTTTGTTGAGACTTTGTGTGGATATACACAGTTGGGGTACTTTGGTAGAAAGTAGTTTTTGAAAAAGCCGTGCTCAACAAGGTCTGTGGATGTTTGTGAGTAACCGTGTCATTATATTCGGAAAGAGACATTGCTTTTTTTTTTAATGTACATTTTTGGTACTTTGAGTGCTACACACATTGGACCCACTGAGGTCAGTTGTATCAGGGTGAAATCAAGGTGAGCTGCAGTGGATATCTATAAAACTAGTGAAATCTCAGTGAAACTATGTGGATGGATAGATAGCACTTTGGGTATATAGAAACATAGCTTAATTTCATATTTGGGTGAACTGCCCTTGAAAGCAACCATGCCATCTGAAGACTAAAATATGAAGCTAACATTTTCATGAGACAGATCCCTACCGTCCAGTTAGTAAAAGTACGGTCAAAAGACAACTAGCAAAATGCAGCTTTAACGGAGGAGTAGCAGTTTCCAAACCACTTTTGGTGGAGACAACATTCAGGTTTGGAGGTGTTTCACCTATTCCGGAGTTGGTGACTTGCACAGGATCATCTACACACTGACCAAAGAGAAGTACCACTCTATTCTACAGGGGCATGCCATCCCTCCTGGCTTAAAGTTGTATGGAAGAGGATTCATTTTCTAGCAGGGCCATGATCTGAAACACACATTAAAGCGGTCACCAGACCATAACCCCGTTTAAAATCTATGGAAACATTTGAAAGAGGAAAAGGCTAAACATACTGTATCATCACAAGACAAGCTCTGGAATGCTCTGGAATAATATGGATTCTCAAATTCTGGAAACTTGTAGAATCAACGACAGACAGAATCCAAGCTGTAAATAGTGGCAAATAGTGGACATACCAAATATTGAGATATTTTGACTTTCAGTTAATATTAGCAAAGAATTTTTGACTTGTGTTAGTAAAATAATGATGTAATCTTGCTTCAGATATATGAACTGGATAAATATTTGGTGTTAGGTTTTGATGAATGATGAAAACAGATCTTGTTAGTTGTCAGACTTTTGGGCCCCACTGTATATTATGTGTAATTCTACAGAGAACATGCTAAACGTGAATATATGAGGCTGCACAGTGGCAGTGTAAAGTGCCCACAGTGATTCCCACCACTGCGAGTTTATTCAGCAGACATACAGCTGACACTAATCACTGCTGCACCTAATTAAGCTTGTTAAAATACTGCAGTGATCTTCAGTCATGGCTCTCTGCTGAGCTGGTCCTCAGCAGTATGATTTGTTTGCACAGCTGAGCTTTGGAGGCCAGTCCAATCACCACAGAGTAACTCATGTACAAACCCCAATTCCAAAAATGTTGGGACAGTATGTAAAATGCACATAAAAGCAGAAAGCCGTGATTTGTAAATTCTCTTTTAAATATATTGAATTGAAAACAGTACAAAGAAAAGATATTTAATGTTTTACCTTATCAACTTTATTGATTTTTGTAAATGAACGCTAATTCCGAATTTGATTCCTGCAACACGTTCCAAAATAGTTGGGACAGGGGCAAAAAAAAGACTGGGAAGTTCAAAAAACACCTGTTTGGAACATTCCACAGGTAAACAGGTAATGATATTATGACTATGTATAAAAGGATATCAAAAGACTCTTGATATCTTTTTTTCAGGTACTCTTACAAGCGATACTATAACCTCTCTGCATTTGAATGGATCTCAATGGGAATTGGGGGGTGGGACTAGATTAAGCTGTAAATTACACAGGAATAGTATGGAACCCATGGTTGGCTAAATGGTTGTAAGTCATCAAGGATCTGAGGTATCAAACGAGCCTCAAACCATCACTCTGCTGCCAGATATGCAGTAGATATAAAACCACACTTTAAGGGTGGTTTCTCATTTTCCTATTGAACTCTATGGCAAAATAAGTCAGGGGAAACAACCCTTCAAGTGTTTTCAATTAAATATATGTAAAAGAGAATTTACAAATCACTGCTTTCTGGTTTTATGTGCATTTTACATACTGTCCCAACTTTTTTGGAATTGGGGTTTGTATATGGACAAACAGACAGATGGACAGAGGGCCATGTTAAAAGAATCCACACCAGGTCCAGACAGGGGTCACCTTGGTATTATCTTATACATCATTTTCAAGACAGGGCTGATTCATGGACATGGTACTATATTCATTAGCCATTTCAAAAGATGCAGTGCTCTGACCTAAACGGGGCCAATTTCTATGCCTACACAGGGTGTTTACTTGTGAAGAGGTGAAGCCCGGTAAAAAGTAACACTTACCTGCAAA
Source organism: Synaphobranchus kaupii (assembly GCA_029718625.1). Taxonomy (NCBI): domain Eukaryota; kingdom Metazoa; phylum Chordata; class Actinopteri; order Anguilliformes; family Synaphobranchidae; genus Synaphobranchus; species Synaphobranchus kaupii. Next base: position 93,037,954 of record CM056376.1, on the reverse strand, counting down.
TTACTTCTCTGAGGAATCTTTATTGCAATGCTCACAGTTTTATATTTTATGTTTTCAGGCAGCACTGTGTGTTTCTAATAGTGGTATTGGGGTGTTGGAGACAGGTCATTGTAATTACTCATTTAGCCTTTATGAGCAGTGTGCACTGCTCAAAGGTGTCTACAGCTGCTTATGTATAGTGTACACAAAAATCAGCATTGGAATGATGTTATTTAGGCGCTCATCACAATTCTGGAGGGAGTAACTCCATATTGATGTTTTTATGTTATTTATCTGATGTATTAAGGTGTGATTATTGTTACACTTAAGTATGTGGTTATTGTAAATTAAGTATTGTGGTTATTTGTATAATTGAATTAAAGTTTGTTTTTTTTAAAAGAGCAAATAGGTAAGGAGTAGTGAGAATTAGGAGATATGCTATGGAAAGAAGGGGTGGTACATTTATTCCTGCCTGCACCCCTTTGGATCATGTCCTTTTAGGAAAACACGCTGAACAAAGAGGACTCATAGCGGTTACTTTACCCTCACTCAGCAGACCACAGACACATACTACCCCCCCCACTAGCTCTGAAATGAAAAGCCCTTTCACAATCATCACTCTCTCCTCAGCTGGACAAACCACTCCATTCCAGCTCCTGGAAGGCCACAGACCTGCATTACTGTATTTTTCTGTCTCTAAAATCTGAAGCACCAGAGACTTAGTGCTTAGTGAAGCACTAAGCTTAGTGATTTAGCCTAATAATTGGTGCTATTCCATTAATAAGAGAATACAAAATGAAAAAAAACACAGGCAACCAAGGCCTAAGTTTGCCTTCTACTGATGCAGATGCAGAATGGTGGATCTGTCATGTTGTGTTTCTGGGCTCTCACTGCAGTACAGAAGCTGTGGGAAGAGGGGACATTATTGCTGGATTGCTTCCGGGTGTTTCAGCCAGTGTTCCACTGCAGATGTGTGTACTCTAGGCCCTTTGAGAGATCTTTTATGTCTGTTGTTTATGGCTCACACTCACTATGACACTATGACTGGTAATGCAATACATTCTGGACCCAGGTGCATCTGTGGGGGACAGGGGGAGACATTGCACAATGAGACTAAAAAAAGTTTCCGCTTTTCACAAGGCTTTGGCCACTGGTGCCATACCTCAAATCTACTGTGTTTTATAAACTCTTTTCAACATAAATAAAATCATATTATTCGATATAGGCATATTTTATATTTTGTTTCTTGGCCGGAAAGCAGCATACTGTAGAACTGGACAAACAAGAAAGCTGTACCAAAACCGCACACATACTGCAAGCTCTCCAAGAGTACTTAAAGAACTAAAACTTCTCCTTACAAAAGGCTTTTTGTATGGTAGGTCTGACTAGACCTCCTCCTCCCCTTCCCTTTTCATAACACCTGTTACAGCAGACAACTTTGAAGCTGATTGGTTAATGGAACCAGGGTGAAAACGCAGACCTACCATTGTTTGAATGGTGCTGCTCCCTCAGGAACTAAATAAACAGGCTGATTAATGTGTCCTGACAGCTTTCGTGAAGAGGCCCAGTTTTATGGAATTTTTTGTTCTTTCCCAGCGATGAGATTTTTCTGTATTCTCCAAGAAGTAAGCGGTCTCTAAAACCTGAAGCGGCATCTATGGCCGTATCCGCATGTCCTGGGATGTGGCTGCCTTGCTGTTCCCCTATTGTGGGGGCTGCAAGGTCATTTTTACATGTGTGAATGGTGTGTGTGCCCTGCGATGGATTGGTGATTTCTTCCAGGGTGTATTCCTGCCTCTTGCCCAATGCATGCTGGGATAGGCTCCAGTCCCCCTGCGACCCTGACCAGGAATATGCGGGTTAGACAATGGATGGATGGATGGATTATTATTTTTATTATTGCTCCTAAAAATGTATCTGACGAGTCTTACAGTAAGTGGGGCACGTTCCTTCTGGCCACTGTGGAATTTCATCCTGAACTTGGAATTGTATAAGTTGTAATGTTATGGATATAGGTCCAGTCTTAGCATGTACAGTTCAGTTGGTTAATCCAGTGTCATCATAACACTATGCATACACACGTGGAACACGTCTTGACATTCATGACTTCTTCTTCTTCTTCTTCTTCTTCGTTTGGGTAGGATCTTTTTTCCCACATCCCCAGGCTCGGGGCCGAGGGGCTATCCTTTTACCACCCCGAGCCTAGGGGGGGTTCACCCGGACTATATTTCGGGGCACACCTCCAGTAGCCACGTCACCGTGTCATCATCCAGAACTGACAGACCATGCATCCCATTGGGTGCCCGATAAATTGGGCAGTCCAGGATGACATGGTCTGCGGTTTGTTCCTCCGCGCCACACTCGCAGGCTGCGCAAGAAGCCAAGCCCCATCTGTGCATCGATGAGCGGAAGCGCCCAACGCCGGTCCGGAGGCGGTTAAGCCTCACCCATGCCAGTCTAGGCAGGTCCACCCCAATAGGGGGAAAACCGACGTCTGGGATGAAGTCACGGAGTCTAGAGGTGTTCTCCTCCCACTCCGTGCTCCAGATGTAATCCGCCCACCGTGCCGCACTGATGTTAAGATCACTGCATTGCTGCAGGAATTCCTGTGTGGCAGGCACAAATGGGTGTCTCGACTTAAGGCGCCGGGGAGGCTCACCTTCATGGACATGGCAAACACCTTCTCGTGGTGTCCCCCGTCAGTCATAAGCGAAACAGAATTTGCCAATTTAGGGCCCTCACCCGGGCTGGTGCTCGGCTGCAGTCGGGGAGGAGAGCCGGTGGTGCTTACTCCGCTGGCCTCCAACCCAGAATACTGCAGCTGAACACCGAAGGACTCACCTCCAACATTCATGACTGACGCGGCATTTTGAGAGATGGACATTATAGGTTCAGCAAAAGTGTGACATTTTTACAACTTTTTCCATCACACGTAAATAACTCTTTTCAATAAACACAGAGTTTAAGATGACTGATAAGTAAAAAAATGAATAAAGAGGTAACCCTCACTTTACTGAAGGTTGAAGAGAAAGTGCCATGGAGAGTCACATATATGGTGCACGTTTACACTGGAGGGAAAGCAGTGGCCGTTTCAGAGGGAGTTTTGTGCAGTGCAATAGAGAATGGTTCAGTGGTATGGCACAGTGTTTATGATGCACTGAGACTGGGTGCTTCTGGACTGCTATAGTTGTGACAGAGAGATCCCAGAGTTTACATTAGGCATGTGTGAGTCTTTTGCTCGTGTTGGCCGTGGCTATTTCTCCTCATCCCTGTGTGGCTTTTTCCTTCTACTTTTTCAACGTTCTGTGATAACAGTATTTCTAAAGGGATAGCAATGCTCATGGGTGTTAATGTCATATTCTTCTCAAGGGTATAAACGCAGTACTCTGTTCAAGGGTATAATAGCTGCTGCAGGCCACTGCAGATTTAGAATTAAAGCAGGTTTTTCCCCTCACACAGTTCTATTCGCACACCGTTTACTGGGGTGCGCTGTTTGCTATGACCTCTGCATCCTGTCTGTCACCGGTCTGACATCCCTGCATGCCACAGCACCTAATGTATATGGCAAGAGTCATCCTCCCTGTTCCCTGAGCTAGAGAGCACACTGGACACCCCCACACACTCCCACATGAAGGAGAAAGAAAACTCTTTGTGTCTGTTCTCTCCATGCAGTAATTGCATCCTTGTGTGTTAAGTGCAATCCTTTCCTTTCAGGGGCGTATGCATATTGGGGAGTAATGCCTTCATGTAATGTAAAGTAATGCCTTCATCTCAAATTTGTGCCGGATCGTCACATGTATCCCGGGGGAAGGATGATGCGACAAAAAAAGGAGGCTGTGCATAATTTTAAAAAAAACACATTTTCTTAGCCTCCTGTGGAAAATCATGCAAAACTTGAGTTCAGGGATCAGCAGCTAACTGTGAGTCTAAATGCATGCTTTCTTCATGACTTATTCATTTCTGTGAACAACTGAGGTGAGAAGCCCCTCACGTGGAGTCGAGAAGTGTTACCGAGCCTAGAGGCTCTGGTTGGCAGGGTCAGAAGGAGTCCACTCTGCTGAAGTTACCCACCCATCTTTTCCGACTCAAGAGAGGGACATGCCCTTGGGCTGTTGAGCTTAACAGATGGCTCATTTCTGTCCCCAGACATTATTTCATGATTATAATATCCATTGTTAATCAGTGATTGAATGTGACAGGAATGGGGAGGTATCGAGAAAGTACTACTTAAAAACATCTCCAGTACACAAGGCGTTGAAAAGGCGTTGACTGTTCTGGAGCCCACTTGCGAATACATTCTCGGCAATCAGCACATTAGAACAGAGAGCGTGGTGAACAGAGGTTCTGTTGAGCTGGAGAGGTAAGGTGGAGGTTTGGAACAGATTTGACAAGCACCTCCTGTACTTTCCCTCCCTTTCAGCATTGCCAGTGGCTGGGTTGGACCTTCCCCTTGGGGTTCTCCATCCCGCAGCCCTTCACCAATGAGCCTCGTCCAGTCTAAAAGACTGAAAACCAGATATGTAAAGCCATGATTCTTGATTTCACAGCCATCTGCCAATAGAGAACTATTTAGGTCAGAATTAATCCAACTTTCCTTTGTACCTGATCGCAAGGAGAGAGCCTGCCAGTGCTTTGCCTTTCTTAATGCCGTTTGTACCTATTTTATTGTTCTACATTTTTTACTCTTTTTTCCAAAATGTTTGGCATGGCGCCAGGTGGAAATGGGCCTCAATTACCCAGCAGGCCATGCTGCCGAAAAAAAAGCTGAGACTGCTGGGTCAGCATGTAGTGTTTGAAACATATGAACAACAAAAAAGGAATGGGTTTTCACAGGATGACTGATTTAATATGACTCTGCCGCCCACTGTCAGCCGCACCAAGAGGACTGTGTCTTTAAGCTCAGTTTTGAAATCAAATAGAAATAAAAAAATGTGAGAAAAAGATAAATAAAGAGAAATTCCCAGAAGTGGTCTGTAATCTGTGGACCCTGTTTTTCTCCTTGTGATCTGAACACTCCGATCCCCACCCTTCATGTTGTCCATGAAAACCTGCAGTGTGTCTCCAGGAAGAGGGAAACAGCAGCCCTTTCATGTCTGAGAGTGCGTTCCCACTGGCTGAGGCTCGAGCACCAGCCCTTACAGGGCACAGCTCTGTCTCGTTTCATGACAAAATGCTCCAGTGCGAAGCACGCCATCTAATTAGGCTCAAGGTTCAAAGCTCAGTGGTGACACCTTGGGTAAGGGCACGCTGATATTATGGCGGAAAAGCAACAGTTTGGTGTCTGGTGCCGCTGTATCCCAGAAGCAGCCGATATTAAGTCAAAATGCCTCATTCTGGTTGAAAAGCATATTCCATTGTGTGCATGTGTAATGCCACCTGCAACCTGCCCTACATAATTTGCCCAATGGAACCATGTAGCGGAATATTCTATGGGACCTCAGATGCTTTTGGGGCTTTATAACCCCAGGTGTGAGCATCAGAGAAACTTGGGAAATGGCTTAAATGAAGCAAGACAGATACCATTTACAATACTACAAATTAGTAGTATTTATTTTAGATTAGTATCATAATTTAGGTAAAATATAAAGTACCACAATTGCAAATAATTCTCAGCAAAAATGCAAAAACAAAGTTTAGTTTACAATGAAATACTGAGAGCTACGTATGAATATAAAACAGGTAAGACTACACATTTCTTGGATCACACACTCCTTGTCCACAAGTCTGCAAAATTGGAGGGTGATATGCAGAACTACTAAAGATCTATGATGCAAAATGTAAGCAGTGTAAGCTGTTGTCCCGTAGTGTCTCCAAATCTAGCCAAAATGGTTAAATTGTGCACTGCTCTAAATCATAAAATAATCATATATTTAATTATAAATCAAGTGTTTTCACTCATGAAGCTCACTTTTTCATCATTTCCAAGTGGAAATTACTATCTTTTCATCAGTATAGAGCTGTGGTCCCCAACCCTGTTCCTAGAGATCTACTGTCCTGTACATTTTCACTCCTACCCTAACAAAGCACACCTCATTCAACAGCTAGAAATCTCAGTGAGATACTAATTAGTATAATCAGTTGTGCCAAATTAGGGTTGAAATGAAAACCTACAGGATGGTAGATCTCCAGGAACAAACAGGGTTGGGGACCACTGGTATAGGGGGGTAGATACGTATCTATGGGACCAAAACCTATCCAAAACCTGTCATAAAATGAATAAAATACTTTTTGTCTATTATAAAGCGTGTAAATTTGCTCCTTATGATATGGTGGTGATCAAGGGAGGGCACATGCACATACATACTTGCATGAGGTGTTGTAGGGATTAATTTTTGCACTCGTATACATTGAGTTGCCGTGGTTGTGGAACTCGCATGCTATTGTATTGGCTGTGGTGCTTGCTGTGCATGTATTTCCTTTTTCTCTTTCCACGTCACTGTCCCTTCTGCAGGCACCCGTGGTTGGGGTGGAGCCGAGTGGTGGGGCGGTCCTTGGGTCCTCACGGCGAAGGGTGGTGTTGGTAGCTGTGAAGTAGAATTGTTAAATTGATTTTAAATAGTTGCTTGAAATTCCCATATTGTGAGCTCATATTGTAATAGAACTTACTTTTATATTTCCCTATATCCATGCCTCATTTGATTTATTGAACTTGCATTAAGTGCCAATACTACACATGTTGACTTCTCATTAAACAGAAGGTGGCATAGCGAAGTGAGAACTCATTTCTAGAGGTCTGAACATTAAGGTCACCACATTTTGGTTTATGATTGAAAAAGTATCACACTGGTATACACACCTAAATATGTAGCCTAATCATTCACCCTTGTACTTAAATAAAACATCATGTTTTTCTGCACTGTACAGTATGTAATCTTTTGCTGCATGCCCTGGGATGAAATGTATCTAGTGTGTTTCACAAATTTTGCCATTTATAAATACTCCAAGGAAATTTTTACATTCATCTAGCATGTATTAGCACACAGTATTTTCCATACCCTAAGTGACAAGTATAGCCCAGGAAGATACTAATACGCCATAGTCTACATTATACATGATAAGCTTACCACAAAATAATATTCCACCATCAGGAAAATAGCCTCACAGCAAATCGGTGCTTCAACCATAAAGCAAGACTGAGCCACCTATGAACACTTACTGTACATTACAATATGTGGAATGCACTCGTCAGAGAATAGCAATCAACTTCATATCAAACATATGGCACAAGACAGTGGTGGTGCAGAAAAACTAACATACATGACTGAACTATTACAAGCAGTAATACTTACATTTTGAGGAGGAAATATTCGCCTCACATTGTGAATGTACATTGGCGTGTATTGGAATTCATTGTGCAACGTTGTAATGATACAACTAAATATTTGGTTACGCTTGGTCATCTCTTTTGATCCAAGCATCAAATTAGACATTGTTTGGATGCTTATAATGTCCTCTATTGGATAAGAGTTGTCAAATCAAACCAGCAGGTGGGGTTTTACGCATAGACGTTTCAGATAGTGTACTAGCTTTATAAAGGGGTCTTTCTCAAACAGATTGTCCAAGACAAAAAATTACTACTGAATCATGAAAGGGACATCTCTATCCGTAAAAGAAATGGTGGCATTGTATATGTATTTCATAATTAGTAGCACATATTGATAGTAGAATGATGTGGTACAATTACACAAGAATTTCACTTGTATATTTTGCTATTGAGTGAGCAGGGCTTTTCACTTCTGTATTGGCATACATTCCGGCTATTGATGGCTTTATCTTGTTGCTATGATGGAATATAATTTTTTGGTGGTGAAAGAATATTTTTATGAGCTCCCAGATAGACGCTATTGTCCAATTTGTCACGCTTGGGTCTGTATAGTTGCAGGAGAGATTGGGTGGATGTTACTCATTAAATGGACAACCTATGCGACAATGGTGGCATTTAGAAACTCTGTGGCTATTTCGCATAGTTGTCATGTATCGTGCACTAATAAAGCTAGAACATGGAGTTTGTTGTTTCCACTCATAATTTAGTTGCAGGAGCAATGAATGTCTGAGTTAATCAATCTCACGGTGCCGGTGGCATGGCCACTACAGGGTCTGCATGAAGGAGTTAAAGCGGTAATCTGTGATTTTTCAGTATTGGTGGATTTGGCGACATCTGTGGTGACTGGTGGTCACAACAGTTAATTTTCATACTGCAAATCCCAGAGTTCCATTTGAAACAAGGCTACAACCCCAAACAAAGCAACATGGTTTGCTTGGGGGAGTAGCACTAGGAGCGCATCAAGGGTTTCATTTTCTCAGAAGATAATCCAGCGGTAGCGTATTTTTGAGAAAGAAGACTGCTTAGAGACGATCAACAATATTGTGCGTGCGTCATCACATTTGAATACTTGGTGGGATTGCCATACCTGATGGCACCAATGGAAAATAGAAGAGCAATTACAGAACGAAAATACATAAAATGGATATCACTACAAAAATGCCATCAAAATGAATTTTTTTTACATGAAATTACAGCTTTAAAAATGGCTTCAGTGACGTCTCCACTCCAAAGGAGTCGTAGGTACTCACATTAAGAGGATGCTGTATCTTGGCTTTTGTGGGATTTAAGGCGTCCAGAATCAGGGAGGATGTTTTGGAGGGGGACTGGGTGCGTCACACATGGTATTTATTACAAACAAAGGGGAAAACATGGAATGATCCCACGGCTGCTCTGGTCAACAAGTCACAGAGGACAGGGATGACAAAGAGTTTGATGAATATACTTGTTTTTTGCTTTCATTGCTATATTACATCACATAGCCATGATGTAACTGTTTAATACAGGGCTGTCTCTTCGTAGATTGGGACTTAATTATTGCCATGACAACACTTAAATTGGAGAGGGTTCCGCAGTGAAGGACGGACGAGTCACTCAGCTCTTTTCCATTACCGGTGCTCTTACTGGACCAAAATATACTCAAACCAATTTTTCAATTTGGGAATACGTTGGAGAAAGAATCAAGAGTTACACAAGCAGGACTGAATGCACACTCATTGCTTTTTGGACAAATGGCAATTTCAATCTGTTCTTCTGCTGGTTTTTTCTTTTCCCTTGTACCGGTTCTTTCAGTGTCTTGAGTGGTGCTCTCTAATCGTTGCCCCACTCTGTCAAACCTGGAGGACTGATGAATAAATAGGCTCGCATGCATAATCAGCATAATAGTTCAGCATAATCACTGAACTATAATTTAGGCTAGAGAGGAATTTGGGAGGGCGCGCGGTGACTTCAACAACCCCCCCCTTTTCCAAACACACACATACCCCCCAAATGATCACATGGTCACCACCAGGTTAACCTGCCGCCTCCAGTAAAATATCAGCCAATCAGGAAACTTAGTGACAGGAATGACCAGTGTTCTGCGAGTCCTACACAGATCGTTACCCCGAAACAGAACAAACATACATGCCAAGCATAATTTTTTTTAAAGAAAACAATGCAAAAGTTTTGTTCATTAAAAAGGCTATTCATAAACTCCAAGTTATTTAGAACGCTCCTGCTAGAATTTTAAAGAACACCAGGAAAAGAGAACATATTACACCCGTCCTCATTGCTTTGCATGGGCTCCCTGTTTTCTTTTAGAACTGATTTTAAAGTCTTGTTACTTGTCTATACAACTATTAATGGTTTAGTACCTTTTAATATTCAAGATTGCCAGCCATTTTATGTACCAACTTGAGCGCTTAGATTGTCCACAATAGCTGTGGTTAAAAACAAAAAAGTGGTGAGAGTGTCTTCTGCTGTTATGCACCAAAACTGTGGAACACTCTCCCACAACACATACCTTTTTAATTTGGCTATTAATTGATTCCTTTATTCTGCTCTGTGTGTTTATTCACATCATTTTTAATATTCCATATAATCAAAGGAAACACAATACTTGCGAGGAAAGAATTGGGGGTGCGTCCTCACTCCTGTTGCATGTACAGTATAAACATGTACCTGACATTGTGGGTCACATTGAGACACTAATTCATCTGTAATCAGCAACTTTAGATCAAAGTACACATCTCGGAGTATACGCAAACATAACAATTTACTGTTATTCCAGAATCCCGATGTGCCCAATGTCTGAAAATACAGAGCACTAATTCACCTCATATACTGTAGCTATACTGTGACAGCCTACATTCTATTGCTAGTTCATTGCATCTCACATAGGCTGATTCCGAAACATTTCCGTAGATTAGTATAACGATAAAATACTGATGTATTTGTGACATTTTTATCAGGTAGGGGCAGGCCTTGGACAATGAGAAGGACACACCCTCATTTCTGTGGAGTGGCATTCAAATGCCTAAACTATGGATTTAACTTTCAAATGTACAGCTACTAGTTTTATCTTCTTTTCAGAATACGCTGAAAATCTAATTTCCTTTTATATTTCATAAGATATACTCTAGGTGGTATGTTGTTTTCCTTCATTGACACATCAATAACCAAATTTAGTCTTCAGAAGAGTTACATTCAAACATCTGTGCTTTAAAATATGCAAAAGTGAACACTTAAGAGACAGAATAAAGTTTTAAGGAGCACATCACTGTTATTTTGAATCATTGTGCTTCTCTTTCATCAGCTCTAGGCCTTACAGAGAGGCAGCAGAGGTACTGAAGTGACAGGAGGCGCCATGGGAGAAACAAAGTCCACATCATGGAACAAATCCATGCTCTAGCGTTGAAGGTTAGGTGCCCATAATAAGATGTTATACATCACAAAGAGAGACACCTTACTGTATACTTTAAATGACTTAAATATGGAGTATCACTTTGTTAAGGTGGTGTATTACTTTGGCTTAGCAGATGTCAGTCTGCACCAAAACATACATATGTATCTTCAGCCTAGGGGGAGAGCAACAAATTAATTCCATAGTGAATACATTTTTACATGAATAAATGCAACATCTAAAAGTCTGTAATGGCAGCCTTATTTCATGTTCTCAATCTTCCCCTAAAGCTGACTGGTTCCACAGTATCAAAGCACTAATGCAAATTAACTATGCTAACCAAGACCAAAAATCCAAATCTGAAATACATACTATTCTTGTAGGTCCCTTTCAGAATATGTATAACTTAAAACAAGGTTTCATACAGTGGAACGGTATTGTTTAAAATAAAGTCATTTATGTAAAGAAGTACATACGTATATACAACATATTAAAAATGTAATATGGGTAAATTCTCCTTAAAGAGGTGTAAATTGACTTTTTTGTACAGAGCATGTCTATAAGCCCAATGATCTGTGCTTTGCCAATGCCATAATTTTAAACAGTGGAAGACCTCATCTTCTCCCCCACCGATCAGCCATGGTGTGTGAATTATGGAATAGAGATGAAAAATTAGATTTCTCTCACACTCTCACTCTCACTTTAGGGAAAGAAATGTAACGGGGAGAGATTACAGAGAGATTTTTTAGAGACAGAAAGATTGAGGGAGAGAATGAGAGAGACAAGTGACCTTGGTTAACATTTTAAGGATCATTTACTATTACTCCACAAGAAATATTTAATGGCTCAGTGAACAATAACCCCCCACCACAAAAAGCAAAGGTTTTTAATATGCTCTCAGTTGAGCAGGATTGAGAGATCCATTTCTGTTGTACATTTTTGAGCACACGTTCATCCGAGGCCAGGGAGGTTGAGTTTGGAGCTCACCGCCCGACTTTGCTTTTGACAAATGAAATAAATGGGTCCAGATCATTTACAATCATGAGAGGGTGAGGACATTTATTTAACAGATTTCTTTTTTTTTTTTTAACCCTGGCACTATGGAGATGAAGGAAGTCTCGGGACTACGGCTTCTCTGAGGGGATGATCATGTAAAATCGATTGAAAATGATTGTTCCTTCAACTGCAACTTCCATGACAATAAAAAAAATAATTCTTGTATTATTTTCCTCCTATGACTGTTCTTGACTGATGCCTGCTGCAGCTAATTATAATTTAACATTACGTTTTTTTAAATCTACCGTGGTTATAAATGAACAAGCAATCTTCATTTAGAACAGAGTAGCCAAGCCCATGAAATAAGTGCTTGTTGTGACAGATAGTCTCAATTGCCTTTGACAGCAGGGTTTATGGCATGTCAGTTTTATGGGTGGTGTTGTTGATAAAGATTCAGAGATATGGGCACTACATTAAAACCTTCACAGGCAATTGATTTGTGCGTTTCCCTGTGTTTTTGCAATCATTATGATTTCCCAGGCTCAAAGGCCAACATCACTGTATGGCATCTCCAATACTTGCACAGATTGGTTCTCTAAAGCCTTGCGCCATCCTGAGTTTTATTCTTTAAAGGGGACGTGAAGCACTTGGTAATATGACTCTGGTTCATTTGCCTTTTACCTTAGATAAGATATGGCCCTGCATTCAAATCTGAGAATGACCCGTATTTTTAAAAAAAACAAAAAAAACCAACTAGTTAGCTTATTTTTGCAGCTGCTAGCACTAGGCCACCGCCATCTTGGAACAAGCTAAGTTATGACATCACTAGGTTGGTTTGTCTCAGATGCTCAAGCTAGCTATTCCTACTACTAGACTGCTGACTTTCAATGAGCTCAACGATGAATCGTGGGGAAGAACAAATCTTCTGCATTCCTCAAAGACCCCCTCCTCCACGTAATCGGACTTAATAATGAAATGATCGCTACAGAGCAGCCAGCCGGCAGTAGTAAAGGCAGTTCATACATTTTGTTCAGTAATACTCATTTGAGCATCCTGGGGCAATATAAAAGGACCTTCCTTGGGTTCTCCATTTTGTTTTTTCTCCAAATGAACCAGTCATATTACAGAGTGCTTCACATCTCGTTTAAAGAGAATGTCACATAGGTCCTGTCTGGGTCAGGCTAACAACTCTGGCTCGCAGTGTCCTGGGTGTCATAGGCAAACCCAGTTTTTGATTGCTACACAAAAAATAGAGGCTTCCACCCCTACTTGAGTTTTCAAGTAGTTAAGTTATTTTTTAACCAAGTAATGAGGTAGCGTGGACAATAACGTTGGCATATACTGCATATGTCCGTACAGCTCTCTCAACTTTGTAACATTGGCTGCGCTCTCTGGCTATTTGGTGTGAAATGAGGTCCGGTAAAATCAATGCGTGCAGTGAGGCCTTCCTGCCTGGATTCTTTTCCCTCAGCACTGCAGTAGTAGTGAATGGTCCTCAGATGAAATCACATCATGGATGAGGCATCGGAGTCTGCAGTAGCTACCCTAGCAGTAGGACTACCCTTTATAATTTTTTTGGTGCATCTGTGAGGTGAAGTTAATTGGCTGCTAAGTTAGGCGCACATTTTGTTACTGTTTTAATAAACAAACTGTGTCAAGGTGTGATTCTCAGTGCAGTTTAGGCAAAGGAATGTCCATAGTTAGTTTTTTGGACTATTTTAGGTTTTAGCCGGTTGATTTATGAGTTTGTGACTTTGGATTCATGAAATCATGAGTAAGTTTCATAAATGTGTCTGGTAAGTTGGCGTTCATTCTTTATTGAAACTGAACATCGTAAATTCATGAGAATTCATCTTTAACATGTCTCCCTTGAAATCAACTTGAAAAAACGTGTAGCTAAATGAAGTGTTAACTACTAAATTGTTTTTATGTTATGTTTTTTCATGAAGTAGCTTTCGTATTATAGGCTATATATATAGCTTTTTACCCCATCTAGTGTCTCATATGGAGATTACATTTCATAACAACACATCCCTAACTGCTTTTGCTTGAAGCACAGGTTGCCAGGTTGACTTGTTGCACCTGCATCTTTGTGTACATACTGGTGTTAAGGGGTGCTTGTTTTTCCGTTTGCTGGGTGTGGAGGACGGTGGGCCATTTTGGGCCTAATGTTGTCATGATAAAATATAAGCCTGTTAGTAGCTAGTTGCTGTTCAAAACTAAGGAAGGAGGCTAACGTTCTCATCTGTTTTGACCTTTGACCACAACCTATCCTACCTATTTTGGACAGCAGGTTCTAATATCAAAATTTAATTAGAATTTTACAGGATCCCTAACAAGGACTTGAACCTACAGTAAAAATTTGTTTTCTCTACTGAATGATAGCAGCTGCACCTCTCCTGTGTAGGCCTATTTATAAATATGAAAATACATAATTTATATGAAAGAAGAAACATGGTTTTTTTCCCAAGGCCGAACACAGGCAGTAAAACCTTTCCTGCACATTGTCTTCAGTCACCTGAGGGGAACTTGATAATGAGCCGGTTGTTGGTATGATTAATTGGTCCTCTGATCAGCATGGTGACAGCTGGGTTCAGAGGCTGGGTGGTGGGTGAGGGGTTAGAGTTGACATAGCTTGTTTATTACAATAATTTATCTGTAAGAAAAGAACAACAGAATAAAGTCAATGACATCTCACAATTTGTAGGGTGACAATGTTTAGAAAAATGCTAGCCAGCATATATGTGCTTGCGTGTTTGTGTTTGTGCGTGTGTGCTCTATAGGATTTTAGAACATATAAAATACAGTTGTTCAGAGAAAGACATTTTGGGCACAAACCTAATACACAACTCACAGTCAGAGATGCTTGTGTACATTAATGAAGCAAGCTGCCGGCTAGCTATGGCTTAAGCAGTCCATAGATGTCAACCTCTGGAGAGAGCTGCCCATATGTTCACACCTGCAAAACCGTATAAATTCACCAAAAACCGTATAGAACATTATCTATCTATTAAAATCACTGGCCACCACAGTTATTGGTCAGATTCAAGTTTATTTAATATTATATTTCTGTATTTAATTTTTCACATAATAATGACTGTGTACATACAAATTCAGTTAAACAGTCACTGAGACACCCCACATGACTGACCCCACACATTTACAACCAAGTGCAGGAGAAATACATAGATAGATACCACAATTTCCTAAATTATGCATGAGTTGTGTTGCATGAGCTTGTGTCACTTTTAATTCAGTTTTGCTGTCTTACTAACCTACATAACAGCTTTGATAGCCTAATTAAGCTACATTAGCATTAATGTATGGTTATAAACTTAGCTCTCATCTTAATTTGGATAAATTTGGATTTCTAGTAGCCTAACAGTTGTTGCCATGATGTTGCCATTGATTTACAATGAAACTTGTAACTTCGCTAAATTGAGTCACAGAACATTATCTAATTTTGGTCAAAATTGCATAAACATGAACATCGTCCATTCATCATAACCATTTAACTGTTTGCTAGGTTAACTAACGTTAGATCGTTGTTAGGTACCTTTTGGACTACTGCGTCTTTGTCGTTCGTTGTCATAAAGTGCATTTCTAGATCATGGTCCTCCACTACTTGCTTTTCCCACGGCCTCAGAAATCTAGAGAATAGCAGAGAGAGGGAGAAAGAAAATGTGATTGCTGTGATTAAATTAATTATGTTGGAAAAGTTTTGAGAGAAAAAAAACTTATTAGACTAGATTTCTCGTATCATAACCTTATATGTACGCCCGTAGACTATACCTTCGAAAAGGTGGAAAACCCGTATTTTATATTGGCAAACCGTATGGGTTGAAATCAGTCTCCATCCTGCTGGGGAACTAGAGATCTGCTACTGCAACAGAAAAAGCTTAATTTAGTCCTGAGGCGACCCTGTCTGAACCTAGCCTACTTTTATTGCGCTCCACATATTCATACGAAAAATTCTTTGTTGAAGCTGGGCGAAATCCTCTAATGTTGTATGTTTAGAGAGACAGAGAGTGAGGGAGAGTGAGTGAGAGAGAGAAAGCGAGGGGGGGGGGGGGGTTCCTTCTGATGGTTTTGTCATTTTTGTTCTGCATTAGCTTGGATTTTTTGTTCTGTCCCAGGTGGCTGTGTGGCAGACAGTGAAAGGAAGGTGTAAACAGCGTAAATGGAAACAGTGAACAGGAAATGCTTAGTGAGTATTGCAATGTAGCCTGTCAGACAAGGCCAGTGGGTCGGATCGGCTGACAGGTAGAGTAAGATCAGCTCATTGGTGTGTTCCTCTGAACATATTTCCTTTTGATACTGATAAACATCGCTAGTGAAGCCACTGACTTACATCTCTATACATCAGGGGTAGGAAACCCTGGTCCTGGAGAGCCGCAGGGTCTGCTGGTTTTTGTTGTCACTTGCCACTTAACTAATCAATTAAAGCAGTCGCTTACGCAGTTAACTCACCTCACCTGGTTTCTTTTGGCCTAAGTAGCCTAGTTGTCGTATTGAAAACAAAAACCAGCAGACCCTGCGGCTCTCTAGGACCAGGGTTGGCCACCACTGATGTATAGAGATGTAAGTCAGTGGCTTCACTAGCAGCGCTCTGGGGAATGTTTTGACAAAAGGCTTGTTTTCTCTTGTTCAATTTCTGTCAGTCTCAGCACAGTACTGATACAACGCTTGACAAAAAAACACATATTTCTGCAACATACCTCTTTTTCACATCCTCCTCTAGCACCCCACCCATACCAAAAAATCAGAGGACAGAAAATGGGCGATGTTTATCACTATGAAAAGAAAATATGTGCAGAGGAACACACCAATGAGCTGATCTTACTCGACCTGACAGAGCCGATCCAAGCTGTCCCAAACAACCTTCCACCCCTATCCCACCCACTGGCCTTGTCTGACATTGGCAAAAATAATATTTGAATAGCCTAAGTTGATTTCTAATTTGACACCGCTATTAGTTTCTCATCACATGCAGCCTAAATGGAATGAAGCATAAGCATAATTATGAAATCAGGAAATAGCCTCTATATAAGGATTTATTGGAGACAGTCATAAGAAAATAAATACGCATCACCAGTCATGTTGTATGCAAGATGCAAAAATGTAACCTTTTTCTATTTAAAAAAAAAATCTGATCTAGCTTTAATTAACCTAGAAGACTGAGCAAACATCGCAACCTGGTGTGAGAGGAACTTGAATTCCTGACGAATCAAGTCACAGTCGCCGTCTTCTATCGCTCCTTCCACGGCCACTTTCCCAGTGATACCCACATCCTTTCTTCTGCAGGTGAGAGGTCCGGGATGCCCTTTCCTCCACCTGTACCGGCATAACCTTTTTGTAATGGTAATTTTCTTTTTTATCTCAGCTGTAGTTTGCAATTCATAGGAAGCATTTTAGCCCTGGTTAGCCTCTGCCACATAGCAGCTTTTGAGCTAGGCTGCACAACAATACTAACGCTCCCAATAAGCACACGTTTATTTTCATGTTCATTCATAAGTATTTAGATTTTACCCTCACAGAAGAATTCTTCCTCTTTGCTTTCCTGTTGCCTGCCATGGCCTATAATACTGGAGAAAAATGCGTTGGTATGTACGTTTTAAAGGAGGTGGCCCTGCAAAATATGGTAGTAAATGGACGCGTGAGTATGGTAATTCATAATGATGTGCACACGCTTCCTAATATACGATCAAGTCTGATTTATACACATTTAAGGCCCATCCACACCAAGAACGATAACTATAAATATATCATTTAAAAAATCGTTCTAACTCAAGTGGATGACCACATCATAACGACAACGACAGTGACAAACGATATCGTTCATAGGTGTGGATGCTCACATCGTTATCGTTATAGTTATCGTTCTTGGTGTGGACGGGCCTTTATGCTCAGGTCAGTGATTTACACAAGTTTGATGAATCACACGTGAGATGAGATTTCCGTATGCAAGTTGGTACGCCCAAATATACGCTCATTTTTACAATATTTTACATAATGCTAAATGAGGCCCAATGTGCCTACAGGTCATCATACATTGCCTGGCCAAAAAAAAAGTCACCGTTGCACCTGCCCACTGTACAAGCCTCTGGAGGCAGTGTTATGATCTTGGGTTGCTTCAATTGGTCAGGTCTAGGCTCAGCAATGTTATGCAGCAATAAAATGAAGTCAGCTGAGTACCTGAATGACCAGGGAGCATGAGGAATCATTTTCACACATGAATTGGCTACAAGAGTCCTGACCTTAACCCCATTGAAATTATTTGGGATGTGCTGGAGAAGACTTTACACAGAGTGGTTCGACTCTCCCGTCCTCAATGCAAGATCTCGACCAAAAATTACTGCAACCCTGGACGGAAATAAATGTTGTGACGTTGCATAAGGTTGTCTAAACAATGCCATGACTAATGCGCGCCGTAATCAAAGCTAAAGAGTGTATATTAGAAATATTGGAGTGTGGGATTTTTTTTTGGCCAGCAAGTGTAGTTACACACATGCAATATAACTGAAGTGATTCCAAATAGGAGACAAGGACAGAAAAATACACAATACAAAAATGGATACACATTGATTAATTGATTGAATGATTAGGTAATTGATTGATGAGTGTTGTAAAAAGCTGTAACTTTTAAACTACTGGCAAACTTTGCAGATAAATGTGTTTGGTGTAGTGTGTGAATTATAACCTGCCATCCAGTAATTAGCTCTATCAGTCACTTCTAAGGTCATTTATCAGTAATGTACTGTATATATAGAATAAAGGGCATAAAAGAGGTCTAATTAGTTATTTCATTAAATACCTTCTAAATCATTTCTCCCTTCTCCTGTCTGTCAGTATAAATGATGCAAAACAAAACCTTACTGTTATTCCTCCTGGATTGTGCCACACTAATTGTTTACTGACTATTCACTGTGAAAGCAAGTAGTCATCATGCCATAAATAGCAGGTGACTGAGCTGTAAACATTTGGCTAGTGGGAAATTTGTTTGATGACCATGAAGTAGCATTTTGTCCTGTCTCTTGCCCCAATGCACAGGTATAGGGGCTGAAGAAACACAGGTTAGAATCCACGTAGGGACAGGAGGGAGGGGAAAAAACTGAAAAAAAGAAAATCGCCCACTCAAACAGAGTAAACCAACTACAAAGCAAACTTTCAAAACCTGAACAAATCAGGGCTGCTGGGTGGCTCATTCAGTTAAGGCACCACGCTGTGAATTTTGGATTGAATCTGAACCGTGCCACATATTTGTCACCTGCGTCGCCCAGCATATGGGAGGGTTCAGTCGGACAGGATTCCGCATTTCATCACTCTTTTCATCACTCCGCATTTCATCACTCCATTGGGCTGAAAGGGCACTCCTAAGAGTGCATGCCAAAACCGCATATGAAACGTTCCTCCTCCGACACCGCTTTGTGCAAGCTTAGCTGTGGTCTGCGACGCGGAAAGAAGCAGCTGTTGACCCCATGTATTTTGGAGGAGAAACATGGATGTACCTGCTCTCCCAAATTGGCAGGGTGGTTCATTCATGAAACACCACTGCAGTTGTAGATAGTTGGACATTCCAGACTGGGGTGGGAATTGGATATATACAGCCCCGGGTTGGGCAGCAAATTTTTAAAAGGAAAAAGAGAAAGAAATCTGGATGAAGCAGGAAAAAGAGACCCCTCACTGTAATGCCATAAAGCTGACATTACACTGTTATAAGTGTACACCTGTCATAATCAGCCTTAACAGCATATTGTAGCTTGCGATATATGTTATCATGCTGATATAATGTAGACTATACCACAATAACTTTGAGACATTTATTTTTAAATCTGCTTTATAAAATATGCTGCTTACACTACGACAGTGATATCACACTTGTCATGAGCTGTAATAAGCTATCATGGCCAGTAATGACATGATATGTTATGACTATGGCAGCATTATAGGCTTTATGGTGTATAGTTGAAGACATGTGTTATCAAAATAGCATTCTCCAAGTATGTGGTAATGAGGCAGTGAAGTTGTAATTCCCAGTTGTAGAAATAAGAAAATACTGCTTTTTTTTTATCCATCTGAGAGACGGCTACGAAACCTAAAGTACTTCAGCAAATACAACCAGCGATAAAACATACATAATACCTGTATGTTGATAATGGTCTCTGATAAGCAAAGAAGAAATACACGTATTCTTATTGACCTCAGTTGTGCTTGTGATTATGTGGAATGAGCTTTGATCTGAGGGCAGTTCTGTCTCGAGGACCAAGGCATTTTGAAGGTGGTTTTTAAAATGACTGCTTTAGAATTTTGACTGCTTTGATCATATATCCAGAAGATATAATAAATATAACAATTTTTTTCAGATTTTGTTTTTCAGAATTTTGCTTGTATCATATTCCATATTATGTTCTAGGTAAAACTTCGAGAATATAATGGATAATGTATGTTTTGTAAGTTATTTAAATTTTATTTTTTAATATAGATACTGTCCATAGTTAGAAAATGATTTGTGATTGCCTTGCTAGATAAGCATCTACCAAACCTTAATGTGACAAATTTGCTCTGAAAGAAGTAGTACATAATGCAGTTACTAAAGTGCTTTTGATTACACAAAACTACTATACTTAGCATCCACCAACAATGAAAGCATTTTCCCAGTACAATTCAAACAGATGTTCCCGTTATAACTGTTGGCTAATGCTTTTTGAGTAAATTCTAGAAAAAATTTATTATAACTCATGATTCACATAGCCAGTCCAGATACTTATGTACAGCATTCATTTTCTACTTTGCCAAATCATGTTTTAGCTAGCTGCCTAAATGATCCCATTCTCATTTCAATCCATTGAGGTTGATTGTGTGCATCTATTCAGATGCCAAAATAACGCCTGGGATGATTTTGTTGTTCTTATTATTGCTGTTGTTTTACATGTAGGCTGATTTACATTAGGTTATTTCTGTCTCTGATGGTTCTAGCCATCTTCCACATCTGCACTGTAAGCAGAGACCAGAAAGGCAGATGCCAATCCTTTTTGAAAATACCCATTTTACATTGGTATAGCCAACTATACATTGTTATTTTTACAGTATTAAATACTTAATAAAAAGCTACAAGGACATACAGTATCTACAGCATTTTTACTATTGTTGTTTTTAAGACTATTGTTAATTTGCACTGTAATTCTGCAAATGAGAAGGTGTTCAGACACGGGTTCTGAGTGCTGATAGTCATAATCATGTTCTGTGTTCTCTCTTTTGTGTTGGTGAAGGACAATGATAAGATTTTATGGTTCACCGGTTTTAGCTCATGGCATGGCTGTGTTCTGAAGAGGTGTGTGAATGTGAGCCATGTGGTCACAGTCAGACAGCAGGTGTTCATTGCCAGGTTGCTTATTAGCAACACTGATAACATTCCCTCACACCCCACACCCCATTTTTATGTTTCTATTTCACATAAATAGAAACATTTTTGTAAAATAGAAAACAGGAAAAAAAAATTTGAAATCCTGAACAGAGATGGCTGTAATTCATTCATTTTTAACCCCCCCCCCCTATCCATTTGTGTCACTCCCTACCCTCATGAACCCACTCCCCCTGTGCCTGCTGGGATTTGGCTTCTTCCATGTAAGGGTTTTGGAGGGTGGGGCTAAGGCTGGAGGTGGAACTAGACTTGTTATCAGGAGAGGAAGTGGCAACAGAAAGCCATTCAACCTGGTGATAGAATTGATGTATTTTTCTGGGGGAAAGGGTGATTTATTAGAGGCCTTTTCTCCAGAACAACACGGCACACTTTCTCATGAGGAGTGTCTTCTTTTTCCGTTTCATTTTTTATTTGTACATGTATGTACATCCTGTACCAATATGAATCTTGATATTGGCAAAACTGATTTATTGCATTAACACTGTCACAAAAATTGTTTTTTGACTTCTTTGTAATACATCGACAGTGGGGAATTTGTATAATTAATGTGACGTTCTCACTCCCGTCCTATTGTTTCCCGTGTTTTCTCTCCATAGTCCGTTTTCCCCCTTGCTGCAGGTTGGGCGTGGTTTCCTATTTGTGTCACTCTGTTTCACTTCACTTATCTCAGCCTATCCCATTTCCCCGTTTCGCATGCATTCCACACTCTCCGCTCTGTTAATCACTCTCGCATACATTCGCACGTGGCACCTAATTGATACCAATTAAGGTTTGCATTTAGTCACCCGGTGTTCTCTGTCCTGTGCCAGTTTGTTAATGCTCTTTGTCTGAAACCTCTGGTCCTGTCTTGAGTCCTAGTATCCAGTCTAGTTTGTAACTCTGAAGTCTTGTTCTGTGCCGGCGTTAACTTGCCTTGCTATTCTGCCTAGTCGAAGTCTGCTCCTGTCTGGAACGGCATTTCCCGCTGTTCATTGTTCCCGTCTCGCTATACTAACTTTGTCTGCTTCAGTCTGCCAGCCTGCAGTCGTCTGTTATCCCTGCCTGTGTTGCGGTTTCCCTGCCTTCCACCTGACGTGTGTGCATGCAGCCTGGGCTCCCGTTCCTCCACTCTGCGGCGGTGCCAGTGTTGCGGTGCTGCTGATGTGCTGTCGCTCCTGCCTCTGCTGTCGCTGCTGCTGTGCCGCTACTGCCGCTGCCCTGCTGCAACGCCTGCGTCCTGCCTGGACCCCGCTCCACTGTCCTGTACTACTGCTCCCGCTCCCGCTCATCCCCCGCTCCACCAAACTGGTTGTCCGTCTCCATAACCTTCCCTGGCCTCTCCTGCTCCCACTGCTCCCCCGCAGCATCATACCTGGACTGTCTGTTATCTATGTTCTCCCTATGCTTCAGGAGTTTGGTCGAAGCATAATTTATTAGAGCTACGCGCTCTGTTGTCTGTCTTGCTCATCCAGTTCCGGCTTGGAACATTAACCACCTTTTGCCTTTCTCCCCATGCTCAGGACTACCCTGATCATACAATAAAATATTGAGTTTTGGCATTCCTGTGTTCGAGTCGTGCGTTTGGGTCCAGTCCATTTCCGGGGTCGTAACAATTAACTCCTTTTTAACCAACTGTGACCCACAGATTTAACCTGAACAGTTCAGGTGAAGAAGATCGCACAAGGGTTGTACAGTTCTTCTCAACTTGGACTTCAACCAACAAACCAATGGTTTAAAGTCCAATAGCTGGCAAGTTTTTCATCAAATAATGGTAGTCTGCTTAGGGTTTTCTTATGTCACAGCTCCTTATCTTTCATGTAAAGTAGTCTGAGGGGAAAAAACTGGATTGCGCTGATATTCCCCTTTGTTGCCCAGTTGACCTGCATTATGATGATATTTGAGTGCCAATTCTGAATGTGGTTTAATGCATGCCAGGGAAACCAAGCCAATGCAGAATAAATGGAATTCTCTCTTTTAACTAGTAAGAGTGACTGTGAAGAGTGACTCTATTGCATGTTGAAGCAGACACCTCACCGAACACTTAGGTGACATAGTGCAGGTTAATAATTTATTTATACAGGCTGTCTGTAAGATCACCCAGTTTTACAACTTGATTACAGTCAATGTTCCAGGGGGATGTTGGGGTTGGGTCACATGCAGATGGTCCACATTGATTGACTTAAGAACGGTAGCTTTTGTTATATCAGTGAGTACATTTTGGTACATTTCTATCCTCGTGATTCATGAACTAATGTAGCCTACTGATTTATTTGTTTATATTATTTCAAATTCTCAGAATGTTCACAAGGGCTTGCAACTCCAAGGCTGTAGTCAGTTTGATTCCCAGCTGAGTCACTGCCGTTGTATGCTTGAGCAAGGTACTTTACTTGAATTTCTTCAGTGAGATATCCAACTGTGTGAATGGATTGCGTGTAAAAATTATGCAAGTTGTGTAAGAGCACTGGATGGCCGATTGGCATGTGGCAGAATAAGGGAAGGCACATTAAGAAGAATCATTGCGAAGAAAGAAAAGAGCGCATTCCCACACATTCCCACAAGGTTTGGAGCATGCAGTTCCTGACAGATATATGAAGTGTGAAAATACTTACTATTTATCATTCTTTCACAGAAGGAAAGTGAATACAAATCCTGCAGGAGCTGAAATGTGGAAGTTGGAGCCATAGGCTTAGATTAGTGATAATGTAAGGAGGACCCTCCAAAGAGAACGGTAGGGAGGAGGCTGCAGTGCATTTTGGGGTTCGTCTCTTGAGTAGACTGACACAAGGGGTATTATATGCAGGTAGCATGTGTTGACTACATCATAAATGTTCAGAGGAAGAGGGACTTTCAACATTTGAATCCTGTCGAGTGGCGCATCATGAATCACGCCCGGGCTTTGTTAGTGCTAACTGCCGCCGTGGGGGCGATGCACCGTTGGCCATAGTGTCCCCCAGTGATGAAGGGAGAATGCCCTGCCTCATCAATCAATAGTGACCTGCGATCTGCCCGGGCCAGCTGCATCAAGCGCACAGTTGACCAATGCAGCAGCTCTGCCGGTGCTCCTCATTGTAAGATGAAGCAGCAGACGACTTCATATGTTTTCATTTGTGTTGCCTATGTGCCCTCTTAACTTCACATGAGACACTGAGTGATGGAGCCACATTGTGTGTCTGCTGAAGAAGACTAAGGTCAATGTCCCGGGGAAATAATGTGATCAGCAGTAGCAGCTTTCCAGAATTTAGTTTAGAGGGAGACAGATGAGAGTAAGTGGGAAGAGTGACTTTCTTTCATAGCAATGAAATCTCTGAA
Organism: Synaphobranchus kaupii; assembly: GCA_029718625.1. NCBI lineage: Eukaryota > Metazoa > Chordata > Actinopteri > Anguilliformes > Synaphobranchidae > Synaphobranchus > Synaphobranchus kaupii. The sequence goes on along the minus strand of CM056376.1, from coordinate 93,013,564 downwards.
GATCTATTTATATGAATGTCTTTATCTCTGCCGTGTGTGTCCGTGAGAGGTGTGAGCGTGTGAATGAAGATGAACACATTCATTCATGAGCAAAGTGAATTATTCATCAATTATTTATTAAAGCTGTGATTCAGAGAACCTGCTCCAAATGCTCCGAATATTGCATTTCAGAATGCGGTTATTTTGCGAGAGCCAGAAATGGATTGAACTGCAGTCCAGAAATAATAAATATTAAACTGACAGATACTGATTTTATGAACTGAGTGTGTCAACTATTGATGGCTAATATACAGGCCTTTTAATACTTTTACGATCACATATAATACCTTTTTAAATGTACCCACAATAAAGCTGTCTACATGAGAAAGGGTTCCATTTCTGCCTGAAACATCAATTATAGTTCCTGTCATCCATTAGCCTGTGATCAGTGCCTCCATCTCTCATTGGCTTAGTGGTCTTTGGAGTTTCTCCCTAATGGCTGTGCAGCCCCCCATATCATACACTGCCTTTATTATTCTCCTTATAATGGCATATTTCCTGCTGTTGTTAAATGTTTTTAACATCAGAATGGTGACATGATAGAAGCACTTTTTCAAATATCCCTCAGCTTACAGCTTATCTGCACAATAGTGACTTACAGTATGACAGCCATCTTACTCTGTACTTGTCGTCTAAATGTACTGTACAAATACAAAAAGCACATTTTCATATTTTTATGAAGGCGCTAATGAAAAACTTGAGATATTTCTTATACTTCCTTGAATCTGCGTCATGTGTATGCTTGTCTCTACGGATCAATAAAAAAACATGTATTTTGCTTGAAATCCGTGTTTTACTGAATATCAAGTGTCCAAGTATCCTAGCACAGACTGTTAAATACTTGATACAAATGAGCCAGCGGGCTAACCTGTAAAGCTGCTATCTCCAGCCTGATCACCTGCTAATGCTATCACATCCCCATGAACATTCTTTTGAATTTTCAACATAAAGTTTTATAGGTCTGACTCCACTGTCAACATTGTGCTGTGTTAATTGTAGTTATGTTTGGAAAAGATATGAATGACACATGAAATAGGTTTATGATACACTAAGTGATAATGTGATAATCATTGGTCCCAAGACATTCATTGCTGTGTCAGTATGTGTTGGGGAAGGGGGAAGGGGGGGGGGGGGGGGGGGGTGATAATGTTCTGGGCAAATTCCCAATCAAGGTTTCTTCATCTGGCCAGTTAACCATCACCCAGTATAAAAATATACAATACCTGCACATGTAACCTGTGCAGCACTTTGTCAACGATGGTTGTTTAAATGTGCTATATAAATAAATTTGACTTGACTTGACTTGACTTGAACCAGTGTGAGTGACCAAGACCACACATTGGTGTGCGAACCAATGAGTTTTCTTGCACGAAATGACTGGTGTTCAAACTCCAGATGAACTCTCTACATGTTGGCGGTTACGGTGAGTCATACAGTCTCCCCTTTCCCCAGCTCCCTCGCTGGTGTGATTAAATGCATTCCATGGTGTTTGCCACTGCCGTATAGCCACCGCACAAAAAGGAAGAAAGCAGCCGATTTTAGTTTGAGCTGGCAGGTGAGCTTGTTTTTAAAACTCTGGCAACTTCAAATTGTGCTCGTGCTACTTACCGCAGTTCTCATGTATTCACTTTTATTTTTAGTGAATTAGCCGTGCAATAGTGGAGAGGGGGGTGCAACTGTTAATTCTGAAAAGCCAATGCCCCCCCCCCCCCCCCACACACACACACACACACACACACTTGGACAGCTCAATGAAATGTAATTATGATGACCACAGGCACAGCTAAGCGCAGAAGAATTCCCTCCTTGCTGTCTCAACACTGCGACATAAGGATCGCATGGGACCACAGGGACAGAGAAACTCCTGCGAACATGAAACATTCTCATAATGTTGACACTATGTTGTGGCACTGCAGTGTGCAAGCCTGGCCACAAAATGACATAAATGCTTTGACAATGTTGTGTGTTAGTGGATAGGGCTGGGGCTGGGGATAGGGCTGGGGCTGGGGATAGGGCTGGGGATGGGGATAGGGCTAGGGATAGGGCTAGGGCTGGGGCTGGGGATAGGGATAGGACAGTGGATAGGGCTGGGGATAGGGTTGGGGCTGGGGATAGGGCTGGGGCTGGGGATAGGGCTAGGGTTGGGGCTGGGGCTGGGGATAGGGCTGGGGATAGGGCTGGGGCTGGGGATAGGGCTAGGGTTGGGGATAGGGCTGGGGATAGGGCTGGGGCTGGGGATAGGGGATAGGGCTGGGGATAGGGCTGGGGCTGGGGATAGGGCTGGGGCTGGGGATAGGGCTGGGGCTGGGGATAGGGCTGGGGCTGGGGATAGGGCTAGGGTTGGGGATAGGGCTGGGGCTGGGGATAGGGCTGGGGCTGGGGCTGGGGATAGGGCTGGGGCTGGGGATAGGGCTGGGGCTGGGGATAGGGCTGGGGGCTGGGGGATAGGGCTAGGGCTGGGGCTGGGGATAGGGCTGGGGCTGGGGCTGGGGATAGGGATAGGGATAGGGCTGGGGCTGGGGATAGGGATAGGGATGGGGCTGGGGATAGGGCTGGGGCTGGGGATAGGGCTGGGGATAGGGATAGGGCTGGGGATAGGGCTGGGGGCTGGGGATAGGGCTAGGGTTGGGGATAGGGCTGGGGCTGGGGATAGGGCTGGGGATAGGGATAGGGCTGGGGCTGGGGATAGGGATGGGGCTGGGGATAGGGCTGGGGGCTGCAGTTTCACTGTGGAATATTTTGATTTTTTTTCCTCCTGAATATAACAGTGAAGGGCATGGGCAAAATCTAATTGTCATGGAAATATACAGATTTCACCTAATTTGCTTGACCTCAATACACACGTTCTTAATTGACTATGATCCCTAGTGTGTACTCTCTACCATGAAGATCTGTCTTTGTGCATCTGTACCTCCACAATTAATTTAAGGACTGTGCTCTTCCTGCAGGGGATGTGAAGAGAGAGAAAGTAACATGTGACCAATTACCAAAGGTGAGCTGGGCAGGATATTTAAACCAAGATAATGTGGTGGTCATATACATCTCTCTCTTGGGGGGATGTGGTAAAGAATGTGTTATGCGCCATGCATGCTAAACGGCAGAATTTATGGACGACGTTGTAGCTTTGGGAAGAGCCTACATATATTGGCTATTCCGAACTGGGAGAAAACTGAAACACGGGGTTCAAAATTTGTTAAAAAAAAAAGAAAAATGCAGATGTCAGTACAGCACAGCCGGTTGACGCATGGCGTTCTTGATAGACCATTAAGATTCTGGGAGTAAATCTGTCACTCATAGCTGTAATCTCTGTTATCTCTTTTGAAAATATCAATCTACCATTAGGCCTTCACAGTAGGAGCAAAGGTTGTTTTTTTCATATTTTTCCCATATTTATCTGCTTCATGTGTTCCTTACAGTTAAGAAAAACACTTTCAAATTGTGTCATCATGTTGTTACACTTATTCATTTAGGGACTTTGCATGCTGTATAAAATGTATTAAAACTATTTGGCAACAAAGTTAGCCACCAAAAAAGCTTATAGCCCACTCCCACTTTCTTTATTGACATAAAGGATGGATGCTACAAAAGTTAGATTTAATTAAAATCAAATCATACCAGATAGACAGACCAGAAATCGCCTAGTATTGCTGTCCACGTAACAAGCTAACGCTAGGTGAATCTTCCTCACTCATCTGACAAACCCATGAGCCAGTGACTATATTCCACACTTTACTTCACACACTTACTGGCAACTGCTAAGGTGTAGCCACCTGTTGAGTAGCTAGGGGGCACTGATGCTGCAGTAACCTAAAGTCCATTGTACCCTGGTGAGACAAAGCCAGTTATGTCCTCCCACGTCACAGTCAGCTCAGACACAGACCAGACTTGAACTAGCAATCTCAAGGCTATAGGGAAAAGTCTACTCATGTGGGAAGCACCATTATCAACTGAGCTATATGGAAGCCTCAAGTTAGTGGCTTTTATAACAAAGTTGTAGCTGTGGGTATGACCACATTTGACGCGGCTTGTAAAGTTTTCTTAATGTCTTGACACAAATGCTGCCATTTTTTAGGTAATGCTATGCGCCAATAGCTGTTGATTTCCCACATTCCTGAAATGTCTTATTAAACACAGTTCTGGTCCTTGTGTTATTTTGATTTGCAGGACCTAAGTAATAGGCCTGCAGGGAATATCCACACCATGTGAACCGGCCTTCATGTGCTTCACCTACTTTCCAATATACATACAGGATAAATCACTCTTAGGTTCCGCTTTGATAACATATCTGTGACAGGAAGGCTGGGAGCCTGAGGCTGGCTCAAAAGCTGCCTCCTGGGTTTAGTTTCTGACCAGATAACATCTAGGAATTTAACATTTCTCTGACCATTTAAAATGGCATGTTCCGTAGGAGAGTTTGGCAGGGGATGGGGTGAGATGGAGGGGGTGAGGAGACAAGGTTAGAAGTGTCAAGCCAGCATCACAATCTGCTTTTGGCATGTCAAACTATGTGCAGCAGTTCACTGACAAACCGATGATCTGCTAGCAATGGCCTGCGCAAGTCCGTTTACCAGGCATAGAGGGGTCCTTGTTCCTTCAGACACTGCAAAGCTTTCGCTCTCCAGCCTTCCCTGTAGTTTTGTATATTTAAGTAAGATTGGTCAACGAACATCTGATCAAGATGCCGGTTGCGTGATAAGTCTAATAATAGATTGAAATGAAAATGATGGCATGAACAGTTGTAAGGATGCTATGACATAAACTGTAAATAAATGAATAAATAAATAGCCTGACAGTGATGGTCTCAAGCCTCTTATTTAACAGGTAATTTGATAACAACTGCTGTTGTACTTTGTATTGCATGTAAAGAAGTAAAGTTAACAGGCAACAGGAAAATGATTTATGCTATTAGGGTTGGTATCACTCTTTTGTGTCTTGTGCTGTATGTCTTTCAGTTATTCTTGAATGACTTCGCAGCTCTTCCCAGTGCATCTCACATGGCTTAGTTTACTGCAGATGGTAATTACTTTGTGTTATGGGAACCTATCCAATTGATGAATAAAACATATCTGGTAGTTGGTGTGTTTCATGGTGTCATTCATTATTCATGATTAAACTAGCCATGCTTATGTTTATAGGATCTTGGATATTTGTATGGATCTTACTTGTCAAGGATTACCCTGACAATGACATTATTCACAGAGGAGGTAAAATATATTGAGCAGGAGTGTATACAAACATTATTTATTTTACAATGCAGTCAAAATCACATACAACATTATTTATTTTACGACGCAGTGACTGCTAGCATTAACAAAATACTACCCACCCACAGGGTTGATTCTGTCCCAGGGCCCATACTATTTTCTATAATCACTCATATTTTAATTTAATTCTTAGTTTAAGATTATTACACACACACACACACACACACACACACACACACACACACACACACACACACACACACAAACACACTGTCAATTAACCACAAGCACAGTATACATAGTAAACCTTAAACAAAAGAAGAAAAAAAATAATAATCTTCTGGCGGTACATTTTCACAGCAACAGGGTACAACCATGACTACCGTGTGTACATTATACGTCCATTGTATTTTTAAAGGACATTCTGTAAAGTGTTTTGTTACTATTTTGCTGGCACATACAGCATATACCATATACATATTGCATTACATGGTGTAACGAGACAATTGTTTCTTCCTTCCTTTGAATTAAAATATTGTTTCTTCCTTTCCTGGCATCGCTGATTATGACATCAGAACCAGATTCTGACATCTCATCCCTTTTGCACTGGCACATTTTAGCCGAGCCGAGTTTGACCCAAGTAGATCCGAATTGGTGCATGGGCATAGCTGAACACTGCAATGCATTTTTGGTGCCACTGGCTTTTTTGATGGATTCATGACAGGCTATAGGACAGGCTATAGGAGCTGATTTTATTTCTGATGCAGGTGTTTTGTTCTTCCTTCAGAAAAAGCATACACTTGGAGACACAGACATGCAGCATTGATGGATGTCAGAATCAAATAATCACCAGGCAAATTAAACCATGGATTTTACTTCTATAAAATTATGCCTTGTTTTTTGTTTAGCAATATTGGCGTTGTGTATTTTAAAGTATATAAATATCGCCTAATCTTGCAAAATAAATGATCAGTTTAGTTCAAGACTAATCAGGGATAAATATAGACATTTGTTTAATGTGTTGACTGGGCTGCCTGCATTCATCTGTTCTGTGGTTTGCTGGCACGTCTTTGTGACAAAATTCGGAAGTGACCGTTCTTGATGCAACTGCTAGCTCCCAGCTCCATTACAAACCTGCCAGCACCAAAAATTAACTGGGGCTGTTTCTGGATTGGGTCTTGCTGGTTCATATCACATTTGTACAAGTGCTAAAGCTTCAGCACAGATCCGGCAAGGCTGGAATGTACCAGTGCACAAGGAGCATCTCAGTGCAGACCAAGCCTGTCACTGTGTAAACATATGGAATATCTTGTTTTTTATATGGGGATTTTAGTGGTGAAAGACAGATTCAAAGAACCAGTTGACTATGTTCAAACTACGGAATCATTACTTTGTCTCTCATTCAAAAATCTTTTTATTTATTTATTATTTATATAGATATCTAAAAATATATCCAGGATATAAACCGAAAACTCGAATGAAGAAACTTCACAAAAACCATTATTATATTTGCTGGTAAACATAGAAGCATTGTTTACAATCATTACTCATATCAATAAACTAACCACTCTGTATACATATGATGTCCTTGGTGTAGCCACAAGGCATCTTTGTTTATCTGAACATTCCATTAAAATCTACCATAAATATTTTAAGTCTGGACAATAGATGGTAATAAACTCACTGTTAATATCGATCAATGCATCTTGAAATAGTTAAAACAAATCCTGCGTAGTTAATTTTTATCATTTTTAAAAATAAAGAATGTAAAGGGTTTATAAGCAATCTATCAATGATCTCCATATGGATAAAAGCACTTTTAAATATCTGTTATGAATCAGTTTGAACTGTAATATATTTTAGTAATGGACATGTGCAAAATATTTCCTTTTAAAACTGTTCAACATAATTTTACCAACAGAACCGCCTGTACCAGCCAGAAACTATTATTTTCTATGCTTTCAAAACACAAACTCTGTCCACAGCTGCAGTGCCAAACAAGCCAGATGGCACTACTCAAAGGCCATTAATTCTAACCTCTGTGTCTGCGGGTAAAGGTTCATTTATACAAGAGACATCCATTATATTTAGAACAAACCAAGTTGTCATGGAGTTTAATGCTTTTCAGTGGCATTTAAAAAGAGAAACAAAACATCTGAGCTAGCCAAGAAATGTTATTTAAAGCCAAGGTTAACCAAAAAGCATTAATTTGCAATGATACACATCTTTGGGGGTACTGACAGCCATGGCATCACCCCAAAGCAATAGTAACAACTCTGCACCAGTTCCTGGTTAAAATCCTTTCCTTTTTTGTCTTTTGTTCAGCCAACCAGCAGGACGTTTCAGACAACCTGACTTTTGTGCATCATTAGAAAGGATGGATATCCAAATATGGAATGTAATGTAAACAAGAAGAAATTTGTGGAAAACAAGACACAAGAGGTAAAGTTAGCTGCATAGCTAGATATGTTAGCAAGAAGGTTTTTGGTGGTCACTGGAATAAGTAGCAGTCTTGGTATGCAAATAATGCAGGAATCATTGGTTTGCCAGTTAAAAGCTTGTTTTTTTTACTTTCTTCAGCTGAAATGGTTGACTGGGATGAGTTATAGCTTCCCATCACACCACTACCTGACTTTTATGGGTAGTCATGGGGTGGTTTGCCAGGATTTTGGTCTGATTTGTTTGCGATGCTTTTGATTATAGAGAGCATGAGCCAGAGTTATGATCCCTTGACTTCTCCAGCACAGAACAGCAGGCGGTGAAGGTGTAATATTTGACTTTGGCTGGATAGGGGCGTTATTTTTCTGGTAGCCTTTCAATCTAACTCGTTGCTGTTTGTTATCCTTTTCCAATTGGTTTCAACAAGTTATTCTACAGTGACAACACATACTTGCGACTGACTAATGAGGTAGTTTGATGTATTTAAGAATAGGGTTTATTGGTAACTTACTGCCTGTGGAATTGACGAGTTTATGATTCATGATGGTCTTGAATTGGCTATTAGCACATTACTTGGAAGGGAACGGAATCGGTTTGCGGTCATATTACTCCAGGCTTGAGCTTAAAATGGGTCCAAAAATTTCAGCCCGACCCTACATGTACCCACATCCTTTTCAGCCCGAGTCCAATCTCAGCCCACGTGTCGCAGCATTTTGAAAGCCAAACCCGATGTGAACACAACTTAAATAAGTGTCAGTACACTAGACTCACCCGCGCGTGTGATTAACTGCCATAATGCTGCTGATGCATGCACAAATCAAAATCATCGGGCTGCTATCAAAAAGCCTACATTAGTTTACAAATGAATGGGAATTAGAGAAAATTACAACATATTACAATTATTAAAAATAAATATACCTAGCCTTTTCGGCTGAGCTACAACATCATCATCAAGCCCATGTCATGAACCTGAATACGGGCTGGACCCAAGTGCAACGACAAGGAGGCAGAAATACAGAAAAAGGTAGTTTATTATAGCTTGGGGCAGTCCCAAGCTGTACACAGAATATACACAGAAAATAATAAAGTCCGGAGAATTTCCGGGACTACACTTTGCTCCAAGCCGGAGCTGGACTTGACTGGAACACTGGATGTTCCAAAACGGAACTGGACTTGTACTGGAACACAGGATGTTCCAAACCGGAACTGGACTTGTACTGGAACACAGGATGTTCCAGACCGGAACTGGACTTTGTACTGGAACCCTGGAAGTTCCAAACCGGAACTGGACTGGACGGGAACTGGATCGGAACACACCGGAACTGGACTAACTGGAACACTGGGTTGTTCCAAACCGGAACTGGACTTGGTACAGGAACACTGGATGTTCCAAACCGGAACTGGACTGGACAGGAACTGGATCGGGTCAAACTGGAACTGGACGAGACTGGAACACTGGAATGTTCCAAACCGGAACTGGACTGTGCGGGTCTCACAGGAGTATCCTACACCGGGACTGGACCAGACGGATCACCCGGGAGTCGTTCCAAGCCGGAACTGGACTTCGCGGGTCGCTCAGGAATTTGTTCCAAACCGGAACTGGACTTGGCGGATCTGGACAGACGGGACAGATAGGAGGAGCGCTAGGCATCCAATAAATATGCTTTGAACTTGTCTCCTGAAGCGAGGGAGGACATAAAGTAGACAACCGGTTATGGTAATGCATGAAATTAGAGAAGGGGAAACCGGGGTGTTACTAGTAACAGGTAACCGGGTAGTTGATGCAGAGGAAGGGGTTGCGGCAGATACGGCAGGGCAGGACAGTGCAGCGTACCTCGGGTTGGCCCGGTTGAGGCAGCAGGGCAAACAGCAGTAGATGCAACCGGAACCGTAACACTGGCGGTTGCCACGGCCGGACACAGGAACAGCTGCAGAATGGAGGAGCAGAACGCCCCGCTGCGGGCGCCACGTCAGGTGGGAAGCGGGGGTACCGCAACACAATCAGGGAATAGCGAACAACTGCAGACTGGCAGAAAACAACAGAGTAGTGGTTAACAAGGCAGGTAAGGCGCGGCAGGTAGGACCGCATCAAAACAGGACAGACTAAACAAACAGCAGTTGGCAGTGAGCCTTAAGCACCGAGACAGAACCAAACTGTTGCAAGAAAACTAGACAATGGAATACAAGACCAGGATACAAACGAAACAACGTTAACGAACTGGCGCTGGATAGCAGCCAGCAGGTGGGTTAAATAGGGAGTGCAATTGGTAACAATCAAGAAAGCGTGCAAATGTATGCGTGGGTGATTGAACAGAGCGGAGTGTGAGGAATGCATGCCGAAATGGAGGAAGGAGATAGGCTGAGGCAGGAGCCTTACCTGCTCTGAGGCATCCATTATCTCACTCATAGCTCAGCTTACTAGCTTGCCTACAATTGCCATCCAGCTCAAAATTTAAAGGGTAACAAAGAACTAAAACCACTTATTTTTAGATGAGAACTAATACATTTGGTTTTTTCTAAGTATTACTTATTGATCCTGGTCCAAATCTTGACAAATTACTGCAGTCAGCGCAAAAAAGCATAAACTTTAAGAATCTGGCTCAAAAGTGTCTCTAGTGGTAAAACGTTAGGTACTGCACGTTCAATCTGTGATTGGCCAGAAATTTCAACCTGTGACGTATTCCCCTTGGTGACGAAATAGAAACCTGTACAGCTACACCCACCGATAGTTTGGTAGCTACGCCCTGAAATTTTGGAGCGAGGGCGGCCTACGCCGCAGCTATGAAAGCGAATCTCAGCGGTTGATCTGCGTGGAGAGGAGAATCAGGAGATAGAGCGAGCGAGTGATATAGCTAGCTTACAGTTGAGCTTTTTTAAATATTCTAGTTATAGTAGCCTATTTATTTTTTGTATATATTTTTTTATAGCTAGTTTCATAGTCCCTTGTTTTTTGATAGTTCGTTTTTCAGTCTAGCTTGCAAGTAGCTAGCTAGTTCTTTAATTTATTTATAAATACATAGGCTACTTTATTAAAAATAATTATATAGTATAAAGCATATGAAAACTGCGTATCTGAGAGGGACGTGGAGAGCTACTCTGCGTTGCATGCAAGTTGTGGATATTTCCTGTATTTTTATGTTAAAACAAAACTAAATTTTATGTTCTGACGAGGTAAGTATCAATTGTTTACTTTGTTCACACTGTGCCCTTGCTGGCCTGTTTATGTCGAACATTTTTTGTAAACAAGTTATTACACACGCTGCACGACACCATTCAGTGTGAGCTGCAGTGCTCGCTGTGTCACTTTTAAAAAATATTGTTGAATTTATGTTTTAGGGTATATTGCTAATTATATGTGGTATTTCCTGCAGAAAGGGGGGATTTGGGTCAAATAGTTGAGCCAGGAGTTGTAGTAGCCTATAGCCTATGCATGCTACACGTTTACCTTTGCAATGCACGTCCCTACAACAGACATTCTCTCTTGGGCCTTATACACACTGGGTTTTAGTTTTGAGGTTTTTGCTACCTTGACCTGTAGTACACATTACTTGCAGGCATTCTGTGGTTTTAGAATTCTCCACGATGCAAGTTTCCTTGACAACCGATTTGATATTTTGCATTCCTTGGTATCCATATCGACAAAATAAACAACATGGATCATTTGCCGTGATCAAGTCATGTAAATGAGTCTCCTCCTCCTTTCAAATTGAACCACGATCTGTGAGGGAGGGGATGGGGTTGGAGAACCAGACGCGACTGAACGGGATCTAAAAGCTACCCACTACGGTGGAGTAACCACAAGTTTTAAAGGGGAAAAACAGGAAGCACAAACAGAGAACAAAGGTTCTCCTACGGGAGTTAACCCCCAGCGTATATGCCAACAGAAAACTACCCAGAAAAGAGGGCGAGGAAAAACTCGACAAAACAAGAGAAAAATGAACAACAATACAAACGCAAAACCCCAGCTCAATATATCATAAATAAGCTTCAATACAAAGAGGAAAATAAAAAGGTAACAAAAACCTCCCACTCAATGCAAAGTAAATTGAGCTAATATAAAAGGAGGGAAAATATAAAGGTACAGCCTCAAAGAGGACTGGAAGAAAACCGAGGAAAGAGCGTAGATTTGAGAAAAAAAAAGGATAGAGAAAGTCCTAAAGAACTAGTCCTATAAACCCTTTTAGGCAGAAAAGATAAGTAGTCTTCCAAAGTCCTATACCAAAATTACCGGCCAGAGAGTAAACAAAGCTTACACTGAATAGAGGGAGCGTCCAGCTTATATAGCCGCATACAGCTGAAACCAATCAACATAAAATGGCCTCTAGAGGGCAGAAAAACAACAAGAGTGCCCTCTAGCGGCCAAGAGTCGCAACAACCGCCAGAAGGGTAAAAGCAGGCTCAAAACCATGACACGATCGGCAGTCATAATATAATAAAATATATAGATAAAATAATATAACAATCATAAAATACACACAAATGTTCAACTGTTAACTTTTTGAAGATGTTTGAAAATCCCACGGAATTCGCGAGTACCACCAATGGAACTGTAGGCTACGTTATTTATGACGCAAGCAAAATGATTCTAAAGGTAGGTTTCGACAACCGATCCTGTACTGACGGCTAAAACGGTATAGATGAGTAGCCTACATGGCGTGGGTAAATATTGGACAGCGTGTGATTTTCTGTTTGCTGGCCGCATCATTGTAAGCTCAAACGGGGGCTTGGCAGCAGCTTGAGCTACCGTGTTATTGTGTGTATGAGTGACAGGTAGCGAGAGAGAGAAACAAAGCAGCCGCTGTGAGTGCTGTCCAGAGTAGAAATTAGCTTTTGGCTACTACTACACTAGTGAAAAAAAAAAGCTTGGGCGTGGTTTGTCACGCTGGTTTCGGAAGTAAATTCCCCACTTATTTAGAGCGCAGACTAAATTAACTTTTAAATTAACTAAAGCTTACTTTTAAACCATTTCTACTGATTATGTCTTACCGTCAATTTCCCTGATTGTTCAATATAACGCTTGTTCGCAAACTATGTCGTTTTTCTGTACCAGCTTCGAGTATATTTTACGTTTTAGTATTTTTTTTGTGAACATACCAGCGCTGTCACTGTTTAAAAACTCCACGTTCCATAATTTCCTCCGAACGAGCAGCCTTGTCTCCAGACATTGTCATATAACGTTAGCCAGCAGTAACACACAGCTCCGTTTTTAAACACTTTTTTCTAATGTTAACTAGCTAGCTTGAAGGATTAAAAGCTAGAATTGCTTTATGTGGTTAACCGTAGCATAGTTTCTGTCCTTGTCGGGCGGGCTTCTCTACTTAGAAAGCTAACGTTAGCTCGACTTGAGCGGCAGTAGCCTACTCCCATGTGCCACAGAGCAGACACAGAGACCCTCCCCCAGGGGGAGACAACAATCATTGGTCTAAAACGCGTAACGCCTCAGTGAGACCGACAGTCAGACCAAAAGCTGTTTCGGGCTGTATTTTTTTAATGGAAGTCAATGGAGAAGATCCCTTAGCACCCTGAACAAGCTTCTGTTTTGTGGACACTGTTCGTGACATAATAAATCGACTGCCTTGTCGCTCATCTTCAACATGTTTGTCACCACATACTCATTTTGGAGCGAGCTATGATGTGTATACTACGAAAAAAATACTGTTTTGTGAGATGATAGACAGTAGGGAATGTTGCAGCAGTTAGGATTCATTTACGACACTACAGGCCCAGCGTCTCCGAGCTAGCACCCAAACTGTGGGATACGTATCTCAAATCGATTGCTCCATGCCTGTATATCATTATTTAATAATAAAATATAAATTGGTGTTAGGTTGTGTGTCTGTTAGCGAGTCCGTTTTTGAAAGGATGTTTAACGGTAACATACCATCGCTAGCTGGCTAATTAGCTACATAGCTAAACATCCAAATTTGCGCTTTTTTCTAGGCTACTCTTGGAATTGTATTCCAGACATTCTACCAAAATATCAGTGTGTAGATCACATCGCCATGCCACGTCTACGTGCAGCAGTAACGTTAAATTGCAATAATAGGTCGAGACAAGCACTTTTTTAAATTATCGTTTTATTTCCTTCCGATGATTTGCAGTAGGCCCACCTTACATAGGCTAGCTAGGTAGCACCTGTAAAAACGGTTTCCCTTCCCAAACATTCTACCAAAACATCAGTATATAGATCACATCGCCATGCCACGTCTATGTGCAGCGGTAATGTTAAATTGTAATAATAGGTTGAGACAAGGACTTTTTTAAATTTCCTTCCGATGATTTGCAGTAGGTCCATGTTACATAAGCTAGCTAGGTAGCACCTGTAAAAAACGGTTTCCCTTCCTAATGCAATTAAAGTGTGGCCATGTGTCTTTGGTAAACACTGATATTTCAGTGTAATAGTGGTGATAAGTAAGCAAATCACTCTTTATAGGTGCATGGAGTGGTAATATCATAAATGGTCGTTTTTCTGTCTTTCAAAATATTAACGGGTGCGTGCAATACTATATTGCAAATGCCGTAGATAACTGTCGAAAAACTGTCTGACTGACGTCAATACTTTGAAACGATTGGCTAGCAACGGTGCACGTGATCCAAGCTAAGCTACTACTAGCCGTTACGCTTTTCACAATGCAAAAGACGCGGAGTCTCCCATCTCCCCCTTTATAAGAAAATCTCTGGCAGACAGACAAGATGATGATATCTTATTGGTCGAGAACCACCCGTGCGTTGCAGTACCGGATATGCAGTCCGTTAAAGTGGACTACAAGTCAAACTACAATCATTAATTAATTAATTACTTTAAAAAATAAATATTGGAACATGCGATATATGGTCTATATATTTGTACCACACAGGCTAATCCAGGAACGTTTCGGCTAATTCTATAAATCAGATTTCAAGAAATTGTCGATATAGTCTCCGAACCCCATTCTATCTTCATAGGGAATTAACTTCCGAAACCAGACTCCGTCCACGACTGACGTACTCACTTGAGTTATCACGCCCAGATTTTGGCATTTTTCGAATTTAGAAAGGGGGCAGTAGTGATGGGCAAAACAGTTCACTTCAGTGACACGAATCACTAGAATCAGTTCATTAAAAAGATTCGTTCAAAAGATTCGTTCACCGAATCGTTCAGTGCTTGGGCGGAGCTCCGACTGCGTACTGCGTAGTCCGACTCACTCAGTGAACTGACGGGCCGAACAGTTCATGCGGAAGTGCTGTCGCTTTCACAAATGCGCCAAACTCCGTTTACAAATCTTGATATTTTAAAAGTTTCCTCGTTGAATATAAATATTGGAGGTGAACGCTGGTTTTCAATGACTTTTAAGTCTTAACTGGCTGGGCCTGATTCTGGCAGTTTGAGCCGCTGATTATCACTCAGGATCACGTCACGTTAACTCACTGTGTCTAGTAGCTTCAGTGAACGGATCACTGAACTTGCACCGTTGCGTCACAGTTCGTTCACTCAGTGAACTGTTCAGCCGTCAGTTCACTGAGTGAACGAACTTGCACCGTTGCGTCACAGTTCGTTCACTCAGTGAACTGTTCAGCCGTCAGTTCACTGAGTGAACGAACTTGCACCGTTGCGTCACAGTTCGTTCACTCAGTGAACTGACGGCCAAACAGTTCATGCGGAAGTGCTGTCGCTTTGAAAAATGCGCCAAACTCCGTTTACAAATCTTGATATTTTAAAAGTTTCCTCGTTGAATATCAATATTGGAGGTGAACGCTGGTTTTCAATGACTTTTAAGTCTTAACTTGCTGGGCCTGATTCTGGCAGTTTGAGCCGCTGATTATCACTCAGGATCACG
Organism: Synaphobranchus kaupii; assembly: GCA_029718625.1. NCBI lineage: Eukaryota > Metazoa > Chordata > Actinopteri > Anguilliformes > Synaphobranchidae > Synaphobranchus > Synaphobranchus kaupii. The sequence goes on along the minus strand of CM056376.1, from coordinate 92,998,065 downwards.
TCACGTCACGCAGTGAACGAATCAGTCCACTCTGCACGCTCGCTGCCTCGCTCGGCGCCGCGCCCGCCCGTGAATTTTTTTAATAATTTTTTTTTTTAATATAAACTTTATTTCGAACAATTTAGGAAACAAATTAGAGAAAAAAAAGAAAAAAAAACTTTCTAGTATACAACACGCAAACACGGGTACTCATTTCGGCTATACAATACTTAGAACAATACGTCCGAAATGGAATAGGAAGAAGCAAATGCGAATGATTCGTTCAGCACAGCAGAACTGGTTCGCAAGGGACGAATCACGTTCGCTCGCGGCAGTCCCTCCCCCTCCCTGCACGGTGCACGCTCGCTGCTGATCAGATCCGTTCGTGAACTGAACTGAACTGAGAAATGAACGGATCTTTTCAGTAAGTGATTCAGTTCAGTTCGTTCACCCAAAAGATTCGTTCTTTTGAACGAATCGTTCGCGAACGACACAACACTAGGGGGCAGGGTCTAGCTAAACCAGCGTGTTTTGTTACCCTTTAAAGGACTACAAACTGTACTGGACCTTTTTAGTGTCTATGGCCCGACCCAATCCAAGCCCAATATAAAATGACAGAATTAGGGCCCAACCTAATTTTGAGTTTATAAAAATGGCGTAAAAAGCACCGTTGGCTTTCCACAAAACAGCATCTTTTAGGCCGCTTTTGTGCCACTAAAACGCCGTTTGAAACGCACATTTTTCTAACAGTCTAATGAGCTCCGCCTGGTGATTTTCACAGCCAATAATGTTGAAATTGCTTGACCCAAACAATTAATGATGATCAGGGTCAGACCATACCTGTTCAGCAAGTCAGTGGGACTGGTTATTGAAAGTAGTCAAACAAAACACCCACATCCAGAGCGTATTTAAAATGCAATATAACAATCTATTATGAATTAAAAACTTATTATGAGCGGAATCGATCCTGATGCATAGAGCTAAGCTGCACCACTGAAATGGAGAAATTGTAAAGGAGGATGCAGTATCTTAGCTTGCCTGTGGTATAATTCTGCTAGAGAAGTGGTTCCTAGATTGTTTATATTATGCTTTCTGTCAGCCCGCCCGCAGCTCATTTTGACAACTTGGTTAGCAGTCTCACTAGTATAGACATTCTAATCTTGTGTTCTCATCACACTGGTGTGACCGTATGCTTCATGGACCACTCGAGTGCTGTAAGAATGATGTACATGTCAAATGGTTAACACAACAGTCAAAAGCCATGTGCATATCAGAGAATGACTGCTGTACAACTAAAAAATAACTTCACTTTACCCATGTTTATTCAGAAACACAGTCACAAAGATAGTATTGTTTTGAGACAGGCTACTAGGCTGGTTTTATTGTTTGGGAGGTGGAACAAATGGAACAAAATTAACCGTTTTTTATTATTATTTCATTATAACAGGTTCAGGAATGTTATCTTGCAAGATAAGCAAAAGAACAGAAATGTTAGAATTCTGATTCTGCTCGGAACTAACATTTTTCGTTTTCAAGCCCTGATAATAGGTACCTTTATGAACTTTATGTACCTTTAATAGGTACCTTTAAAACTTAAAAATCAATATGCAATTTAAATATACTTCAGATGTCATAATGATTGACAAACAGAAACACTATATGGTTGAGAGCTATGTTGAGCAACAGAAGGCTTGTATTGACGGCTGTCAATGATAACTCCATTGAAATAAAATTTTATCAAATATTAAGCTATGTAATACGGAAATAAATGTTGAACTATGAAAAATAAAGAAAAAGAAAGATGCAAAATCGCCATAGGCCTACAGAATTTTTTATCAGGTAGCAATGGTTTCACAGGGAGTATATAGCAGAAAATTGGACCATTTAAGAATAATTGATGACGTTCACTGGGTGGAATTGATAAGCTTGCTCACGTGCACACAATTTTATGAAGATTTGTGACTTATAAGCAGAATGTGCGTAGGAAGGAATATATATATATATATTTATATATATATATATAGGAATATATATTTGTGCATATGGATATTTCATAAATTGTTCATCGGAAAATTTTAGGATATAGTTTACACTCACATTTAAGATTTACAAGATGATTTTATAAATGGGGCCCTGGTGTTTATGAATTTTGTCCTGCGTGCTTTCCACTGCAGAGCTGGGCTCATGACTGTGCTCTCCATCTTCAGAGGCATGACTCCAAATGCATGCCAGGAGTTCCTTCTGGTGCCTGCAAGGCTGCCTAGTGAGATCAGCAATAGCAGTGTCCTGCTCATGTAAGAATTCGTCATTTTTTCTTAAGAATCCTTGAATTGGATTTGGAGGCCTGCCACATCCCTCCCTTGGATTGGTAACATACACTATGAGGGAGAGGTGTAGGGTCAGTTTTTGAAATCCAAGACTGTCAGATGTATTGGACAGGTAAAACTGAGCCATGACTAGGGGTGAGAACAGGTGTGAGTATCTCACCCACATGAGGGGAACCCGGAACCCTCCCAAATCTGGAACATGGACTGAAGTAAAAAGAGCTGTTCTGGATTTTACTCAGTGCAGTCATCTAACTAACTCAATAATCCTGCTATGTAGAATACCCCCCAGGGGGGTGTACTACGAAGTGAGATTAAGGGATTAGTGAGCTAATTTAAGCTTCAACCCTGGGTTTTCTGTATCATGAAGCCGACTCACTTTTAATTGGGTATATTGCCATGGCTCCAGGGCAGTTTATGTTCAGGTTAACGGATTGCAACATATAAAAGCACTGCCCTTTGACCAATCAACTCCTTGGCTTCCCGTAGAGATGTGTGTGGATAGTGAGAGAGTCTCTTTGCCGGGCGAGATTATTGAGTTCCGCAAAAGATTTTCTGAGTCCCAGAAAATTACCAACAAAATCCGTTTTCCCTGAGTTTATGAATAAACTTTGGTGTGATTGTTTCAGCAAGATTTTAAACATGCTGTATCAGGTTTAAAGTTTAGGAGCTCTAGAATGTAGTACAGTTGTCACATTAGAAATAACCTGCATGACAATATACTGAGAGTATAGATTTATTCATTATGAGTCGTAAGGTAAAATAAGGTATTAACTAATGAATTTAACCTACACGGTGAGGTTTTTTTTTTGTTGCAAAAGCTCCTCCCTGGCTTTTTTAGAGGCAACGGTGTTTCTTTTTTTGCTCTAATGATTGTTTTGTTCTTTGAATCTGTCCATTATATCTGTCCGTATCAATCTTTTTTCCTCAAGAGAGAAATACGCTGCTGGAGTACAGCCGATGCTGTACTGCTATAGGCTCGTTGTTGCTGACACCGTCCCTTTTATGGGAACGCGCACAGAGCTTGATTAACAAAGCCTGTGTTGACTTAGCAAGTTGATAACCACGTTCATTGTACTGGTTAAACCAGATTGTGGTGGTTAGGTTTTGTGAAGCCAGCTAATGCAAAAGAAACCCTGGGTATATTAAACTTCCTTCATAGTATACCCCCCTGGTCTACCATCAATCACCCTCATAAAAGGGCCAGGTGCATAGAGTTGGAAGGGGGTTCCACCTCTGTATGTTGCTCTGGATAGGATTGTTATGTAAGGCAATGGATCAAAAGGATCAGTTTCAGACATTGCAATAAAAACTGAAAAAAAAATCATAAATAACAAAACACAAGTGTTATAATGCTTGCACAATGAATACAAAAGCTTAATACTCAACACAATGGATTACTAAGGGGCATGGTCATTGTCACCCCTGGGAGGGACAGAATAGTGAGGATAGGACACAGGAGGATGCAGCAATTCAATTTTCACCATGATTCATTTGTGAGTGAGTTTTAAAAAAAAAATTTTTTTAAAGAAGTAAACAAATTTGGGCGGCACGGTAGTGCAGTGGTTAGCACTGTCGCCTCACAGCAAGAAGGTATCCCAGCCGAGGGCCTTTCTGTGCGGAGTTAGCATTTTCTCCCTGTGTCTGGGTAGGTTTCCTCTGGGTACTCCGGTTTCCTCCCACAGTCCAAAGACATGCAGGTTAGGCTAATTGGAGACTCTAAATTGCCAATAGGTATGAGTGTGTGAGTGAATGGTATGTGTGCCCTGGGATAGATTGGAGACCTGTCCTGGGTGTATTCCTGCCTCTCGCCCAATGCATGCTGGGATAGGCTCCAGCCCCCCCCCCCCCGCGACCCTGACCAGGAATAAGCTGGTTAGATAATGGATGGATGGATGGAACAAACAAATCTTCTGCAGGGCAGTTCAGTTGGCACTCCTTTGGAGAATGGTGCTGTGAGAGATGGCTGGCTTATTGGTAAGAGTATATTTGTCAAATTGCTTGCTCTTCATCACCCCCTGTAACTGTAGTGCTTTTGTGTGAAGCTATGAATTTCTTCACCTCCAATTTAATGTTGATCCATTTTTTAAAACTACTTTAACAGGTTGTGTGATGGGTGACCCTGCTTTGATGCGCATGTTATCTCCTGCCAAGCCTTTTACTTTACTAGTTCCTATGACACCGGTACTGACAATACTAAATATTCTTTTCCTTCATTGACCATCTGCTAATAAAACTTCGATTTCAGTGTCAGAATACAGTAATTCTTTCTTTAGATTTTTATGGGCCATTTTTAATTCATATGCAACTTCCATTTATGGAAATTCATGGCCGTAGATTTATGCTAATCGCAAAATAAGGTGCACACGCCTGTCAATTACGATGAATCGTAATGTATGAACATGTGCATGTGAATACAAACAAATCTGCCTTTCCGTACGGTTTGATGAATCCGCCGTAAATCTTTTGCACAAACCTGTTTTGTATGTAAATGGACGCACATATTTAGGAACGTTTCATGAATGAGGCCCATTGTATGTATGGCTAGGTAGTTATCGATAAGGTAATGAATATCGATAACTGAATTTCATTTATGTCTGTAATAGCTAGCTAGCTATGGCAAGTGAAAGAATGTGTTGACTAATCCATCAAAAGCGATGCTGATGTGGGTTTTTGCTTTTTGTAATATTTTGCTTGAATAGGCCTTACATTGTACCGTATTGGTCTGACATTCACTCTTATTGTGATAGACATATTATAATATTGTATCTAATCTCATAGTGCACCTTTAAATATACAAATAAGCTAGTTTCTGCATGGGCCATTTCAATATATGGTGGACTTTGCTTTATTATATATTACATAGGCTACCACACAAAGGCACACATTTTTCTATAGAGCCTAAAAGTTAAGACACACCTTGTAGACTTCATTGATTTATGCAATCTGATGGCCATCACTGCACTTAAATATCCTATAAAAAACAATAGGACTAGAACACAAATGATTAAGTATAGGCTGTGATGCAGGGCTGGGGAGGGCCGCTGCATCCCGTGGCGAACAGACAGATACTGTGACGACCGCTTTCCCATCCTTTTGTTGTCCCGTGTTTTCCCTATTCCCCTGTGTCTTGTTCGTCTTTCCCCGTGCTGCAGTTTGGGCGTATCCTCCTAATTGTTTCACCCTGATTCACGCCACTCCTTTCAGCCTATCCCACTTCCCCGCTAATCACTCTTGCATACATTCGCACGCGGCACATAATTGATAACAATTAAATGTTGTATTTAGTCTCCCGGTGTTCTCTGTTCTGTGCCAGTTCGTTAACGTAGTTGTCTGAGAAACTTCTGGTCCTGTCCTGTGTCCTGATATCCTGTCGTGTGTAATTCCTGAGTCTTTGTGGGTTTGGAGTTAAGTCTCCTCCCGCTCTGTTAGAACCTGAGTCCGCTCTAGCCTTGAACAGCACGTCTGCTGTTTATGGCTCCTGTTCTGTAATCTAACTCTGTTCCCATTGCCCGAACTGCAGTTGTTGGTTGTCCCTGCTTGTGTTGCGGTCTACAGCCTCCCTCCTGATGTGCGTGCAGCCATCTGGGCTTCTGTCCTTCCACACTGCAGCTGTACCAGTGTCCAGCCGTGCCGCTACTGCTACCACGGTTACGGTTGCGCTCTCTGCTACTGCCCTGCTGCAAACGCCCGGATCCTGATCCACGGTCCTGCTCTTCCGCTCCCGCGCCCGCTCATCCCCTGCTCCAACTAATCGGTTGTCTGTCTCCATTGCATTCCCTGCTCTCTCCTAACTCTCTGATTCCCCTGCAGCCTCAAACCCGGACTGTCCATCTTAATTGCTGCTCCCTACTCTTCAGGAGAATGCCACATGATTGAAGTTTAACTTATTGGATGCTTAGCGCTCCCACACCTGTCTGTCCGTCTGTCTACCGTGTGTTCAATCCAGTCTAGCCCTACCAACTCCAGTTCCGGCCTGGAACGAGTGTTACCCGGTTGCAAGTCCTGTTCCGGCTTGGAACAAGCGCAGTCCGTATCCAGTCCCGTTCCGGTCAGGAACGAAGTCCAGTCCGTATCCAGTCCCGTTCCGGTCAGGAACAAAGTCCAGTCCGTATCCAGTCCCGTTCCGGTCAGGAACGAAGTCCAGTCCGTATCCAGTCCAGTTCCGGTTTGGAACGAGTCCAGTCCAAGTCAAGTCCAGTTCCGGTTGGGAATGAGTCCAGTCCAAGTCAAGTCCAGTTCCGGTTTGGAACAAATCCTGTCCGAGTCAAGTCCAGTTCCGGTTGGGAACGAGTCCAGTCCAAGTCCAGTTCCGGTTTGGAACAAGTCCGGTCCTAGTCGAGTCCAGTTCCGGCTTGGAACAAGCCTACCCGGCCCAAATATAGTGTGTGATCTGTATAACCTGTCTTGCCTTTTCTCCCCTTGCCACAGGACTGCCCTGTAAGCAATAAAACACCTGAGAATTGGAAATATTGTGTCTGAGTCGTGCTCTTGGGTTCAGTCTGCTGTCTGGCCCGTAACAGAACGAACTGGCCAATAAAATGGACCCAGCCGACTTGGAGCAGATCCGCCACGCCTTCGCCTGCCAGGCTACGGCGAACGAACAGATAAACCGCCGTATGGATGACACCGTCGAGGCGTTGAAAACCCTCGTGGACCAGCTGAGCCAGCTATCACCCATTCAACCTCTTCCGAGGATCCACAGTGTCCCAACTCCCCCCGGTCCTGAGCTGCAGCCCGAAGCGCCGGCGCCCTCTACTGGCAGGGAGCCTCGGGTGCAACATCCTGAGATCTACCGCGGGGAGCTGGGGAAATGTCGGGAGTTCCTTCTTCAATGTGATATCGTGTTCAGAATTCAACCTTCATCCTTCTCCACTGATTCAAGCAAGATAGCTTTTATTATGAGCAGTTTGGGAGGGGGTGCTCGGGAGTGGGCTACGACGCAGTGGGAGAGCCAGTCGCCCGCCTGCTTCCACTTTCCCTCCTTCACCACCGAGATGCGACGTGTGTTCGATCATCCGGTTTGTGGGCGTGACGCTACCCAGCGTCTCCTACAGATGCGTCAGGGCAACCGCAGTGTGGCCGAGATGGCAGTGCAATTCCGCACCATGGCGGCCGAGGCCGGATGGAATGATGCTGCTCTCCAAGGTGTCTTCTTGCAAGCTCTGAATGAAGAATTGAAGGGTCAATTGGCTACCCGGGATGAATCCAGCTCCCTGAATAGCCTCATCAGCCTGACCATCTCTCTTGACAACCGTCTCCGAGCTTGGGGGCGGGAGAGAAGGAAGAGCCAGGCAAAGGCTCCGTTTCCTGTGACACATCCCCCCGTTACCTCACCTGCAAGAGAATCCTCCGCCTCTATTCCGGAGGCTGCTGAGGAGGAACCCATGCAGTTGGGAAGAGTCTCTCTCGATGCCGAGGAGCGGCAACGAAGATTCCGCACCAACTCTTGTTTATATTGCGGCAAACCTGATCATCACTGGGCCGTCTGTCCCATTCGCCCAAAGAGACGTGGCTCGCCCGTAAGACTGGACGTTCAAGCGAGCTCTATCTCCACCGATCTATCAGCCCAAAGCCGTTTCCAACTCAAGTCAACCCTCCTTTGGGGAAGCCAATCAGCCTCGTCATTTGCTCTGGTCGACTCCGGAGCCGACGCAAACTTCATCGACGCAACATTCGTCGAGAAGTCCGGAATCCCGATTCAGTCCCTGTCTTCACCAATAACCGCACTCGCTGTCGACGGCAGGAGTCTTGGTCTTGTTACACAATCCACCATCCCTCTTCAGCTAATTTTGTCCGGTAACCACCATGAAGAGATTCAATTCTTTTTAATTCAGTCCAAACAGTCACCAATTGTCCTAGGTCAAACCTGGTTGCGCCTCCACAATCCACACATTAATTGGCATTCCGGCCTGGTTCAGGAATGGAGTGGCCATTGCTTAGCCAATTGCCTTCGGTCGGCCCTGCCCTCAACAGAGGGGAGGAGGGTCATCTCCAAACATCCTGAACCAGATTCAACCAGTGTTCCTAATCAGTATCATGATCCTTCTCAGGTCTCCAGTAAATCATGTGCTGTTTCTCCCATTGCCAGATCTGCTGATCTGGAACCCATTTTACCGGCTTCCTGTATGGTGGCTGCGGTCTCCTGGAGGATTGAGGAGATCGTGAGGGCCTCCCAGGCCACCCACCCGGATCCCCGCAGTCCCCCTAACCAAACCTTGTTTGTCCCCAATTCCGTCCGCTCCCAGGTCCTCCAGTGGGTCCACGCCTCCCGTCTGGCCTGTCACCCAGGGATCGCCAGGACCACTGCCCTGGTGAGGAGGAGTTTTTGGTGGCCCACGCTGAAAGGGGATACCTGTGCCTTCGTCTCCGCCTGCGCGGTGTGCGCCAGGAGCAAGGCATCCCACCAGCCGCCTGCTGGTCTCCTTCGCCCCCTCCCCGTCCCGGGCCGTCCTTGGAGCCACATTGGTGTGGACTTTGTAACCGGTCTACCCACTTCGGATGGCAACACTGCCATCCTCACCATAGTAGACCGGTTCTCCAAGGCGGTCCACTTTATTCCCCTTCCCAAGCTCCCTTCCGCGGCTGAGACAGCGGAGCTCCTGGTGCTGCATGTTGTCAGGCTGCACGGGATCCCCGTTGACATCGTTTCAGACCGTGGGCTCCAATTCTCCTCCCAGGTGTGGAGGTCGTTTTGTGCGGCCCTGGGAGCCTCTGCCAGCCTGTCGTCCGGGTATCACCCGCAGTCCAACGGGCAGACGGAGAGAGCCAACCAGGACTTGGGAGCTGCCCTGCGGTGCGTGACAGCTCGTAATCCCTCCTCCTGGAGTCGATTCCTCCCATGGGTTGAGTACGCCCATAACTCCCTGATGAGCACTGCGACTGGGAGGTCGCCATTCGAGTGCTCTTTGGGGTACCAACCCCCGTTGTTGTCAGCCCAGGAGGAGGAGGTGGCGGTCCCATCTGTCAAGTCCCACCTCCTCAGATGCAGACGCATTTGGAAGCTGACACGCACCGCCCTCCTTCGCTATAATTCCCGCACCCAGCGCCTGGCGGACCTTCATAGGACCGCAGCCCCGCAATACAAGCCCGGTCAGCAGGTCTGGTTGTCTACCTCAAACATTCCCCTGCAGTCTACCTCCAAGAAACTGCAGCCACGTTTCATTGGTCCCTTTCCCATCCTCAGTATTATCAACCCGGTCACATAAAAATTCTCGCTTCCCGCTTCGCTTAATATTAACCCTTCCTTCCATGTCAGCCAGGTGAAACCTGTCGCCTCCAGCCCCCTCAGTGCTCCCGTTGATGCTCCACCTCCACCCCGGATTATTGATGCAGCCCCGGCCTACACTGTAAAGGCTATCATCTCAACATCCGCCGAAAGGGTCAGGGCTTCCAGTATTTAGTTGATTGGGAGGGGTATGGTCCTGAGGAGCGGTCCTGGCTCCATAAGAGCCTCATCCTGGACCACTCCTTCATTCGGGACTTCCACTCTCTACATCCCGAAAAATCTAGACCTCCTTGAACGCCAGGAGGTGTTCGTTAGGGGGGGGGGGGGGTACTGTGACGACCGCTTTCCCATCCTTTTGTTGTCCCGTGTTTTCCCTATTCCCCTGTGTCTTGTTCGTCTTTCCCCGTGCTGCAGTTTGGGCGTATCCTCCTAATTGTTTCACCCTGATTCACGCCACTCCTTTCAGCCTATCCCACTTCCCCGCTAATCACTCTTGCATACATTCGCACGCGGCACATAATTGATAACAATTAAATGTTGTATTTAGTCACCCGGTGTTCTCTGTTCTGTGCCAGTTCGTTAACGTAGTTGTCTGGGAAACTTCTGGTCCTGTCCTGTGTCCTGATATCCTGTTGTGTGTAATTCCTGAGTCTTTGTGGGTTTGGAGTTAAGTCTCCTCCCGCTCTGTTAGAACCTGAGTCCGCTCTAGCCTTGAACAGCACGTCTGCTGTTTATGGCTCCTGTTCTGTAATCTAACTCTGTCTGTTCCCATTGCCCGAACTGCAGTTTTTGGTTGTCCTTGCCTGTGTTGCGGTCTACAGCCTCCCTCCTAACGTGCGTCTAGCCGTCTGGGCTTCTGTCCTTCCACACTGCAGCTGTACCAGCGTCCGGCTGTGCCGCTACTGCTACCACGGTTATGGTTGCGCTCTCTGCTGCTGCCCTGCTGCAAACGCCCGGATCCTGATCCACGGTCCTGCTCTTCCGCTCCTGCGCCCGCTCATCCCCTGCTCCAACTAACTGGTTGTCTGTCTCCATTGCATTCCCTGCTCTCTCCTAACTCTCTGATTCCCCCGCAGCCTCAAACCCTGACTGTCCGTCTTAATTGTTGCTCTCTACTCTTCAGGAGAATGCCACATGATTGAAGTTTAACTTATTGGATGCTTCGCGCTCCCACACCTGTCTGTCCGTCTGTCTACCGTGTGTTCAATCCAGTCTAGCCCTACCAACTCCAGTTCCGGCCTGGAACGAGTGTTGCCCGGTTGCCAAGTCCTGTTCCGGCTTGGAACAAGCGCAGTCCGTATCCAGTCCCGTTCCGGTCAGGAACGAAGTCCAGTCCGTATCCAGTCCCGTTCCGGTCAGGAACGAAGTCCAGTCCATATCCAGTCCCGTTCCGGTCAGGAACGAAGTCCAGTCCGTATCCAGTCCAGTTCCGGTTTGGAACGAGTCCAGTCCAAGTCAAGTCCAGTTCCGGTTGGGAACGAGTCCAGTCCAAGTCCAGTTCCAGTTTGGAACAACTCCGGTCCTAGTCGAGTCCAGTTCCGGCTTGGAACAAGCCTACCCGGCCTAAGTATAGTGTGTGATCTGTATAACCTGTCTTGCCTTTTCTCCCCTTGCCACAGGACTGCTCTGTAAGCAATAAAACACCTGAGAATTGGCAATATTGTGTCTGAGTCGTGCTCTTGGGTTCAGTCTGCTGTCTGGCCCATAACAGATACAACACAAAAGAAAGGTAGGCTGACTGCCTTTTATTCAAACAAAACCCAAAACAAGATAAAGCCTTTATAAAACAAAATACTAATCCGGCAATCAAAACTCCACACAAAAGGAAAAAAAGGGTCCACAAAAACTATAAAAATAAACGTGCCTTCAGACACCCAGCAAAACCTTCCGAAAAGTCTTCCAAAAAACAGTCCCTTCTGGGCCTGATTCCCAGGCCTTTTATTAAGCCCACTAATGAGGTAATAGGTAGCAGCTGAATTGATTACAATCAATTACAGGTGCTGCCATACCTGTGAGTAGGGCCGGTGCTGCCCCCTGGTGGACAGCACTCCAGCTACCTTCCTGTCATCACAAGGCCTACTTAGATTGCAATTTTAGACATTTCCCTCTGAAACAAATGCATTATTACATTGATAGTATGCATTTCAATCCAAAATAGATATATTATCGTCCACTGCAGTATGCCAGGTCGCAAAGCGTACAGCCTTTAAAGGGAATGAAAAGAGGTAATTTCTGTTACGGTTCCCAAAACTGGAATGGACCCAAATGCAGGACTCGGAGACAGACTCAGGCAAAACTCCGCAAAGGAGCAAATTTATTTAGGTGGACAGACAAGCAGGCAAACCGGGGAGCTGGGTGACGGTCAGGATACGGGATTGGCGAGAACAAGAGGGCAGATGAAGTAACAGGGCAGGAACGAGGGTTAAGGTTCGGAAAACCAGACGTGCCCAATAAGGATTCGAAAAACGTATCACAAAAGCAGAAGAACCGCACTAGGGAGGAGATAAAAAGAACAGGAGCAAAACTTCCCTAGCACAAGGCAAATCAAAGCAACCTCAAAAAAGGAGGTGTAACTCGATAAACAGCGAGAATAAATAACAAAAGAACCGCACACACTAAATCACTAGGCGTAACAGGAGGTTAGAGAAACAAAGCAAAAATTCGAAAAAACAAGTGAAAGAAAGGAACAGAAAATAAACCCTGTTATCCAAAGCTCTATAGGCAAAAGTGCTTGAAAACAAAGGGTAACAGGTAAAAAGAATAAGGATAGTGAAAACAATTGGAAAAAAAAGAGAAAACCAATCTAATTCTAATTTCTTTAACCGGACTTGCTGCGTTTCCTATTCATACAAACCAGAAATGCAGCGACAGAATTTCCTATACCTTACTGACTTCGTTGTCAACATAGCAAAGACAATATCGAAGTGTCGGAAATGCAGAAGTCCTGGGCTGTTTATAACCGGCAGGAAACCCGAAACAGGTGCAAAGAATAATTGCCGGGCGAGATACAAAGGCCGGGACAGAGACGGAAAAAATCCGATAGAGGGTCCAGACGCCAAAAAGAAAACCAAACGGCAAAACAGCAAAGGCTGCTAATAACTGTGACAGAGCAGGAGCTGGTTAACAGGCAGGAGGGCTGGAACGGGAAAGCAGGCTGGACGGGCGAACTGAAAACAGACTGAACAATTAGCAAAGCAAACAGACAGAGGCCGAATACACGTCAAACAGAACACACTTGACGGAACGAACTGGCGACGAGACAAACAGAGAGAGTGATATAAATAAGGTGATGAGCAGGTGAATGCGAGATCAGTAATGAGTGCGGTGTGAGGAATGTATGCGAGAGTGAAACAGGTAACGAGTGTGAGTGCTGAATGTGAGCGGGGAAGGCGAGTGATTGGCTGATGGACAACGAGGGAGAAAATGAGGAAATGAGCAGGGAAACCACGCCCAGCCTGCACAACACGGAGAGACAGACAAGGTAAAAGGAAAAACATGACATGAGACAAGAGGAATGGGGAAAACAAGGAGAACGAAAGGGAGGTGGACTGGAGGGAGATGGTGGATGTCACAATTTAATTGGCTATGACTGAATCTAGCTGCAACACACCCTGTGATAAATATTCAGCATAATCCAGCCCATTTCCCACCTGCACAGCGAGCATCACGCTGTGCACTCCTCGCCTCTGATCACAAAAATATCAAAATTCAGTAGCCACACTCAGTACCCCCTGCAGTCATGACTGCAACCATGCACAGTGCACCATTGAATCCAGAAAATAGAGCCCAAAAATTCTAGCATGGTCTGGTGTTTAGCTGTGCTCTTATCTCTATGAATAAAAAATTAAAAAAAATAATAATAATGAGGAAAAAGGACATAGATCTAGTACAGTATAGTTCTTGCATTTCTCACAGATACTAAAATCTATGCAGAGTTCAGCTGAGGCAAGAGATTATCCATTTTAAATACGGTTTTATATAGAGAACCAGCACATCTCTTAAAATGTAATGTAATGTAAAATGTGTCTTATTGTCTGCCTTTTTGTCTCAAGGAAAATTCTGTATTAGGTCAACAACAACCCTGAAATCCTTTTGAATACGATATGCCAGGAACATTTTCTCCTGATTGTTCAATTCCCTGAGGGGTTGTCAGCCTCTGCTGTGTATCCATGACAGAGGCACAGGCCAGGACAGTACGATTTACAGTACAAGTGGGTCAGGTGACCACTGGCCTATGTCGCCATGCAGCGTTCAGCATTCAAAGAGAGGCAAAAAGAAAAACAAGCCCATTGAATCTCTTTCAAATCCAATGTTGTACCATAACATTATGCATACTGACCAGGTCATTAGATTAGCATAATGTTCAAAGCAGCCGGGTTCTGAACGGACCTCTTTACCTGAGTGATAAGAGGAGCTCGCGCGAACATCCACACAATGAAGATGAGCCCGTCTCTCATTTCCCTTCTACGGGAGGCCTCTTCTGCCCTCATTTAAGATTCTACTTGTACTGGACCATGTCAGTGCACATTTGGTGTTTTGTAAAAAGTCTGTGTGAGTGATTTTTGTGGTCATGGTTTAGACTGTTTCTTGTCCCACATAGCCTGTTTAGGTGTCCTCTACATGTCATGAGAAAGTTCTTTTTTGGAAGAGATGAATTTATCACATTTATACAAAAGCTGGCAAAAATGGCTTTTGGTTGAAAAAAGATATAAAGAGTTTTGATGATGCACCCTCTTCAACCCACCTGTCAACTGTGTTTGTGACAGCCAACAAAGACACATTCTGAAAACTGAAACTTTTTGTTGGTGCTTTGGTGAATATTTCAGCTTCCCACACCTGGCCACCGTTTCAGAACCTTCCCATGATTCCCTCTGCTCTGTCTGACCCAGTCCCTACACTGAGCATTCATGGAAGAATCTGCCTTGTCATCCCCGGAGGGTGTGCGTCACATCTCTGCCTGGGACACAGATGCGGAGGGGTGCTTGCTTTTTCAGGCTCTGCTGATTGTGTTTCTCAGTCAGGCTGTCATGTCTGGACCTGGACCTCCAACAGCCAGATCGGCCATGCAAATGAGTTATAATGTCACTGGCTATAACAGCACATGATAATTTGAGACAAAAGGCAATTATTGATAATGACAGCATGCAGAGGGCCCCCATTGCCAGACTCCCTCAGCTCCCTCTGATGGTCAAACTGAAGGCTGAAACTTTTGGCCTGGTTCACAAGTGATTGTTTTTGTATTCCCTAAGTTTGGTTTTGGTTGCAACTTACATGTTAAAACCCAAATTTCGCCTGTCAATATCTCAGCCATTTAGGGCCAATTACACAGCCACTTGGCTAATCAACTCACCTTGTCAATATCTCATCATAAAACAAATATGGGAAAGATTTGTTCTGCCATTTTCAAGTAGTTAAATACTTTAGGAAATTAGCATTAAGATTAAGACTTTTTTTCCAACAACCTAGCTGAAATTCTACAACTCAAATCGCTAAAGTAGACAAAGCGATATGTCGGGCATGAAATGGACAAATGCTTTTGACGGTTCACATTTCTGTTTATTGTACAGTTTTAAAATAAACCTTTATAATTCTACGATACCGGAAATTAATTGTCTATTGAGTTAACATTAGGGCATAAATTCAGTAGCAACAGAAGGCTAATTGAGAGTTCAAACTGCCGTTGAACAACAGTCTCGTGCAATGTGAGATTTCTCCCAAGTCTAATTTTACCAGAGTCTCTGATGCAGGGAAACCAGCCATACTACTACCCATACCTGGATTATGGACCGGGCCAGTGGGGCCAGTGCCCCAGGACCTCAGACTGCCAGGTGGACTCAAAGCCTTCCGAAGGAAGTTGAACGCCAGGGCCCTTAGTGTGCACAGCGCAAGGTGACCACTAGGCTCCTGGGTGCTTATAGCGTGAGCTAACCACTAGGGCCGCCCAGACCCCTCGGCACTTACAATGTGAGGGCCCCCAGACCCCTTGGTGTTTAAAATAAGCTGACCACTAGCGCCCCTAGGCCACTGGGGCTTAAAGCGTGATCTGACCACTAGGGCCCCTGGGCCCCTCGGCATCTACAGTGTGAGGGTCCCTGGGCCCCTCCGCGCTTAAATCATGAGCTGACCACTAGGACCCCTGGTCCCCGCAGCGCTTATAGTGTGAGGGCCCCCATGCCCCTTGGCGTTTAAAGAGTGAGCTGACCACTAGGGCCCCTAGGCCCCTGGGGCTTAAAGCGTGATCTGACCACTAGGGCCCCTCGGCACCTACAGTGTGAGGGTCCCTGGGCCCCTCCGCGCGTCTGTGTGAAAGGGGTATAAGATAAAAGAGTAGCTAGCTACAGTGGGTTGAATTAATGTTAAAACAGCATGCCATAGTCATGATGCTTAAAGCTACTAGCTAGCTAACTATTAGTGCTATTAGTTCAAAACTACTATTAGTTCAAAACATGGGATGCTGTGGCCGTGGGAATAAAAACATCATTAAGAGCTTATTAGCTAGCGGTTTTGTGAAACATCAAAAAAATATGCCAAAAGCTATATTTTTTCATACACTAACGCATATATGAGACCCAATCCATACATAAAGATTGAGGAAAACCCCATTCATTTTGTCCATAGACCATCTGTTTTTATATCCAAGGAAGTAGATAATGCTAACGTTGACATGCAAATTGTCGACAGCTCTTACGAGGTCTTTTTTTCCCCTCCCCATCGATGGGGTGTGGCCTATGTGCATAGTCTCCACCAAGTCATTTCACTGACTTATCAGAAACCTTTGTTGGTTGTTCAGCCAATGAAAAAAAAGTTATCTTTTGAATTTCTAGCAACATAATTCTCTCTCGGTGTCAGGCAGGTATATAAGACATTTCTTGGTAGGAAAAAGCCACAGACAGATTCCTGTTTTCTTGCTTGGTATGCCACAGTAATATATTCAGAGACCTTTCCTAAAACAACAGCCTTTTTAAAGGCTATTTCAACAATCCCTCCTAAGGGCTATTTTCTAACACCATTTTTAAAGGGTTAGGGTTATTTTCTTTTATGTGCTTTCCTATTTTTTCTTTTATCTACTCAAAGCTGCCTTTAGGTACAAGTAGACTATAAAATACTACCACTTGATTGTATTTTCCAACAACAGCATTTGAAGGGTGTTGTCATTATTCATATATATTAATTAAAGTAAAGTATTGAGATATAAATATATTAATATAAATAGCATACTAGTTCTGAAATATGGACCACAAACATTGGAATAGTGGTGCTTCCAAAAGGAAAGCCAAAAAAGAAAAGGAGGCAAGAGAGGCAGTTTTGCTTCAAAGTGTTCCACTCATTGCCAACTACTTTCAAAAACCCTCTGATAGTAATAATGATGACAGCAGCACTATTGTCAGCTGTGAGGAAGGAACTAGCACTAGTTCAGTTTCCAGTAATGTTGTCACTCCCCCAGAGCCATCCTTTGAAGGCGAACCCTCAACAGCTAATGGTATACAAGAACCATCATTTCCACCCCAGGACCAGTTGGGCAGTTCACAAGAATCAAATCAGCAACCAAGCCATTCCTGGTGCTATGAGGTCACACCCTGCATTATGGCAAAGCACTTCCAGTGACATTGTTAAGTCAGTGCTTATTGAAAGAGGAGCAATCCCCTTCCAAAACCGCAGTGAAAAATACCTTCTCTCACAGTAAGAAGAAATGTCATAACAATGTTAGCCTAAGGTAGTTGTTTTCCCCGTTCACACCTGTCTGGATATAACTACTCAGGACTGCGTTTCCCGATAACGATCAATCTTAGGGTTAAGTGTGATTTCTACGCGCGATTCTACAAATGCTCTTTAATTTGTAACACATGTTTCCCAAAACTTTTCTTAAAGCACTCACCTCTAAAGAGCTACTTAACCAGAGGTGTAAAATCCGGGTATTTAGTTCCAATCACCTGCTAAGTTGCACAATTCTTCAGCCAGGAGG
This sequence comes from Synaphobranchus kaupii, assembly GCA_029718625.1. Lineage (NCBI taxonomy): Eukaryota > Metazoa > Chordata > Actinopteri > Anguilliformes > Synaphobranchidae > Synaphobranchus > Synaphobranchus kaupii. The sequence continues at coordinate 92,980,571 of CM056376.1, read as the reverse complement.
TAGAACTAATTAGTGAAATCAACTGGCTGAGTTCATGTGTAGAAGAAACACATAGCAGAACTTTTACTTTCTGACCCCTGGATTTTACATATCTGTTGGCTACTTCACTTTGCTGTCTGTGGTGCTGCTGATATGGGAGGAGGAGGAGGGGCGATAGATTGGGAGACGCGAACCCCAGAGATGCCCAATACATGGCGTCTCATCATAGAAAGTTTCTTTAGAAATAAAATCTTTTGCCCACTGATTTTACTTGTCTCAATCTTATTTATATGTGTATGGCTATTTAAGGAATGGCTTTTATAGGTGATTTCCAAATATATAAAAAAATAAGTAAATTTAAATTAACAAAAATTTAACGTAAATATTGTTATATCTAACATCTCTTTTAAAAAACACAATCAGTGGTTATGGTAACCATAAAATATAATGAACACTAATACGAAAAATCTGATAAAGTATCTAAAACACACTTAACCGTCTATGACTGGTCGGGAGTAATCGATAATCTACAAGCTTTTCTAAGAGCATCGTAAGTTAAGATGCTTTTGGGAAACGTACCCTAAGTTCAAGAAGCTTCGTAAGAAGGGTTTTACGATGCTTTTGGGAAATGCACCCATGACAGATTAAGCAAGGCAGCATGTATAGCTAACGTTACTCGACGCAATGCAGGACAATTAATGTTAACGTTACGTTAGTTTGTCTTTAAAATAGATATTTCGCTGAATATAGTTTTGGCAGAGATGTGACATTAGACTAAATCCTACCAACACAACACATTTGAAGAGTGATAGTTTTAAGACTTATATGATGACATTTTTAGCCAATATAGCTCAGTTATATATTCGAAAATAGCATGGTTTATCAGATGGTTTAACAGAAGCATGGTTTATCAGCTAAAATGCAATACTTAACGTATATGCAAAGTTGTTTTCAGTGAGTTACAATGCAAGAAAAATAATTCTGTTAGCTAAGTTAAATAGCTAACGTTAGCTATATCTTCCTTTATTACCATGTGGCGCTAGCCAGCTTGTTGCATTGGGTAAAAAAGAAACTTGAAACTGGAAGAGCCTGATGTTTAAAGATGTTTACCAGGGAGAAGTATTGTATTGTATCCCACAAACAAACAATGAATTTGGTGTTCTTACTTGCAAGCATTTAGTTGCAAGGCTTAACATCAAAAAAAACTTGAGATAGCCTTGTGTAATGCTGGTTAACCGAGTTTGCGACTGCTAGCTAGAACACTTAGGGCAGGATTCAGAGATGGCCAACTTAAGTCATGCGCTTAAGTGCCTCTCCTGCGTGGATTTAACGAGGGATGAGATATGCTGTATTCTAACCTGCGCTACGCGGGTGCCTTTCTCAAAATGTGGGTGGCACAGGGCATGATATTCTAATGACCTGTTTCTTGTACCTTCCCCCTGGGTTGCCAGCTTTCTACTAAAAAAAATGTGTGTGGGGTATACATTTTCAATGTGTCAGTGACATTGCCTTTAATAACCTACCTTTGTGCATCGTAGTTGCTCTTACGTGATGGGGAAGGCAGTGAACGTATTAATCCGTCGAATTGATAAAATGATTATAGCTCCTATTGACGACTTGGATATACCCATCACACAATCAAAAGAAATAATAGCTGGACAGTGGTTGCAAATAACTTTCTAATGGTGTGTAGCCATTTTGTAATGGATGTGTGTATTGGCAGTAATCTTCAGTTATGTTTATTCAATGATCAAGTGGATGTGTAACAATAGTTATGATGATTACTTTTTTTAAAGAAATGGACCCTGAAAAAACCCTGGGAATTAAAAACTATGTTTTAAGTGAGAAGTTTGGCTTGGTCAAAAGCCACAAAAGACAAGAAATTCAAATGAGCACCACTAGGCCAAACATTGAATAACCTAATGCAATCACAGCATACAATTATACGTCTACCCATATAACTTTAGAATACTTCTAAAAAGGATTTGAAATGTAAACATGTAAACCTTTCTAAAAGCTATCTACCAATATTATCAAATGTTAGCTATGAATATTGGTATGAGGCATAAGAGGAATAGAGAAATAGCCTACACAAAACTGCAGTAGGGAAATGCAAAGCCTTTTCGTACAGGTCACTATCATGGGTGGCAGTACATACTCTAAGAGTATGAATTAGGCTCTTTGAGAGAGTTTTGAACCAATCTGCCCAGTGATGAGTATATGTTGTTTGAAATACAGTAGACAGACAGAGCTACAGAACTGTATAGCAATCAGATATAAAAGATGGAGTACTGGAAAGTACTGGAAATCCCTGATAGTGTAGAGAGCTCAGTTTTTATGCCCAAAGACTAGTAGGATTGAAAAGTCAGTCACTAAAAAAACACAAAAAGCACTCTTTTATTGGGTGTAAAAGCTTCTGAAGTTATGGGACTTGCCCCATCAAATAATTCTTTACCCATTAACCCTCATATTATGTTCACATTTTATGTGGCCTTTTATGTTTGGGGTCAAATTGATCCAAAAAGTCTAAACTGACATAAAACTATTGTAATAGAAAACTTTTACCGACCTACTTTGCCCCTACTCTACCTCTAGGTCACAAAGGTCGTCTAACCAGCTGCTTTTGGCTGTTCCACAGTCCAGCTTAAAACTCAAAGGTGGTGAAACTTTTGCGGTCTTTGCTCCAAGGCTCTGGAACACCCTACCACTCAACATTAGGTCTGCCCCTACCATCTCCCTTTTTAAATCAAGACTTAAAACACACATTTTTACCCTCAAATTTTAATTATTTTAATGTTTTATTAAAATGTCTTTTTATGTTTTTGTGCAGTACAGCACTTTGACCAACAGTTGTTGTTTTTAAATGTGCTTTATAAATACAATTTACTTACTTACTTTCTGTGTCACCTTCTGTGTCTCTCACAATTTAATAGCCTTTTATCCCTAAATATACAAAATTTGTGATGAAAACATCGCATTTTACAGCCTGAGGTAAGTGAAAGTTTGTGTAGTTTAAAACCTACCTGAAAGTGCCACCGGAATTATCCACAAAAACTTAAAAAGGTTGCATATTTTCTTACACTTTATACAGCTACCCCACAAATGGCCCCACACAACACCTTTGTATACAATGTTGGTACAGGAATTTTGAAAGCACTATTTAATCTCAACACATTAGGAAAAATAATATAGTGTCAAGATGAAAAATAAGGTTAAGTGGTTTTTAAGAGATGTAAAACATTGAATCGGGTCAAATTGACCCAGAACATAATATGAGGGTTAAATAATATGTGGAGAGGTATCAGGAGCTCTCAGGATTAAGCTACCACCCACAAACTACCAGTTGTCTTCAGTGGGAGAGTTGCCACCTATGAGAGCGACCTCTTCAGTAATACTGTGTGAATAGTTGAGTCTAAATTGGTGACTTGCTTGAGGGTGAGTACATTGGAGGAGTTAAGGCACTTCTATAATCAGGCAGCAATAATGAGCCATGCTCTGTGCACTCCCGCTTTTACGCTCATCTATGTTCTATGTTCAACGTCTATGTTCAACATCACAAAACTCAGCCACTCTTCTCCTCTTATCATATTTCAGCTGTTTCACTCATGAAATGTTATCTTCAGCTGTTTCAAATGACATTTAAACAGCTGAAGATTACCCCGAAACTTGGGAAAATCATTTAACCCGATTTTCTATTTTCCCACTATGCAGCTGTGAAACTTGGATTTCAATACCACTTGAACATGATCAAATGCACATCTAGATTTAAACTGGGAAGAAGTAAAGAAACAGTCAATAAGACACATGATAGCAAAGACACATGTCACTCTAGAAGAGTAGTGTCGAAATACATTTTTAGGCAAATTGCTCAGGATAAAACCATAATGACACAGAAAAAAATACATTACAGGAGTAAGTGGCAAAAACCGTCAACTCCCCAGAGTGTATATGATAACAACAGTTAAACTGAACTTTCACAGCCACAAAAGAGAGTGTTGGAGTGTGATGCGGGTTATGGAAATGTCTCTTTTTTGGCAAAGTCATATTGTATTTTTTATGTCTAAATGTGACACAGTCATTTGAACTTTCATGTGTTGAAGGTGCTTCATCATCATGTGTTAATTGCTTTGGGATTAGCAGTGATGTAAATATAAAACCCACACAGTACAGTGCATACCCAGTGAGCAAAAGCTGGAATCTAGACATGTTGTAGTGAAAATATTTTCAAAAATATAATTTTATTGTTACTGAATGTCCCTTGAAGTGTAGGTTTCAGACTTGTGTCCCCTACAGGGGACATAAATTAATTGTCAGGTCTTAGGAGGATATGTTATATTAAACGTTACATTCCTCTCCTTGCTGAATCGCTGACATCGGTATTCCAATGTACATGGGTCATACTTTTGACGCATGGGGGCCCAGCACACGATTAAGTGGCTTGACATTTGTGCTTGCATCCTTTCCCCACTGCTGATCACAAAGCCAGGAGCACATGTCAGCAGAAATTTCAGCAGTCAGGCTTTGTATTGAATGAGCTGCAAGTCCCCGGCCCCAAAATCTGATAGTGATTGAGAATCCAGCCTGGTGGTCCTAAGGTGTCAGAAACAGTGTTATCCTTCATGTGTAGTGTCACAGCCCAGTTAAATCAGCCAGCGGCCTCATGCATGTTAAGTCACTATGCTATAGTCTCCCCTGACTCAAGGCTTAGTAAGGGCCTGTCAGAGTTGATTTATCCTCTAACAAAAATGCACAAGTGGTCCAATTAATCTTAATTAGCCCTTTGTTATCCTAAAGCAACTCTTTTTATAAGGGTTATGGTAGACCCAACAGCTGGTTTTCAGGAAATTTTAACCCAGTCGTGCCAGCCTAGTCTGCCTCATACAATTTATGTTTTATTGACTTATTTTTTTCCATTTCCATTTGTGTCACCGCTTGTTTTGAATAACCATGTCTGGAAAGCTAGTAGATTACTTTGCATTGAAAAATACATGACACAGTAAGACAAAGCTCTCCCATTTTCCTGCAAAACTGTTTGTTTTTTCACACTGATTACATAATACATCAACTGTTACATAATAACTGAAGTGATAAGATTGTACTTCATGTTTTATGTCTTTTTGGTTGTTTTTGCTTCTGGTCAGAAAATCCTAGATTGGGATGAAAAGTGTTCATTCATATTCCTTAGAAAATATCGCTGAGGACAGTTATTCAAAGGCCATGTTGTCTCTGGAATAATTTCCATACAAAACAAACCGCCTTAGTACAATTTACTGTAAGCTATAAGACCAGTTCAGAAAGTGTGAAGTTATTTACAGTGTTTTCTCAGTTTTATTATTTTGCTTATTCTTTCTGAGTGGTAAAGCTGAACCGAATGGCATTTTTTACCTCATCATTGCAGTGACCTGGATTGCTGCTCTATGCTCAGACCTGTTGCCATGTAAAATCCCTATAGCATGATGTTGTGGAACTTCATGGTGCACAGTGGAGTGGTGTTGTGCAAACACACTGTGCTCCTGGCCTGTCACGTGCACACACACACACACACACACACACACACACACACACACACACACACACACACACACACAGAGAAAGCTTTGGAGCCTCACGCAGGCACACATACACAGATGTGTGTGGTGCAGATACTTAGGCATTAGATCAGGTGGAATATCATTCTGCTCACCTGTGCTTACCCTGAGAGCTGTGGTGTGGCGGCACACATGCACATGCAAACTCCCATACACAGGGCACACATCCACATGCACTGATGCAAATAAGCACTAAAATTTATAACATGCATAAAAGCACGCAGACACCCAACACACACACACACACACTTGCACACATAAATGCACATACAAACCCACACAGACATGCCCACGCAAATACATGTGCGAACCCACACAGACATGTAAGCACACCCACACAAGCACAAGCAAATACAGGTGCAAACCCCACACAGGCATGCAAACACACCCACACAAGTACACGCAAATACATGTGCAAACCCCACACAGACATCATGCAAACACACCCACACAAGCACACACAAATACATGTGCAAACCCCACACAGGCATGCAAACACTCCCACGCAAGTACACGCAAGTGCATGTGCAAACCCCACACAGACATGCAAACACACCCACACAAGCACACGCAAATACATGTGCAAACCCCACACAGACATGCAAACACACCCACAAGCACACGCAAATACATGTGCAAACCCCACACAGACATGCAAACACACCCACACAAGCACACGCAAATACATGTGCAAACCCACCTGACCAGCAGCAGGAAGCAGGGAGTGGTGACTGGGCCACAATCAGCTCCTGATAAAGATGTCTTTCATCCCCCGGATTCCTGAAGGGTTACCGACAGTCTGTTATCAGCACAATGACGCAAGAGTTTGTCTGTGTGGAGGAAAGGGCTGGGATTTCTTCCCCTTATCCACACGTCAGGAACAGCACACGTTTGTTGGGTTTTCTGGGGCTGCAGATTAGATCTAGGGTTCGATTGACATGTCTGAGAGCTCAGAGGTCTTTAGCCTTCTCTGGAAAAGCATGTGGAATCCTCCTCTCCAGGGAACGGCAGAGCCGACGAAAGGCATTTCAATAACAGATCCATCTCTGCAATGTAGTACTACTGCTACATATATAGGCTAATACTACTACTGCTACTACTAATAATAATAATAATAATAATCATCATAACACCAATAATTACTATTATAAACTGGCAGGGTACTTCCTGCCTAATCGTGCCAGACCTGTACCACTGGTCAAGGTGCCTGTGGCAGTTGCATTGGTACTAGGGTCCTCCAGTACAGTGCGGATCAGCTAGTGCACCACAGACTGAAAGCAGCTGGCTATATAAGTATCAGTTGAGTTCAGGCACTCTTCAAAGATGATGAAGGATGCTGCAGGCATTGCTGGGCCTGCAAATACTATCGGGTATTCCAACAGGGGAAATATATATTTTTAAATGAGATTCCTTAAAAAAGGAAAGAAAATGTTAAAAGGCAACAATCGCCATCATTGTTATCATCAGAAACATCATATTAATTTTCATCATTATCAGTATCTTCGAAAGCAATGTTATTATTGTCGTTTTCTCATTGTGACAGGGGCTTCTCAGGACTGAGCTAAGTAGCTCAGTACTCCAGCTGTGCAGCTAAGATGTTTAATTTGAATAGCTTAGCCAATTAATGGCTTAATTATTCAAGGGCCTCAATGAGACATAGATAACTGTATAATTCAAACCTTATGTTCTGGTGCCATATTTTCTTGAGCATTTCTTTTTTTCTCCACTCACCAGTATTTATCCTTTCTTATACAGTATTTTTGTTTTTTTAAATGCATTACACAGCTGTCTCATACCTCTGTCTCTTTGCCTGTGTAATAATCTTAATTATGAGATTAAGTGTAACAATCTGTCCGGGCAGACATTGACAGGTGTGAGCCTGGCAAATTGAGAGAATTTCTTAATGAAAATATTAATTTATTGATTTTGATATGCTCTGCGATATGTAGTAACAGGCGTGATTTGCTGTCCACATGCTGAATAATAGATAATGTGGGTATTTGCAGGGGCAGCTGGTTCCCCGGTACTGGATGAAGCTGATGTACCCTTCTAAACCAAAGGCCAGTTTTGCTTAATTTTCAAATATTATATATTTTTTTGCATTCCATTGTTGTCAGTTGTGTTTGTCTGAACCATACCCTCTGTGAGATCACCTGTTTGATTTCTCTTATTATTGGAGATTTCTAACACACCAGGTTTTTCCATCAGTCGATCTATCTATTGTTCAGAATAGTGAGCTACCTGACTGGATATGGATAAACAGTGAGACATTTTGGCAGTGTAAATCTTTGCTGTCAGTCAATCTGCCAATTAATCAAATAGCCAACTATTGACTCAACAAATCAGTAATCAAAGTTTACATGTGGCACACACACCCTTTTATGACCTTAATGCAACTTGCATCTGCTTGGTGAACACGTCAATGTTAGAAAATCGGCCTTCAAAAATCTCTATTTTTTAGCATTTCACTAGTGGTATAATAAATTCGGTATAATAATCAAAATAATTCAAAATGCATGCCCTGCAATGGATTGGCAACCTGCCTCTCACCCAATGCTTGCTGGGATAGGCTCCCCACATGACCATGACCAGGAATGAGTGGATTAGATAATGGATGGATGGATGGATGGATGGATGTTAGCCATATGATTACACAGCAATTGTGAAATCCTCCAGATTTGATGACAAAGCCGGAAAGTTAGTGTAGCAACAGTACTTGGCAGCTGTAAGGAAGCTGTGGGAAAGTCACTGATAACTGGCAGGAGGCACTGAAGCTGAGAGCAGAAGAGAAACAGGGCCAGAGTGAGGGCTCGTTCTGCAGGCCTGTCAGGGAACACCAGACTCCAACATGGTGGAAAGCACTGCCTCCTTCCCCATGGGGATTCAGTGCACCATCAATGAGGATGCGCCCTACAGGTAGAGCGGAGCGGTGCGGCTGACCTCCCGTTGCCGTGGTGGGGCAAGGGCTGTTTAAGTCCAGCACCCGCACGTCCACTGCTGCAGTTTAAACTAGAGCAGGCAATGTGTATAAAACCCCTGTCACACTTCGTCATTTCAATAAGCCCTGGAATTTCAACCTCTCACACACAGAAATGCATACCTTCTCAGCAGGCGAAGCATAGGGGTGGACAACCGCACGGTCAGTTTGGCTTTTTATGTCCTGTGCTGTGCCTGCGCCTGGTGTACTCCCCTTCTCTCAGAGATATGGGGCTCGACGAGAGTTTAGTCCCCTCTCTGGAAGCACAGAGCTGACAGGGCCTTGTTCTTCAGATGTACAACACAGGTCACAGGAGTGCATAAGCTTAAGTATAGGTGAACTCACAATGGACAGATGTAAATACTTTACCTTGCTCTTTAACGAAACCCATGCTGTGTAAGTCTCTGAAACTTGTGTTTATCGAAGTCAGTCCACAGATGTCTATGCCAATAGTCACATTATATTGAGCAGTATTACAAGCTGTCATTATGCTGGCATTGTTCTTTCAGACTGATTTTATTTTCCCCTTCTTTTTTTCCTGAAGTTCATTAGCTCTTACAACACTGTCTACAGCATAGGCCTGATTCAGGCTGTGCAGCCTCAACAGACAAACAGAGAGACAGAAATCATTTTGTTTTCCTTATAGGAAAAAAGTAAAAAAAAAAAAAAAAACAGTAGGGTTAGAGAGTGCACTGGAAGTACTTGGTGTTTCACAGGCGTAAGAGAAAAGGTTTGCAGAACTTGCTGTGGCCTTTTTCTGTTGATAGAAGTGGATTATGTACAGCTAACACCTGGATCTCACCCCACACGGCACACAGATTCACCTGAAGGGAGCAGGTGAGAATCAGATCCTGTGTCACTCCACCTTCCACCACCTACCCCACCCCTCCTCGAAGAACACTGAGGACGAACATTTGATTGGGTAGAACAGGGAGGCAGGCGGAAGGAGGAGTTTCTGGGTGATGTGCTGTGGTGTCCTTCCGCTTGGTGACACAAATCCATTGGAACAGTCAGACAGGTCCTTCCAAACCAACGTCCCAGCAACACGGCAGTGGCGATCTGCCACCATGTTGCTCTGGAAAATAACCTTGTGCATGTAAGAAGTAATGGGGACTGTATCTGATGTCGATCATAAAACTGAAGCTCCTAAGTGTTTTCCGTAGATCTTAGGAAGGGTCTGTTTTGTGTTAAGGGTGGAAGGTCAAGGTTAGTAACGGTAATAAGCTTCAGACTATTTTATTCATGGTTTACTGCTAAAGATGTAGTTAATGCACACAGCTTAGATAAAATATATACATGCATTTTTTAGAATAGGTATTAATTTAGGAACAAAACAGTCATTGAGAACTTGCTTCAAAAATGATTGTTCAGACAATACTCAACATCTCAGTATGTTCCAAAGTTTTGAAGATCGCCTTAGAGCATTCGCAGACCTGTTAGCTTGTTGGTCACGTAGGAAGAAACAACTTTGATAAACAAGATTTTGGCTTAATGTATCAAAGTAATTTTCATTCAAGTTCATTCTAGGTTTTTTGAAATTCATCATGGGAGGTAAAAACAGGATTTTGATATGTGGAGGCAGAGTACCAAAAAATCTCACACATGCAGTAAGTGCACAACATTGCAGTTGGTAGCATTGGCAACTGTGCACTGTGTTTTCAAAAGTTTAAGTTAATTCAATCACAAAACTATTATAGATTAAAATACTCATGTGAAAGGGATTTCGGCTTTTATCCAAACAAGTGAGCTATGTTTCTGAGTAGTGCTTGAGTGATGATCTTATTTCCACTTCCGTTTCCATAGCAATCACGTAAATATTTTCATGTTGAAATTGGGGCCCATTTGGAAAAAGATCACTGCACACCTGAGTGAAAAGAAAGCAAGACGGAGTAACCCTAAATAGTTCCACCAAGCGGGTGCAGCATTTTATTTAATCTTAATAGGCAGCTGTGTGTTAGTAATAGTCTTGGATTGTACTGTATTTATAGAACAAATATTTTGCCATTTGCTAATTTTAATGATTGTTGACATTTGTTAAATCATTGTTTAATGATTGTTTACTTTTTTAGTCAATTTTATTTTTATTAATTTTTATCATTTTGTTGAAACTCTTACCTGGCTTCTTCATCTTTTAAAATAGGGAAGTATTTAATATTTTCATATACATAAAGCCAGTGTTCTGGCTTCTTTTAACAGGCAATGGGGCTTGGGTATAATAAAATTATTGAGTCAAATATAGATTGCTAGTACACAATGCCAACTATCCCTGCATACTTTGTTTTTCCAGATTTCCTTGAACATATTCACTTGAGAATTAGAACTTTTAAAAATATAATAAATAATATATAATACTTAAATAAATCTTTATTAGCAGTATATGTTATATATCATGTTTTTTTTAACAATACTGTAAAACTATTGAAGTTATTTGTTTGTACAGATTGCAGTCTGCAAATCAGTTCCTGTTTAAATATCTCTCAGAAGTAGGCTATTTTCTATTAGACCTTAGCGACAGCAATAAGCCTGCTAAACTGTGACAATCAAACATCCGAACAGTTAACAATGAGAGTCTAATGGAATGACATTGTCCTGCATTCAATTAAATTTAGCCCTTTGTCCTTCAAATGATTTATTTATTTTTCCTCATTTTCTCACAAATTTCCATAATAATGTGCATGTTTGAGCAGACAAAAAAACAAGTGTTGCAGTAAAATGACAATTCGATCCATGATATTTTTCCTACGCCAGGACCTGTCAGTTTTGGAATAATGAAATATGACGGGGAATCCATTCTACTGACAGAGGAATTATATTGACCTAAAAGAATTTATGGGTCAGAACCAGGTGTCGAAAGACCCTAAGGGTACGAGAGCAGATTAATGATAAGGGCACTATGCAGGTGCATCGCCCAAGGGTCACTGCCACCTGAACCAGGCCTTTTTGTTCACTCGAGAGGTATGGGCAGAGCAATCTATGAATTGCTCCAACAAAGACATAGTCATAAAAACAGTCGGTGTAGGGGAAAGAAACGTGAGCAGCTTTTAAAACACAAGCAGCGCCATAGATGTCAGCCAAGCTTTATATATGGTTAAAAAAGAATAGCAGTTATACAGTATGTACTGGCTTAAAACTATGATATACTATTGTCATTATTCATTATATTCTGTTAACACAATTTATGTTCGGGGAAGAGTTTAGATACTGTACACTATGATAAGTTTGCGGTTTTTTTTGCAGTTACACAAAGTGCTCTAGATTTTAAGACGCTCCTCTGCAATATTTACTTTGGTAAGAATAGTGAGCGTTTTCATCTGAAATGCAATCATCTACTGAAGCATAACTGAATCTTTGCCGAAAGTTGTAATTTGGCAACGAAACGTTCTGTAGCTCAACAGTGGTTTGTGGGAATGTGAGAGCGATGAGTAAGGAAGAACTGCTGAGGCTGAGATCACTTGCATGCTATTATTCCCATTAGTGGTATTGTCCGCTGTACTTCAAACTCGTTATAACTTACAAAATGTATAAATGATGTCATTTGTTACATCTGCTAAAAGGCTCATATTTTCTTTAACCTGTTTTACAAGAGCTAGCAGCTGTTTGTGTTCCATGAAAAGATTGGAACCTACCATGAGCTGCTCCTCAGTCATCTAGTTTACAATTATTCGGCTTAACAAAATGGCATGTGTGAGCTGTTGGAGGTTTAAGGTTTTAGCCAGTTTACTTAAGACAGCCTTTTCCTGTATTAAATGACGTCAAACAGCCGTTGCAAAGACTAAATACGGGCCTTTTTGTGTGCCTCACGGTCAGCAAATTGTCTTCACACTGTACTTAATGGGGTATTTTTAGACAGTCATGTTGATGAATAAAAAGATGGAGGGAAGTAAAAAAAAATAAAAAAATAAAAAAACTGCTTTATATTCTCTGTTAAAGACAGACTTTTGTTGCCTTAAAAGTCTTTGTTTGAAATACCTGTGACGTAGGTGTTTCCCTTGAAATGTTATGGATGGAACAGAGAGGCACAAGACTCAGAAGTCAGGCCTTTTAAGCAAGCTGCGCTACATTTCCTCCGCTGAGTCAGACGCTTGCACAGAACGGATCACTTCCTCCGTCACCCCAGCAACAGCCCGACATGTGCTGGCTCCATGGGTTTGTGGTGGCAACTGGAACGAGACAGAGTGGGAAGGATGTACAACCTAAAAAACCTTCCTGTCCAAAAGAGCTCGAGTAAAGAGCTGTCAGCGCATGAAATAAGGAGCGATCCAAAGGGCCAATGTTTCGGTTGCTGGACGTTTAAGACTCAGTATCAGGCCCGGACACTTTCTGCGGATCTCCAGTGATCTCACCTGGCGCCCCCCCACCTGCATTGTGATCGACTCCTCCCATCTGTATTGTAAGGCGTGCATTCAGTTCATGTGATTTCCGCAGTGCAATGAGTCACTGCAAGGCAGCACATTAAGTACACCAACATACAGGCTTCAAATCTCGCTTTAACATCAAATGCTAAGATATTCATGATGAAATGTGCAAATATTCTGACAATCAATAAAATGCTTTTTTAGATGGTTGTGCACATGGCTCCTCTGGAGATAATGGCAGTCGGAAGTACGGAGGAATCAGCTTACAAGGCACAACATAGGCAGATGTTTTGAAGGGCCAACAATCAAAAAGCAGGTAACTTGGAAAATTATTGAAATTATTCATGTTCTTGTTTTAAGGGGGAGGACAATGCCCCCAGCTGGAAGATATGTTCGTCGATGTGCATCGGATTATGTAACCAGTGACCCTTTTTAGCGCAGACTGCCATCTGTTTTGGACAGGCAGGTCTGCCTCTATATGGGTCATCCTCTCCTTCCGGGAAGACTGATTCAGTCTGTGCAGCTGTAATGGTCATGGTTAGTTAGTTAGTTTCGCCCATCACTGGTTTCATTAGCCTATAGGAGCAGAGAGGCCAGAGCCACAAAGTTCCATAGAGGTTGAGCTTTATTTATATATACTGTATATATTATTATTATTTATTATATATATATATATATATATATATATATATATATATATATATATATATATATATATCAGTGGTGTAACGTCGACTGTAAAATAGGCCTTTGGTACCTATATATATATATTACTCTCAACCTGTTTCCACTTGTAGTTCTTAATTATCAATCAAGCAATTCATTAACTGAATAACAAACATCAATGAATATCAAGTTTTTCTGTGCTAGCATTTTTCTTTGTGTCATAAAATGGGTAGCAATTAAATATATGTGACAACCGGTGCGTTGGAAAAAGTGGGATGTACAGGATTACTTGTCTCTGTTTATTTAGCTTGAGTAGCCTAACAATCAAACAATTAATTTGCTGAATAATCAGGCCTATAATGATTTAGAAATGATAACTACAAAGAGACAACTGGAGATTATTTAACAAGGATCAGGCAATAATCTGAATGCGTTTAAGAATGTAATTCATTTTAAGATGACACTCAAATTAGTCAAAATGATTTAAACATTAGAAAGCATACATTTAAAGAGGACAGCCTCTTAAGTGTCTCGAACCATTGAGAGCAACGCTTAATTCAGGCTAGAAAAACTAATTTACGAAAATCTACGAAACGTTGAACTTTTAGCTAAACATGGAGCATGAATCTTTGCATGATAACACGTCATCATAAATGTAGATATAGAAAAATGCAACACAAGTTTATGATGCATAGAACAATAATGCTATCTCAGAATAACTTGGTAGCCTAATAATTTACTTATTCTTGTTCTTGGTTATTGAGTGAATCAATTATTTGATTGACAATCAGGCAAAGTAAACGGAAACAGATTGAGAGTGATCCTCCGTTAAAGGTTTACAGAAGGCCTAGTCCTACTCCCACGGTATGCCACTGATATATATATATATATATGCACACACAGACGGATGACAAATTAAACCAATTAAAGAAATTATCACTCAGAAGAACGTATATTAATTATATTGTATTGATTTGCAGTGACCCTTCCCTCTAAGGCAGGGGTGTCAAACTCCAGTCCTGGAGGGCCACAGTGTCTGCATGTTTTTGTGGTTTCCTTTCAATCAGCAGCCAATTAAGGCCTTGAGAACAAGGTGTGTGGACTCTAGTTTCGCCATTCAATTACTTAAATTAATCACTTGTGCAGAAACACAACAAAAACCAGCAGACACTGCGGCCCTCCAGGACTGGAGTTTGACACCCCTGCTCTAAGGGGACAAGTTGACCCAAACCATGCCAGGAAAATGCCCCCCACAGCATAACAGACCCACTGGACCCCCTCACTGTAGGGGTTTTTCCTTTAATTTGTCACCTGTCTGTATATATGAGGGTGTCAGCTATCTAGATAATTATTTGACAAGTAATACCAGGGCTCCTCCCTAATTGTGTTTTACAAAGCAGCCTTTTCTCACTACACGTCATGTTACAGCATGGTAATTATATATTAAGTCAAATTGAGTAAATCATTACAAAGCATAAACTTTTAACTTAATGGGGAAGGCCTATAGTTTACTGCATATTGCAACAGCTTTTTGTGCAATATACAATAGAGGCTATCTCAAATATCTGCCCTTTCATGAACATTTAAACTGCAGAATCATCAGAGGCCAGAATAATACATTAACATGTGATCAATATTTACATAATATTACATAATAATAATATAATATATACAAAAAATTTAATTATCCACAAGTTTTTGACATTGTGACATTTTTCGATATATGCTCCTCTCCGCCGATGTTACGACATTGTTCTCTGTGTTCACAGTATCAGTGTTTTAACCCACTGATAAGGAAGGCTGGTGCGCCATTTGATTGCCTGGATAACCGGGGTCGGAGGTTTACGAGCAGCTCCGCATAAACGGCAGTTGCGTTACTCAACCGCCCATCACAATAACTGCGGTTGGAATGGCGTTGTCCTGTGCAATCCTTTCTCATTCAGTAAGGCTCACGGCGAGAATGAATGAGGAAGACTGCGGGCCCCTTTTGGTTGGCAGATGCAACGGATCTCTGTAAAAGGCTTTCACGCCGTTGCATTATTCACAAGCTTCACATGTCTGACCTGCCGTTTGTGAACTGTGAATGGGACGTATGGCTTTAACGCCACGAAGAGACGACAGCCGTTAAGGTGACTGAATACAGAATGGACTTACAGTAAAGCATATTTAAAAGAGATGCGGATGGCAGTTGGGGGAAGGGGGGTTTGGCTGTAGTCCCGCTTCTCTTACAACAATTATAACCCCCTTTACCAACACCATCGCCATGCAACACACACACACACACACACACACACACACACACACACACACACACACAAAATGCTGGTTTGCATTATGCTGCAGTGTTGTCCAAGATTTGCAATTTCTGCAGCCTTGCTAATTTTGAAATGATGTTCTCCCACAGCACTGGCCGCCCCAGACCTATCTTCAAGGGTTTCCTGTGGACACAGGCATGCAGTTTGCTTGGCTTCCCCAGAGGGTATATGATGCAGAGGACAATGCGGGTCTTCTGAAAGCCATGCGAACGTACAGCGATCGATGATGGGAGACTGCTGAGTTTGACGGGTTCGGTGGAAACCACAGAATGCTGCTGCACAAGGGATGTTCTAAAAGATTTTTCTAATGCTGCTTTCAATCCAGCTAATCTGAGCCAGACCTGCGACCTGTGACCTCTGGCCTGTGACAAGTTTGTTTTTTTTTTTTCATAGATTCTTGGGAAACATTTGCATGCCTGCTGAAAACATGGAGCCCTAGCCAAAATAAGGAAATGCCTGTATGCAAATCACACAGCATTGGTAAAGCCCTCTTTGTTCCTGTTAGCCATAGGCCCCTGGTCAAACACGGGACTGTTCTCTTGTCTCTTATTATGAAAACAGACTGAGCATGTTCGCTCTGTTAACAATGGCTGTATATAAGGTATAGTGTCTGGTACAACACTTCTGTCATGTAGTGAATTAGGTTAGGCTTGGTTATGGCTGCAGTCTGAGGGGCTGCAAAGGGCTGTGGTGGGGGTGGACCTCATTCATTCCTCAAGGAACTTAGGTAGTTTTTTGTAAAATTTATATTTTCTGTAATACTGTTTTCCTTTTTTTTGTCTTACTGTTGTAAATCATCAGCGGTAATTATTATTGTGTTAATGTGTTGTTCTATCACCACTTTATAATTTATGCTTTGGCATAGAGAGCAAGAGAATAAAAGAGAAAAAAAAACAATCTGCTAAGTGCTGCCCTCTCTCAATCTGCCCTCCAGTGAATTTCCTTCCGTACAGTTCGCTGAGCGGAGCGTGGAATCAGCCATGCCGTCTGAATGCATGCGCAGCCTGACAAATCCCTCTCACTCCGGTCTAAATATGGCACACTCTGGCCACCCTCTCCAGTATGATGCTCAGAACCAATCCAACTCCCAATCATGGTGCAATATGAACCCAGTCTACAATATACTGGCCAGTCTGCTGCACTTTGGCCTAAGTCTGGCATGCTCTTGTCCAAATCCGGCACACTCCCCTGTGTGCAATATGCTGGCCCAAATCCAACACACTCTGGCATGTCTCAAATCGTCGAGGGACAGGACAAACCTTTGGGACACTCAATTGACCACAGCAATGGAATAAACACTGAGACTTGGCACACTGAATCTCCAGAGGTCTTATGGAGATCATCTTGTACTTATTATTGAATGAAAGCCTGTTGGTTTCCTCGTGGTCATGATATTTGAAGCAAGATAACTTGAGAAGTGGCATCACACAAAGGGACTGTTCCTCGACGACTCTGGGCAGAGCAGGAATTGTGTCGCTGTTACGTGTTACTGTCTCCGTTTGAACCCAGTGCATAATACCATTCCATCACATTGATTCAACAGGATGTTTAATCTGTATGAGCTGAGAGTGGAGTTTCTGCCAAAAAGAATATTGAAGAATTGGGGAGGGGTGTCTATGAGCAAGACTCACACATGGATATAAAAAAAAAACATTAATCACCAGTCTCACAACCACATAGCAGCCCAGTTCTCAATGTCGCACAATGCTGTTTATTTCGAAGTCTTGAATCTCCATCTTAACCCAACATGCTGCTTGTTTGAGTGTGTGTGCATGTGCACGTATAAACTAATTCCTGAACGTTAGCACACAGTTCATCCATTTTCTTGCCAATTTTGCACAGCTTGGGCACCGTATCCACACAGCTTGGTCCTGTGCATTGACAAAGTACAGACACAGCTAAATCATGTTCTCATGCCATTTTCATAAGGTTCAGGTAATTCTAAGAGAGCATTACTATATATGTGTCGGCTTGAGAGTCATTAAAAGTCTGCCCCACCCCCCTTGAAACATGTGACATCACCCTGCTAAGCCTGCAGTGTTCGGAGGTTAATTTAATTTGCCAGCACCAGTCCTAACAGATGCCAACCTATTTCCAATGTGATGTCCACAGCCATTATATCTGTATCTTTTTGAATAGGATCACAGCTCTCCAGCTGATATCCAATAGCCTCTAATTATGATGGGAATAATTACAGATGATGGATTAAAGTTATGGTGATTACTGAATCATGTTTCATTACACATGGACCTAATGCAAACATTTAATGTTCTGACAGTTGTGTTACATCTCCGATAATAAGGCCAGTGTCATCTCCAGAACTCAGGTTTGGTGTCTTCATTTTATACAGTATATCTGTATAAGTAGAGAGAGACGCATGTGGAGAAAGGCATTATATCAAAAGGGAAACATTTAAACGTGTGCTTATTACTTACAATAAACTAGTATATATCCTAACTACAGCAGATTTACCGTCATTACAAAACATTGCAATCATTTGGTAGACGCTCTTAACCAGAGTGACATACAGTAGTGGGGAACATCAGTGTTATTCTCAGGGATGTAATAATGCAGTATCTGCTCTCTGTAGAAGAACATCAACAACCGACTGTAATGATGTTGCGTACAACAATGGAGAATGTTCCATGCACATGTGATGTACGTGGTTCAGAAGACCTTTGGTTGAGAACTTCAATTTCACCTCAGGACAGTATGATTTTTTTCCAGACATTTCCCAAAGCTAGTCTAGCCTAATCCTTCCTGGATGTTGTAGATCGCACCTCTGCGAATCGTTTAATCAGCTCAACAAACATGAAGCTGGAGCCCGGCGCACTTTGCTTCATGTTTTTTTTCTCTGTTTATTTCACTAAACTGAAACACGGCGGCCCCCCGCTTTCTTCCTCCTCCCTTTGAAAAGGTGCCGTGCGCACCTTCAAATGTGGGCCCCGCGCACCCTGAATGGGCCCTAGGACAAGTATCAGAGTTGCACCTATAACGACATTCCTAGTGTTTATAAAAACATGTAAAGTGACGTGCAAAGACTGAAAGTGAACAGTCAGCCCTCTTGGCTCTCCTCCTGCTCTCCAAGTGCCATATGAAAGCTGACTTTTGTGCACCAGCGCTGCTCGCTTATGAGGTGGACGCTGTCTGTTTTTCCTGGCAGCCCTTAAACAAATACAGACCAATTACACTGCGCTGCCCGGTGTGTCAAAATATGATATACAGTTTTATTTTGCATTCTTTGAAAAGCAGGAGGAAACAAATGTGCATTCTCAGAACAAGAAAAGCATAATCACATAGTTCCATTTGTGTAAATCTCATTACGGCCGCAGTGGGCTGGCATGCAGAAAAAATAAAAGCGTTCAGCAAATTAGCGTCATTCATATGTCGTTCTTACAGTATCGTTCGACTCCACTCTACTAAAACTGCAACGTGAAATACTGTACATTTAATCATTTTTTGCCCATCAGCTATCTAATAGTCTGATCTTAAAAGATAAACCACTGCCATGCTTTCATTTTGAATTTCAACAAGTACGTACATCTTGTTACAGCCAAAGATAAGATCAAATAATCATACCAAAGCAACTACATAAAAATGAATGGTGTTCAAATTTAGAATAGCTACAGGCTTTGTACTGGTTTTAAGCCAAACCATTCAGGTCATGATTTATTTTCTCTGCCTTGTTTTCTTGTACCTTGTTCCAGTCTTTGTTCTAGAGTGGCTTTCTCAAGTGTGCTGTGCCTCTCAGCATATGCTGGTTATATCTGACCTGGTAGGCACTTAATGAGGGTCAGAGAGAAACGCAAATTACTCATTTCTTACAGTTAATTAAACAATGTTATGATTCAGAATTACTATAAAAATAGCATTTTTGTGTTTGGCTAAAATGGCTAAAAATAGCATTTTTGTGTTTGAAAACATTGGATGTTTTAAACCAAACTGCCTGCATCTTTTCCAATGTCTGCGATCTTCCCAGAAACAGAGTGTAAGTTGTCCGGTTTGGAAAAAAATAGCGATATTATTAATTTGATCTTCTTCGTTTGGACACATCTGGACACATTTTGAGTCTAATTAGGTAAAGAGAGCTGCTACGTGCACCGTTGCACACAGGCAGGTTTCTAGATTTCTTTACACAGTAAATTCACAGAAAAATGTCCAGTGTTAATTCAACTCTAACAGTGTTGATTCAACTCTAGCAGTGTACATATAAGCCTATTCTCGCCAGATCAGGCTCATATGTACACTGTTAGAGTTGAACTGGACATTTTACTGTGTATCCTTGTTTTTGTTTCTATTTGGTGTTTGTTCAAAGACTCTTGAATAAACTAATTAAACTCAATGTGTGCTGAATGGTGTTTCTCAATTACTATAGTCTGGGGGGGATGCTACCTCACTATATTACTATAGTCCGGGGGGAATGTGACCTCGCTATATTACTATAGTCTGGGGGGAATGGGATCTCACTATATTACTATAGTCTGGGGGGAATGTTTCCTCACTATATTACTATAGTCTGGGGGGGATGCTACCTCACTATATTACTATAGTCCGGGGGGAATGTGACCTCGCTATATTACTATAGTCTGGGGGGAATGTGATCTCACTATATTACTATAGTCTGGGGGGAATGTTTCCTCACTATATTACTATAGTCTGGGGGGAATGTGATCTCACTATATTACTATAGTCTGGGGGGAATGTGATCTCACTATATTACTATAGTCTGGGGGGAATGTTTCCTCACTATATTACTATAGTCTGGGGGGAATGTGATCTCACTATATTACTATAGTCTGGGGGGAATGTGATCTCACTATATTACTATAGTCTGGGGGGAATGTGATCTCACTATATTACTATAGTCTGGGGGGAATGTTTCCTCACTATATTACTATAGTCTGGGGGGAATGTGATCTCACTATATTACTATAGTCTGGGGGGAATGTGATCTCACTATATTACTATAGTCTGGGGGGAATGTGATCTCACTATATTACTATAGTCTGGGGGGAATGTTTCCTCACTATATTACTATAGTCTGGGGGGAATGTGATCTCACTATATTACTATAGTCTGGGGGGAATGTGACCTCACTATATTACTATAGTCTGGGGGGAATGTGACCTCACTATATTACTATAGTCTGGGGGGAATGTGATCTCACTATATTACTATAGTCTGGGGGGAATGTGATCTCACTATATTACTATAGTCTGGGGGGAATGTGATCTCACTATATTACTATAGTCTGGGGGGAATGTGATCTCACTATATTACTATAGTCTGGGGGGAATGTTTCCTCACTATATTACTATAGTCCGGGGGGAATGTGGCCTCGCTATATTACTATAGTCTGGGGGGAATGTGATCTCACTATATTACTATAGTCTGGGGGGGATGCTACCTCACTATATTACTATAGTCTGGGGGGAATGTGATCTCACTATATTACTATAGTCTGGGGGGAATGTGATCTCACTATATTATTATAGTCTGGGGGGAATGTTACCTCACTATATTACTATAGTCTGAGGGGAATGTTACCTCACTATATTACTATAGTCTGGGGGGAATGTTGCCTCACTATATTACTATAGTCTGAGGGGAATGTTACCTCACTATATTACTATAGTCTGGGGGGAATGTGATCTCACTATATTACTATAGTCTGGGGGGAATGTTACCTCACTATATTACTATAGTCTGGGGGGAATGTTACCTCACTATATTACTATAGTCTGGGGGGAATGTGACCTCACTATATTACTATAGTTTGGGGGGAATGTTACCTCACTATATTACTATAGTCTGGGGGGAATGGGATCTCACTATATTACTATAGTCTGGGGGGAATGTTACCTCACTATATTACTATAGTCTGGGGGGAATGTTACCTCACTATATTACTATAGTCTGGGGGGAATGTGACCTCACTATATTACTATAGTTTGGGGGGAATGTTACCTCACTATATTACTATAGTCTGGGGGGAATGTTACCTCACTATATTACTATAGTCTGGGGGGAATGTGACCTCACTATATTACTATAGTCTGAGGGGAATGTTACCTCACTATATTACTATAGTCTGGGGGGAATGTGATCTCACTATATTACTATAGTCTGGGGGGAATGTTACCTCACTATATTACTATAGTCTGGGGGGAATGTTACCTCACTATATTACTATAGTCTGGGGGGAATGTGACCTCACTATATTACTATAGTTTGGGGGGAATGTTACCTCACTATATTACTATAGTCTGGGGGGAATGGGATCTCACTATATTACTATAGTCTGGGGGGAATGTTACCTCACTATATTACTATAGTCTGGGGGGAATGTTACCTCACTATATTACTATAGTCTGGGGGGAATGTGACCTCACTATATTACTATAGTTTGGGGGGAATGTTACCTCACTATATTACTATAGTCTGGGGGGAATGTTACCTCACTATATTACTATAGTCTGGGGGGAATGTGACCTCACTATATTACTATAGTCTGGGGGGAATGTGATCTCACTATATTACTATAGTCTGGGGGGAATGTTTCCTCACTATATTACTATAGT
The DNA here is from genome assembly GCA_029718625.1 of Synaphobranchus kaupii. Lineage (NCBI taxonomy): Eukaryota > Metazoa > Chordata > Actinopteri > Anguilliformes > Synaphobranchidae > Synaphobranchus > Synaphobranchus kaupii. The sequence continues at coordinate 92,958,110 of CM056376.1, read as the reverse complement.
CTGGGGGGAATGTTACCTCACTATATTACTATAGTCTGGGGGGAATGTTACCTCACTATATTACTATAGTCTGGGGGGAATGTGACCTCACTATATTACTATAGTTTGGGGGGAATGTTACCTCACTATATTACTATAGTCTGGGGGGAATGGGATCTCACTATATTACTATAGTCTGGGGGGAATGTTACCTCACTATATTACTATAGTCTGGGGGGAATGTTACCTCACTATATTACTATAGTCTGGGGGGAATGTGACCTCACTATATTACTATAGTTTGGGGGGAATGTTACCTCACTATATTACTATAGTCTGGGGGGAATGTTACCTCACTATATTACTATAGTCTGGGGGGAATGTGACCTCACTATATTACTATAGTCTGGGGGGAATGTGATCTCACTATATTACTATAGTCTGGGGGGAATGTTTCCTCACTATATTACTATAGTCTGGGGGGAATGTGACCTCACTATATTACTATAGTCTGGGGGGAATGTGACCTCACTATATTACTATAGTCTGGGGGGAATGTTACCTCACTATATTACTATAGTCTGGGGGGAATGTTACCTCACTATATTACTATAGTCTGGGGGGAATGTTACCTCACTATATTACTATAGTCTGGGGGGAATGTGACCTCACTATATTACTATAGTCTGGGGGGAATGTGATCTCACTATATTACTATAGTCTGGGGGGAATGTGATCTCACTATATTACTATAGTCTGGGGGGGAATGTGATCTCACTATATTACTATAGTCTGGGGGGAATGTGATCTCACTATATTACTATAGTCTGGGGGGAATGTTTCCTCACTATATTACTATAGTCCGGGGGGAATGTGACCTCGCTATATTACTATAGTCTGGGGGGAATGTGATCTCACTATATTACTATAGTCTGGGGGGGATGCTACCTCACTATATTACTATAGTCTGGGGGGAATGTGATCTCACTATATTACTATAGTCTGGGAGGAATGTGACCTCGCTATATTACTATAGTCTGGGGGGAATGTGACCTCACTATATTACTATAGTCTGGGGGGAATGTTACCTCACTATATTACTATAGTCTGGCGGGAATGTGATCTCACTATATTACTATAGTCTGGGGGGAATGTTACCTCACTATATTACTATAGTCTGGGGGGAATGTGACCTCACTATATTTCTATAGTCTGGGGGGAATGTGACCTCACTATATTACTATAGTCTGGGGGGAATGTGACCTCACTATATTACTATAGTCTGGGGGGAATGTTACCTCACTATATTACTATAGTCTGGGGGGAATGTGATCTCACTATATTACTATAGTCTGGGGGGAATGTGATCTCACTATATTACTATAGTCTGGGGGGAATGTTTCCTCACTATATTACTATAGTCTGGGGGGAATGTGACCTCACTATATTACTATAGTCTGGGGGGAATGTGACCTCACTATATTACTATAGTCTGGGGGGAATGTTACCTCACTATATTACTATAGTCTGGTGGGAATGTGACCTCACTATATTACTATAGTCTGGGGGGAATGTGACCTCACTATATTACTATAGTCTGGGGGGGATGTTACCTCACTATATTATGTCAGTGGAAAGTGGGCATAAAGCCATACCATACCATCATGTAGACCTGTAAACCTTCTGCATAAATGTTGTGAATACCTGTATGAAAGCTAAGGCTTACTGTCCAGAAAGGTCTTTAAACTTCAGTTTTACTTTATATAAAGATATGATATCAAATGAGTTTTTTCACCTTCTTATAGTCAGCTGCAATTTTAAGCTTGGAAACATGACTCAGCAGGTCTCAGAGACTGGAATATAACCAAGGGGATCTCAAACTTTTCACACCATCACTTGAGATTTAACCATAAAAACAAACCCTGCAGCATGACAAAATGCATGCCACAAATTTCTGAGGGGCAGGAGGGGAGCTTTTAATCAAAACCACTAGACTGCATTTTCCTTAACTTCAAAAATGGCTTTAGACAAGTGTTTCTTTTTTGGTTTTTCAGCTATTTCAACCAATCATCATCTGGTTATACCATACTAAAATTAACAAACGATTTCAGTGCGGATTAGACTTTCTTTAATGAACTCAAGTTGAAAATGAAATATGGTCATTTGAAACCCAGCCTGTGTCTCTATAATCTACAAGCGTAATATCAAACTTTCTGTTAAACAAGTGGACAACCTGTACCCTTCTGTCGAAACATGGATTGATAAGTGAGTTTGTGAACTCTTAAAGATGCCAGTCAGTGATGTGATATATACAGTATGACTTCTTCACAGGTGGTTCTCTCTTGTCCCAGAGGCTGTGGTGAGTTATAGGTGGGTCAAGTGATTGACACAGAATGAGAACCATACCAGGTGTCAGATTGACACTTGTTTACAATCTATAAACTATAGCCAAATAGGAAGAGAGAAGTTGTGTGCATTCCAAAGAGCTGCAATTCAAATTCTCCTAGGTTAGTTTATGACATCCTCCAGACGTTGTTATGTACCCACTAGTAGCATTTTCACTGTTGTGCTTCCCGAATGCCCTATTGATCAATGCAGAACATGCTCATTAGTATACATTGTGTAGTTCAAGTAGATCTTTGCATGGGATGATAAATGCTTAGAGGGTAGTCATTATTACAAAAATAACAAAAAAGGCCAAACCAGCCGCTCCTGCTGTGGAACGTTAGATTTGTCCAGCAGTTGGCCATCAGATACAGTGGTGTAAGTACTACTATTGAGGAATACTGATGAGAATTTGTTGTGATTGATGTCCCCATCCCCCTCATTTATACAATTGTGCATCATGCATCATGACAGAAAATAAGGATATAGAATTTGACACAATTAATTTCAACTGAAAGGTAGGAGATAGGAAGATCCCAATAAGTGTGGCTGGGCTGCTTTTTTTTTCTTATATGTCTAACAGGATATAAGGAAAATGGGTTGTGCTGTGACACGTACACTCACATATGCAGAAACACACACACACACACACACACACACACACACACACACACACACACACACAGTCTGTGACTGTGGTGCTCTTTTGCCTCCCCAGTCCCTATAGATGAACTAGTCTGATGGAGATCGTCAGGGCAAATTATTTATGACCTACTGTTACACAAAAAAGAAGGAAAAGATACACTTGGCCAGCTAAAAGGCTGTGGGACTGTGTTACGCTGGACAGCGCCACTCAGCACTGCACTCCAGACATTCTGCGATGTATCTCTTCCAAGAAACCTTCACCTCATTCCTGACTCAATTTGACCACATGGTCTCATCAGAGGACAGTCCTCAGGTTCCGGAGGGGGAGTGTTTCGATTTTTCAATGTTGACCGTCCAGTCCAGGGGTACGCCTCTGTGTGCATGCTGGTCTTTGTTCAAATCAATTCTTCTGGCTTAATGTTCTAAATGGTGGTATTATCCAATACTTGTTTGCTCCTATGTCATACCACAGTAAAAATATTTCACCAATGATACATAGTAAAATGTACTGTTAGTGTTAAATTAACTCTTAGGGCCTGATTTACTAAGACCTTTAACACATGCAAAACCTTTTAGCACACGCAAAATGAATAAAATGACCAATGATTGGTCATGTTATTGGTTTTGTGAGTGCTAAAAGGTTTTGCACATGCTGAAGGTCTTAGTAAATCAGGCCCTTCGTTTATTTGAGTCCAATATGGCCAGAGTGGACGCATATAAACGATGTTAGAGTTGAATTAACACTGGACATTTTACTGGGCACATGTGTAGCCTGCATCAGTAGCTTATGTCTTTATGAAATATGTCAGATGAAAGATAATTGATTGGCTAATTAAATAATTAAGGGCAGAAATTAGCCAAACAGCCCACTGAGCACTAGACGTCAAATAGACGTTCGGTTTCTATTTCAACCTCTTTTAGACCGTCTACATCCGGTCTAAATCTAGACTAGGTTATTTAATCCATACATTCCATAAATATAAATTAAAAAAAACAACTGCAAGATGCACAACTGAACTACTTATATTGGGGGAAAATAATTGTACTTGCAAATTATCAATTTACAGTAACGTCTATAGATAGATCAATTTTAGCCGAGAATTAGACGTCTAAGTGTAGCCCAGATATCAACTATTGATTTTCATTATTATTATTTGTTTTTTTGTTTTTTATATATTTGTGTGCTGTAAAATGCACAACTGAACTCCAAATATTAGGGGAAAATAATTTTACTTGCAAATGATCAATTTACAGTAACGTCTATAAATAGATAAATTTTAGCCGAGAAGTAGACGTCTAAGTGTAGCCCAGATATCAACTAGGCTATTGATTTTCATTATTATTGTTTGTTTTTATATATTCGTGTGCTGTAAGACGCACAATTGAACTACAAATATTGGGGGGAAATAATTATACTTGCAAATGATCAATTTACAGTAACGTCTATAAATAGATCAATTTTAGCCGAGAAGTAGACGTCTAAGTGTAGCCCTGGTATCAACTACTGATTTGTATTATTATTTTTTTTTATATATATATTCGTGTGCTGTAAGATGCACAACTGAACTCCAAATATTGGGGGAAAATAATTTTAATTATAAATGATCATTTTACAATATTGTATATAAATAGATCAATTTTAGCCAAGATTTAAACGTCTAAGTTTAGACCACGTATCAACCATAGACTATTATTATAAAAATAATAATTAAATTTTTTTTTTTTTTGGAGTCGTGTGGAAAGCCAGCATTTTGAAATGATCTTGTTTATGGCCTTTAAAATAAGTCCATATTTTGATATATTTATAAACTGCAAAATAACGTGAAGAACAACGTAGCAGCACGCATGCGCGCAGAGTTGCCTGACACATGTGAGAAGGACCGTCGAGCATCGAGCGAAGCAGAGAGAAGGTGAGTGAATAAAATAACTAAATCACCTGTGAGACAGCTTCAAACGAGACATTGATGGATATTGAAAGTTTATTGTTGAGTTTCTAATTGCTTTTTGTGCACGTACTGGAGCAGCCAGCTATCATTTACCAGCTACCACATGCTAGCCTGCTAGCCTACCAACACGCCGACGCTAGCTATGCTAAAGGGCTAACGCGTTAGCCCTATTAATATAATCAGCGATTGCCACGCCAAGTAAAAATTTTTTTTTTTTTTTATAAAACGTGTCGCGACCTGGTCATGAGTATGATAGGGGTGGGTATGGGGTGCCAAATGTAAAGTAAAACACAACACGTTTTTCCTGTGTTTTTTTCTCAGATTTAGCATAAATGTGGCATTTTCCTAAGATTTATGCTAAATGTGAGTTTTTTTTCCAAGATTTTACAGACATGCTAAATAAACCTTTTAGTTGATATTTTCAGATTTAATTGATAAATCTCAAATAAGCATTTCCTAAATATATAACTTAAATGTTAAATCTGAGTTTTCAAAAATAAATATTTAAAAAAATAAATATTTATTTATATCTTAAATCTTGCGTTGTAAAATAAATATTTATTTATATCTTAAATCTTGCGTTGTAAAATAAATATTTATTTATATCTTAAATCTTGCGTTGTAAAATAAATATTTATTTATATCTTAAATCTTGCGTTGTAAAATAAATATTTATTTATATCTTAAATCTTGCGTTGTAAAATAAATATTTATTTATATCTTAAATCTTGCGTTTTTATAAAACCAAGATTTAACATTTAAATAAATATTTATTTATATCTTAAATCTTGCGTTGTAAAATAAATATTTATTTATATCTTAAATCTTGCATTTTTATAAAAACCAAGATTTAACATTTAAATAAATATTTATTTATATCTTAAATCTTGCGTTCTAAAATAAATATTTATTTATATCTTAAATCTTGCGTTTTTATAAAAACCAAGATTTAACATTTAAATAAATATTTATTTATATCTTAAATCTTGCGTTCTAAAATAAATATTTAGAAAAAAATAAATATTTATTTATATCTTAAATCTTGCGTTTGTAAATTCAACATTTAGCTAAATCTAAATCTTTAGTTTAAATCTTTTGAAAGATATACTAATTAACCCCGCCCCTTGGTGACTGGTATCCAATGGAGGGAGGAGGGGAAATAGCTGGCTTTAGTGATGGGGGTAATTGAGGGTCTTCTAGCGAAGTGTGAAACTTGACGTTAATTTCTATATGAATTCCTGTTTGACACACATTATTTACATAACCTACACACAGATAGCATCTGTATGATGTCCAGAGAACTAACTAGATAGCATAGGCTACATTTTGGGCATATTGGCGTTTCCTTGACTGATTTCTTATGGTGAAGTTGAATATTGACAGCCAGCCAAGCCAAACAACAAACTTGCAGCTTGATTCAATAGATGGTTAGTGACCTAGCTCGCTAACCTGTCTGTCGGTAATGTCATAAAATAGCAGGATTCTTGAAACAAACTCGAAACATTAAAACTACCGTTTGCACTTAGGTCGCTAGCTAACGTTACTTGAGATAGGAAGCGAATTGACGTTGACAAACTGCATGGGGGCCAGCAGTCTGACACGACTGGCTAATATAGTCGCGAGTGTCTGGCTAGGAAGGGGTTCGCCTACTAATGTTATTACACATTGATATGGTTACAATTGCCTAGAAATACAGACAATACTTCTGCAAACCTTGCGTCTCCGTCAAGCTAATACGGGACTCGGTTTGTTCCGTATTTTATCTTCTACTGAAGTTTCTCAACAGGGGCACCAGAGGGCACTGGTGGACTTTAAGAGATGCTCATGCTGGGAGACAAAAAAGAAAGGTCGAGAGGTGGGCTATCGTGTTATAGAATTCATAGAATTTTTATTTTGAAAAACTGTACAGTCCATGTGTGTCAAATGATGTAGGCACCATGTGCCTCAGTAGGTCACTATAGCAGAAATCGCAGAACTTTCATAAACATTCTATTGTCGCGCTACATATACACTGTGGTCGTTGTCGTTCGCAAAAAGTATAAAGGCATTCCAGCGACAGTTTACACTCAGGGGACAATGGAGGAAGAAGCAGCTTTAATAGGTTAGCCTACATCTCATTATGACTTCTGCTTTACCCCTTTTTTGTCGAGGCCTCTGAAATAAAGTTTATAAATATCCATTTCGAGGACACCGTATATTGTTTGGAATGTCATTCACTGCGTCTTTCATACACTTGTAGGACGAGGTAGCAAATAAAACGTTTGTAATTAAACCTCAACATTACATTACAGTCATTTAGCAGACGCTTTTATCCAAAGCGACATACAATAAGTGCATACAGAAACGTCACTACAGAACAGATAAGACAAAGCCACTGTCCTTCCCATAACGTAGCAGCTATCCCTAGCAATGAACGTTGAATGTAGTTCACGGTAAAGCTGTGGGTAAATCAGCTATACTACACTTCTATTCTAAATACTATTATATAGGGCTATAACATATAACATTGATGCAACTCATATTAAACGTTATTTAGTAGGAAAAGCACGCGGGGCATAGCCTACGTTAGGTATGTAAATAGCTAGCTACAAGACGGGACTCATTGGGGGAGCAGCCTACAATTCCCACCTTCTCAGAGTCCCTTATAGGCTAAATGCTATAAACTTTAAGACAAAATATTTCAGCGAATGACATAGGCTAGTAGGTGCGTTACTCTAAAAATGTGTAGTCTTTTCCCCCCACTCCAAAAGTGACGTGGTTTATATAAATTTATCTGAAACGCAAAGAAAATGTTGTTATTGTTACATTTTTTTGGAATACCCAATAAAAGATCATTTTTTCTCCACTCGAAGCACGACCTGTGGGAGGCGAGGAACATCAAAGTCCTACCAAAAGAAACAACAATAGACATGGTCACTCTTCGGAAGAGAATACAAAACCTCCGCAGGGACGGCGTTATGGTGGACCTCAATAAATATAACAGACTGACAAAAGAGAAATGTGGGGGGGGGGGGGGGGGGGGGGGGGGGGCGGCGGGGTGGGGCGGGCACGTGGACGACTGGAAAAAAACTTGATCATGTAGTCCACCCTCTAAAGACACACACAACCACATTTTTACCGTTTTCATGGAAATGGAATAAATGACAATGTATTACATTTCAATCGGAATTCAATAGTGTTTATTGTATTATTACACTTTATTATGATCATCATTATTATAGCTTGATGTAGGGACAGTGACCTTTTTTTTAACTAAAGGAATAAACTATAAAAGCACAGTAAAACGAATAGCATACATAATAAAAGCACAATAAAATAAAAGGACAAATATAGGACATTGAATTATTATTATTATTAATTATTATTATTATTGTTTTATATTAATAACCACGTTCTGCACTTCTACACGTTCTACACATTTTTATAGGCTACCGCGTAATTATTGTGGGAGCCGCTAGGCTAACTAAAATGTTATAATACTGGCAAACATCCAAAAATGCGACCCAGACGATATAAAATCGCTAAACATTAAAACAAGCAAAATGACGGTGACATTGTTTTTCAACTCTATCCTTCACGTTGACAGATTATGATTTACTCTTGCAAACCACCGGTCCACAAAATGGTCATAGCAACAAATTAAAGTAGACTAACCCTTGTCAAATTAAATATTTACTTGCAATTGTGATTCATGAATTCTGAAAAAGAGCATGCGGTGTGAGGAATGTCAGAAAGACAAAGAAAAACGAGAGAAATCGTTAATAACTGGCAGTGGCGCCCCCCAGCTTTACGCAGAGTACGCAGTCTGCGTACCTTCGCAACAACAGCAAAATTAGTATTTCCATTAAAACTGACGTGAATTGTCAAAGTCTTTCCGTCTCTGTTTCTACGATGTTGAGGAATGATATTTGCTTATTGTCTTCGTTGTATTGCCTGGTTATTGTATTTTCCAAGTTTTGCTTATTTCAAACATTTGAAAGTGATTGGAAGACACAGTTGAAAAGTGATTGGAGGACCACCTTTTTCTTTAGACCCGGGAAAAAGTTTAGAGTTGCCTTTAATGTCAAGTCAAGATAACTAACTTAAACGAATAGCTACAGTAATTGACGTTAGCCAAATATGTCAAAGTAAAGAAAGCAGCTCAGCATTGTGGAACTGCTGAGTCCTGAAAAAGAATGAAAATAACAATTCGGAGAATCAGCTTTCGGAGAAACCAGTCCTCAGCTGAGGATGAGTTAGCCCCACCGGGAGACGATCACCAAAATGTTCTTTTATTTGCAGTGACTTGCTCTTGCTCTCTCTAACACACACACAATTGGCGTGCATATAATATTTTATTAGAAATTTAAGGCAGTGAATACATTTTGTTGAGCATGTTCGATAGTTACATTGACTTGTCAGAAGTGTTTTCATTGTGTTTAACATTAACTGTGCTGTAAGTCGCGTAACAGCTTGTTGCGCGCAACATTTCCATTCTATTGTGAGGTCTCTCCGGTTTTCCTGATGAAATATCAGGCTACTGTAAGTCACGTAACATCTTTTTGCGCGCAACATTTCCATTCTATTTTGAAGTACGTCTCTCCGGTTTTGCTGATGAAAGATCAGACTTTAACGTAGGCTAGGCCTACTCCTACGTTAGAACTTCTTGTAATATGCGACCTTATGAGTGCAAAATATATCGGTAAATTACGTTGTAAAGTTAGTCCTAAGTAGTGGCTTTGTTTTCAAGTAGCCTATTGCTTGGCCTACTCTGTTGCGTACCCCGGGAAGAAATCCTGCGGGCGCCCCTGTTCATTTGAATTACACTACTCACAAAAAGTTAGGGATATTTGGCTTTCGGGTGAAATTTATGGAAAATGTAAGTTCACGCTACAGTGATATTATACGTATCATGAAAGTAGGGCATTTAAGTAGAAGCATGCAATGGTGATTTCCTCATCTCAAACAATTTATTGAAACAAAAGCCAACAACAGTGGTGGGTATACCACAACAAAAATGTCAATGTCTCAATAACTTGTCATGTGCCCTTGAGCATCAATTACAGCTTGACAACGACGTCTCATGCTGTTCACAAGTCGACTTATTGTCTGCTGAGGCATGGCATCCCACTCTTCTTGAAGGGCGGCCCTCAGGTCATTGAGGTTCTGGGGTACAGAGTTACGAGCCTCTACACGGTGAGTCAGCTGATCCCATAGGTTTTCTATGGGATTCAGGTCTGGAGAAAGTGCAGGCCACTCCATTTGAGGTACCCCAGTCTCCAGCAGCCTTTCCCTAATGATGCGACCTCGATGAGCTGGAGCATTGTCGTCCATGAAGATGAAATTAGGCCTGTGTTGTTCATGCAGGGGCACAATGACTGGATTAATGATGTTATTCAGGTAGTATGGGCTTGTCACTGTACCATTCACAAAGTGTAGGGCAGTTCTGTATTGACTAGACACACCTGCCCACACTGTAACACCGCCACCACCAAAGGGTCGTCTGGTGACAACAGTGGCTGATGCATAGCGCTCTCCTTGACGTCTCCAACATCGTTGGCGGCCATCATTTCTGCTCAACGTGAATCAACTTTCATCAGAGAACAGCACTGAGGCCCACTGGTCCCTCGTCCAGCGTAAATGCTCCCTGGCCCATGCAAGACGATGACGCCTGTGCCTGGTGGTGTGGTCAGGTACCCTTGCAGGTCGTCTAGCACGCAGACCACGCTGATGTGAACGGTTTCGAATGGTCTGACGTGACACTTGGGTGCCTCTCACCTCCCTTAAATGTGCCTGGAGTTGAGTGGCATTCATCATCCGGTTCCGCAGGGCACTGTTCACAATGAAGCGGTCATCAGTGTGGGATGTGGCCAAAGGACGTCCACTTCTATGCCTTTCTGTGACTCTTCCAGTCTCTCTGTATCTCTGTTGCAACCTGCTGATGACACTGTGACACTCTAAGCTCAGTGGCCACTTCCTTCTGAGAACATCCTGTTTGAAGCCTCGCAATGGCGAGGTACTGTTGATCAATTGTTAGGTGTCGTCTTGGTCTCATGATGTCAAAATGTGAACAGCATGATGAAGAGGACTGTTTAAATACCAATTCTAATTGAACCAGGAAATTTATTAGTCGATTCATGGATCAAACACCTGTTGTGAATTTTGCCGTTCAGCTCCTTGTTAGAGAACAGCAAGTTGTGCAAAAAGTACTGAAACATTGAATAGTTGGACATGTGCATTCAAAAGTTTAGAGAAGGTCAAATTAATTTCACCTGTAAAGGTTATAGTGCATTTTAGGTTCATCCTGAAATTTCACCCGAAAGCCGAATATCCCTAACTTTTTGTGAGTAGTGTATGTCATGGTTTTTGCGCGCATCGTACGTTAACGAAATGCAATCGCCGATTTGCATTTTCATTTGAATTTTGGCGCGGATATGCTTCCATAACCAGCTAGTTCTATTAGATCTCATTACAGTATATTACCATCCATCCCACCCTTAGTTTAAACCGGGTCGGCCAGCGAAGGATGGGTCCCCCCCCTCTCTAGCCAGGTTCCTTCCGAGATTTATTCCCATTGGGGAGTTTTTCTCGCCACTGTTGAGTGCTTTTTCTTCCCACCGGGGAGTTTTTTTATTTTTTATACCTCGTTTTGCTGGCTGGGTTTTTTTTGTGCTCAATTTTCCTTCTGTTTCTCTGTGCAGCGTCTTTGTGACAGTTCTCTGTAAAAAGCGCTATACAAATACAATTGAATTGAATTGAACAGTTGTGGATCTCAAATATTATTCTTATTTCATAATTTCAATGCAGAATGATTAAGAGGGCTTCACCGATGAGATGCATTGCTATGCTACCTCCAAACACCTGTCTGAAAGATCAGAAACACTTCAGGAGGCAGGCGTGGATGTGTCGGTGACTATGGACAGAACACTGGAGAGCGGTTACAATCCTTCTGTGCGAGCTGTGAGCTCGCAGACCTCGCACCTCGCAGCTCACTGGCAGCTCCCACCTCGCAAGCTGGCAGCTTCTAGCAGCTAGCGATAATACCAGTTATTAACGATTTCTCTCGTTTTTCTTTGTCTTTCTGACATTCCTCACACCGCATGCTCTTTTTCAGAATTCATGAATCACAATTGCAAGTAAATATTTAATTTGACAAGGGTTAGTCTACTTTAATTTGTTGCTATGACCATTTTGTGGACCGGTGGTTTGCAAGAGTAAATCATAATCTGTCAACGTGAAGGATAGAGTTGAAAAACAATGTCACCGTCATTTTGCTTGTTTTAATGTTTAGCGATTTTATATCGTCTGCGTCGCATTTTTGCATGTTTGTCAGTATTATAACATTTTAGTTAGCCTAGCGGCTCCCACAATAATTACGCGGTAGCCTATAAAATACAAAGTGCAGAACGTGGTTATTAATATAAAACAATAATAATAATAATAATAATAATAATAATAATAATTCAATGTCCTATATTTGTCCTTTTATTTTATTGTGCTTTTATTATGTATGCTATTCGTTTTACTGTGCTTTTATAGTTTATTCCTATAGTAAAAAAAAGGTCACTGTCCCTACATCAAGCTATAATAATGATGATCATAATAAAGTGTAATAATACAATAAACACTATTGAATTCCGATTGAAATGTAATACATTGTCATTTATTTCATTTCCATGAAAACGGTAAAATGTGGTTGTGTGTGTCTTTAGAGGGTGGACTACATGATCAAGTTTTTTTCCAGTCGTCCACGTCCCCCCCCCCATTTCTCTTTTGTCAGTCTTTTATATTTATTGAGGTCCACCATAACGCCGTCCCTGCGGAGGTTTTGTATTCTCTTCCGAAGAGTGACCAGGTCTATTGTTGTTTCTTTTGGTAGACTTTGATGTTCCTCGCCTCCCACAGGTCGTGCTTCGAGTGGAGAAAAAATTATCTTTTATTGGGTATTCCAAAAAAATGTAACAATAACAACATTTTCTTTGCGTTTCAGATAAATTTATATAAACCACGTCACTTTTGGAGTGGGGGAAAAGACTACACATTTTTAGAGTAACGCACCTACTAGCCTATGTCATTCGCTGAAATATTTTGTCTTAAAGTTTATAGCATTTAGCCTATAAGGGACTCTGGGAAGGTGGGAATTGTAGGCTGCTCCCCCAATGAGTCCCGTCTTCTAGCTAGCTATTTACATACCTAACGTAGGCTATGCCCGCGTGCTTTTCCTACTAAATAACGTTTAATATGAGTTGCATCAATGTTATATGTTATAGCCCTATATAATAGTATTTAGAATAGAAGTGTAGTATAGCTGATTTACCCACAGCTTACCGTGAACTACATTCAACGTTCATTGCTAGGGATAGCTGCTACGTTATGGGAAGGACGTGCTTTGTCTTATCTGTTCTGTAGTGACGTTTCTGTATGCACTTATTGTATGTCGCTTTGGATAAAAGCTGTAATGTAATGTTGAGGTTTAATTACAAACGTTTTATTTGCTACCTCGTTCAAAACCCACATCCTACAAGTGTATGAAAGACGGAGTGAATGACATTCCAAACAATATACGGTGCCCTCGAAATGGATATTTATAAACTTTATTTCAGAGGCCTCCGACAAAAAAGGGGTAAAGCAGAAGTCATAATGAGATGTAGGCTAACCTATTAAAGCTGCTTCTTCCTCCATTGTCCCGAGTGTAAACTGTCGCTGGAATGCCTTTATACTTTTTGCGAACGACAACGACCACAGTGTATATGTAGCGCGACAATAGAATGTTTATGAAAGTTCTGCGATTTCTGCTATAGTGACCTACTGAGGCACATGGTGCCTACATCATTTGACACACATGGACTGTACAGTTTTTCAAAATAAAAATTCTATGAATTCTATAACACGATAGCCCACCTCTCGACCTTTCTTTTTTGTCTCCCAGCATGAGCATCTCTTAAAGTCCACCAGTGCCCTCTGGTGCCCCTGTTGAGAAACTTCAGTAGAAGATAAAATACGGAACAAACCGAGTCCTGTATTAGCTTGACGGAGACGCAAGGTTTGCAGAAGTATTGTCTGTATTTCTAGGCAATTGTAACCATATCAATGTGTAATAACATTAGTAGGCGAACCCCTTCCTAGCCAGACACTCGCGACTATATTAGCCAGTCGTGTCAGACTGCTGGCCCCCATGCAGTTTGTCAACGTCAATTCGCTTCCTATCTCAAGTAACGTTAGCTAGCGACCTAAGTGCAAACGGTAGTTTTAATGTTTCGAGTTTGTTTCAAGAATCCTGCTATTTTATGACATTACCGACAGACAGGTTAGCGAGCTAGGTCACTAACCATCTATTGAATCAAGCTGCGAGTTTGTTGTTTGGCTTGGCTGGCTGTCAATATTCAACTTCACCATAAGAAATCAGTCAAGGAAACGCCAATATGCCCAAAATGTAGCCTATGCTATCTAGTTAGTTCTCTGGACATCATACAGATGCTATCTGTGTGTAGGTTATGTAAATAATGTGTGTCAAACAGGAATTCATATAGAAATTAACGTCAAGTTTCACACTTCGCTAGAAGACCCTCAATTACCCCCATCACTAAAGCCAGCTATTTCCCCTCCTCCCTCCATTGGATACCAGTCACCAAGGGGCGGGGTTAATTAGTATATCTTTCAAAAGATTTAAACTAAAGATTTAGATTTAGCTAAATGTTGAATTTACAAACGCAAGATTTAAGATATAAATAAATATTTATTTTTTTCTAAATATTTATTTTAGAACGCAAGATTTAAGATATAAATAAATATTTATTTAAATGTTAAATCTTGGTTTTTATAAAAACGCAAGATTTAAGATATAAATAAATATTTATTTTAGAACGCAAGATTTAAGATATAAATAAATATTTATTTAAATGTTAAATCTTGGTTTTTATAAAAACGCAAGATTTAAGATATGAATAAATATTTATTTTACAACGCAAGATTTAAGATATAAATAAATATTTATTTAAATGTTAAATCTTGGTTTTATAAAAACGCAAGATTTAAGATATAAATAAATATTTATTTTACAACGCAAGATTTAAGATATAAATAAATATTTATTTTACAACGCAAGATTTAAGATATAAATAAATATTTATTTTACAACGCAAGATTTAAGATATAAATAAATATTTATTTTACAACGCAAGATTTAAGATATAAATAAATATTTATTTTACAACGCAAGATTTAAGATATAAATAAATATTTATTTTTTAAAATATTTATTTTTGAAAACTCAGATTTAACATTTAAGTTATATATTTAGGAAATGCTTATTTGAGATTTATCAATTAAATCTGAAAATATCAACTAAAAGGTTTATTTAGCATGTCTGTAAAATCTTGGAAAAAAAACTCACATTTAGCATAAATCTTAGGAAAATGCCACATTTATGCTAAATCTGAGAAAAAAACACAGGAAAAACGTGTTGTGTTTTACTTTACATTTGGCACCCCATAGGTGGGACACAAAATAAATACTATGATTCTCGTATCTTGGCCTCTTGCGATCCAATTATCAATACGCAGAGCCAAATATCGACTTTTTTCGGGGGCGAGAGGGTGAGGGAGCACGCGAGGTCCGCGCACATTACCCTTTAAGCGGAGCAGAGTTCCTACCTCATCTCCAACGCCAGCAATATATAACATTTATTGCATGTACCTTTATCATTAAAGGCTAAAGATTACACACGCGGAGCGTGCTAACCTATGGTGCTAACTGTTAAGGCTAGGTTAGCTGAGCTAGCCGCTAAGCTAAAGTAACTAGCAACTGAGGGATTTAGCGATAAAGTCGCTAAAAGGAGACATACGAGTGCTTGAGTGGAACTAACGTACGTTTAAATGTACAGCAGACATGAAGACTAAAACAACATGATCTGGGTTCATAGCAGAGTTACGCTATCATGATGTATCGTCGGGGAATTGACTTGCAATTCATTGATCGTGATTTAATCACGTTGTGAGAAAATTATTGTAAGGTTATCGTATCGTGAGTTACCCTGTGATTCCCACCCCTAGTGAGGTATGTGTGTATGAGGTCAGGAGCATAATGGTTTTAATAAAAACAAAAATTATTATGTGATATATATCAACAGCATTAGCTTCATGGCAGGTTGACAGACTATGCAGTTGAAAATGTATCTTTGTTTTTTTTTTATTTCAGACTCTTCACCAATGGGCTCATGTCAATTTTCAACCTCCACGGAGGTGGACAACACAGGAAGAAGGCTTTCAAAAGCACTGCTTTTTATTCTGTCATCAATGGTAAAAAGAACCATTTACATGGCTAGTTAATTGATGATTGCTTATTCACATTCTACATGTGTACAACATGTACAGTAATTAATTAGTCTTGACTATACAGTGAGCTATGAAATGGCTCCTCTGTCTTGGAGTTAATATTTGTCATTGTTTAAATTTCAGATGCCGTTCAGAAGAGATATAGAGACGCTACACAAGAGGTTGTGAACAGCGCCATATCACAGCACTTTAAGCAAGCGCCTGGTCGAAGTGGTGGAGGGGGATATAAGACGAAATAGGTTGTGGTGTTTGTTGTGCTAGTATTTTTCATCAGCACTTTATCCATTCAATGTTGTTTACATTTTGCACTTTTGTTCATTGAGTTTTCATGTGTATTTAAGAAGTTCCAAAATTAAAGATTATTGTATAAAGCTTTGGTATGTTTGTATTGGTTGAAATATGACAGAAAAGTGTGTTGTGATTGAAATTACATTTTGCACTGACAGTATTAGGATATGTACAATATTTAATGTAACAAATAGTTATTACTATCCAGTGGAACAACTGAAAAGCATGACATTAACTTTATGCTGAAACCTGTTAAAAAGATCCAGAAAAGTGACAACCAAAGTAAATTGAGAACATTGTGAAAGGCCTACATTACCAGGATCAAGGTAAGGATTATTTTAGGAACAATGTTACCTTAATTTAGTTTTTCATTATGAAATTTAAATTCTAAAAATGGGTGATATTTGATATAAAATTAAAGTTTGGTAGACTTTAAAACCATAGACGTCGAATAGACGTTGAAAAGACGTCTAGGTGACGTTTAGACGGCAAAAAAACTTTCACTTTTCAACCAAATTTAAACCGGAACAGCTCGTCACCATTTAGACGTCTTTTAAACGTCTAATAGACTAAAACATGCTAACAGCTTAGACGTCTATTAGACGTCATTTCAACGTCTAGATTTAAACATCTAGACGTTGAATAGACGTTGAAAAGACGTCTAGGTGACGTTTAGACGTCAAAAAAACTTTCACTTTTCAACCAAATTTAGACCGGTTTTAGCCTAGACGTCTAGTCACTATTTAGACGTCTTTTAAACGTCTAATAGACGTCAAAATGCTCAGTGGGAGATTGGCCCTCATCGTGTACCTCTGCACAAATCACTTATGTGGTTCAGACCCGTCTTGTTATGTCCGGGCGGGGGAGAAGGACCCAAATGCAGGCAGGAGTAAGAAAAACCGAAGTTTAATAAAAGGGCAGGGCAGCAATCCGAGGTACAACAGGCAGGGTCGAAAAACCGGGCCGACAGGCAACCAAACAAAACACAGTCCAAAGAGTGGTCAAGGAACAGGCAGGGGTCAAAACCAGGAAGGCACAGCAAAGGTACAAAAACAGAATCCAAAACAGGGTCGCGAGAACACAAGCAGGGGTCAAAACCGGGGAGGCGTAAGCAGAACAAAACAAGGACTGAAAACAAAACAACAGGCAAAAACTAGGGAAACAAAAACTCGGAAACAGATAACAGGGCAGGAACTCGGGACACTCGCAAAAACACAGTAGAAAATCAATAATGAGGAACTCGCAAAGAAACACTGAAATGACAAGGTATATATACACACAGAGGGAGACAGACATAATGGGAATCAGGTGTGTAGAAGCAGGGAGGGGAGATTGCTCACAGGTGAGAACAGTGAGGGTTAACAAGGACCAATAATACAATAACAGGGGAAACGTAAGACACAGACTGGAATGCACATAGACACAATGATAACAAACGGCCTGTGGTTAGCAGGTAAACAAGTGCACAGCTCAGAGGGGAGGCACACGAATGTGGACACGTGCAGAGAATGCAAAATCACAGATAGATACAGGGATAGGATAACGAGGAGGGAAATGACAGCTGCAGGTAGAAACTCAAGATGAATTAGTAATTAGTAATGTTAGTAGTGAACTCTAAAACCCTAATATTAGTAGGTTAGCTGGTTAGTATTATATACACGTTAGTTTGTTAGCAGGTTATTATTAAATCTAGTCTAACAGTTAGTATGATTAGTACATTAGTATTAAATACAAATATTAATAAAGCCAGAAGGAAGAAAACGAGATACAAAATAGAGGAAATGTTCCCAAAATCACCCGAATAGTGTAATGACAAAGACAGGGAGTGGAATCTGAGGAACATGGAACGCGGACTGACAATCGCGAGGGAAATGCAGGAAAAAAAAGGAAGAACTCAGGAAACATAACAAATAAAACATACAGAATTACAGGAACCTAACACGTCTCCCCTCGCCGCTTTCAACATTTCAGCATGACCCATCATTGTTCAAGAAGCTTTGACAGTAAGAATGGGCTTTTGGAAATGTATATACTGTCACGATTCTTACTGTCATGTCAAGTTTTCTTTTCTTTTCTTGTCTTAGTTAGATTTCTTGTTTATGTCACGTATTGTGTTTAGTCTAGTCACGCCACGTTTTATGTTTTATTCTTGTTACGTTTCATTTTCATGTCATGTCACGTTTCATGTTTTATTCTTGTACGATTTATTTTCTAGTCATGTCATGTCACGTTTTATATTTGATTCATGTTACGTTTCCCGTTCATTGTTTAGCATACACCTTTCCGTGTTTTTCCGCAACCTTGCGTTCATGCTGTCTCTCTCTCTCTTGCTGTCGCTCACGCTTTCCTAATTGTTTCATTCTCCCGTGTCTATTTTACTAATCTACTAACGTTAGATCAGGATTGGGTAATACTAACATTCTAACCATGTGTTCATGTTTACCTTACATTTCTCGTGCATGTCATTTACTAATTTACTAACGCTAGGTCAGGATAGGTTTATTACTAACGATTACTAATTATCTTGTTACCTTGTCAGCCCTCCACACCTGATTTCCATTCGCATGCTGCTCTCTAGCTAAGTGTCTGCACCTGTCTACACCTGCATATAAACTCAGTGTTCATGTTGTGTCCTTGTGAAATTGTTGCCTCCTGTTTGTCAGTGCACTTTTGAGCGGTTTTCCAAGCCTGCCTTTTTGTTTACGATCCAAGCCTGTTTATAGCCTTCGGTCTTGACTCTTGCATTGCCTTCGACCCCCGAGCCTGCCTACCATCTGCCTGTACTTCTGCCCCGCTGACAGCTACTCTGGTTACTGGACTTTTGCATGGTGTACCGATTCTGAGACTGCCTTCTCCCTCTGTACTGTACATTGGTTTTGGCTGGATTTTTTGTGTATGAACTTTGCTTGCTTTTTGACCACGCTCATTGGACATTCCTTCATTAAAAGCCCTCACGGGACTATCTGCTACCACTGCTTCTGAGTTGTGCATTTCGGGTCCTACCCTCATGCATCCATCTCATATACGAGGTGTTTATTTTACACGGGGTTTGCTTGTGTGTCGGAGGCCGTGGCAGGGTGCAGGCCTTGTTCCCGTTTTACTGTACATGAGATTTTAATAAAATACTGTTGGTTTTCCTTAAATCCTCTCGGGACTCTTGTAAACATGACCATTTCAGTACACTGGTGAATTGCTTCTGAACTGATTGTCAGTAAAATGAGATTCAAGAGTGCTGAGCGTTGGGATTGTTTCTGCTGCTCACACGTCTAAAAATTCAAGACCTGTTATCTGAAGACTCAAGTCTATTTTTCTCTAGGAGGGAGAAAGATTTTCTTTCGGTCTCTAGGCATTTCAGGGTCTCATAGTCGGGCACCTGTCCTGTCTTTCTACCCCATAGCCTCTTTCTGTGAGGGGATACATCAGTTTTGTGTACTGTCACCGAGTAACCAACAAGACTTTGGAGCTGACAAATAGGAAGCAAGCCACAATGTGCAAAGCATGGGATTTATAGGGGAACCTTGTCTCCCCACATTTTAACCAGCAAGGTTTATTGAGAATATAGATATGTTTTATTTTTAAATTATAAAATTTCACCTGACAATATATGGGAATTTAAGAGATTTGGTTATGGTAGACATGAAATTCATAAAGTTATTCAAAAACCAAAATAATTTTCATATGAAACTGAAAAAATGTGTGTTTTACAGAGCCAAAGTGTTTTCTAAGGTGCATACCAACAGGGCCATTATGTAGTGTGGGCAGGAGTGGTGAGCCTGTTAGCAAATGCACAGCTTTATAAAGCTGAGCAGCAGGTGGACAGAGGACAGTGGGACTGGTCTGAAACCCTGTGCATACAGCTCTTGCTTTATGAGTTCTGTTCCTGGGTCTATGGTTTGGGACCTCTGTGGACACCGATATTGTTCCTTGTCTTGTGTAGCCCTCTGACAGGATTAGCTTTCTGAATCGTGTGCATCAAAAATACCAACAGAGATGCGCATCCATAAAATGTCAAGGGACTGCCATTAACTCCTCCCTATGGAGAAATAGAATTGAGTCTTCAAACTGCGTTAAAGACGGACTCCCACAATCTACTCTCTCAGAAACACATAGGCTATGCACAATGCACATGAACTGCACTGTAAAATGATATCGTTCCTTTAGAAAGCAAATGTTGCACACGCAGTCTGCTCTTGCAAAGTATAGCGTTTTAAAATTCAACTTAGCAAATTTGTCAAAATTAAAAAATTTAAAATAATCTTAATCTTGAATAAAGTATTCTGCAACATCTGGATTTCAGCATTGCATTGAACCTAAATGAAGGACACAAAGACTTTAGTTAAATATTTTGTTAAATATTTGAGAAACTTGAATAAATAATACCTCATCGTTTGCATGTCGGATAGAACATACAATTGATTCCTAAAAACGGGAAAAAAAGAAAAAAAAGTTAAGACCAGCAGTAAGAAATAACCCTAGTTCAACACCACAACATAAAAAGCTAGTGACATTATTGAGTGGCTCTCTGCGCGAACATGTTGCGTCCAAACCCTCCAACAGGTTTACCAAACGTAGTGAAGTACAGTATTCATCCAAAAAATACGTCCCGTTGTTGGTAGTGATTAAATATAAAAGATCGTTTTATTACAAAATAACCAACGATGCTATCGAGTGAATTAAAATTCCATAGGTTTTGGGAGGTGAAGAGGATTTTAATGTGTTGCATAAAAAACGAAACAACAAAAAATAAATATTCAGGTATCCCCGTGAACAAATAAAGCTGGATCATCTGACGCCTCCGGTAGCATTGGGCACTTCATGGTTTCAACGGTGTTGTTGCTGCGTTGCCTAGCCCCTTTCCGTATGTATGGACTGTGCTCGAAGAAAAAAAAGCCACGCTACTATATTGTAGCCTACCTTTGTGCATTGGCAGTTGCAGGGAACTGATAGCAAATATCCAGACTCCGTCGTTTCCCGTTCTCCTTGCCCTCGTCTTCAATCACCTGAATTTAAACGCACCAGTGCAGGATTTTTAGTTTTGCTTCTCAAGCATAATGTATAACTCGGGATAACTCAACATTAGAAGAAAGAAAGAAAGCTAGAATATGACCAGAGTGCACGCGTCTGCGCTTGCATGCGATCGGGAATGGCGCTCGTATATTTTTCAAGAAAGAATGCTTGGATGAATAGAGAAAACCTGAAACGTGCGGGGAAGGAACGCAGCAGTTCGGAAACGGAGCACCACAAAGAAGAAAAGCACAGAAGGATAGAGTGGGTCGGTGATGTGAGGAAGAGAAATGGCCCTGATCAATAATATATCGTCATAAGTTGGTCTGTCATTCTGGTTCACTGGGTGCTGTTCAGGACCTATTCCGCTTAACTGAAGACAGGAGAAGAAATTACATGGTTTTCAATGAAGGTCTGTTAAAATTCAAGTATGCAACCTTAGAGGTTTCTGAAAAACTTTTTTTCCATTTGTTTACTGCCTTCCCCTAAAATATACTCGTTTCTTGGAATTGATAATATTTTGTTAATTTAACAGTTAATCTTTATTGTCGTGGTTACTCAGTGGCTTATAACCCGGAGCTTATAACCCCCTTTTTTTTTGTTATTAACGCTCTTATTAACCATTTGAATGATGACGACTATAGAATCTGACAGTGACAGGGGAATATCGGGCAGCACTTTTGAAAAAAGCCCCAGGGTTCCCGGTCGCAATGGTTATGTGAAAACATGTGTTACTACTCTGGCCCAGGACCCGAACTGCGGACCGTGGGTGAAACTGATGTTCACTAAAATATGGAGCTACAAAAGACTCTCGTCTGCGGTATGCGTGGGGTCGCTTTCGGTTTTCCTCGCTCTGGTGGTTAAATTTGTAGACTGGGAAATCGAGCACAACCCCAGCAGCAGCAGTAGTAGTAGCAGCAGCAGCAGCAGCAGCAACAGCAATAACAGACGGCCCGGGTCTCCGATTCATTTCGCGTCAGGCTGCACGGGGGAGCTATTGCTAACTTGGTGGAATTTGGTTTCTCCAGTCTTCACCCTCTTATGTGCCTTCTTCTGGGTCGGCTTATATCTGGTCCGCTGTGGAGTCCTTATTAAAACAACGCTTTTTCTGTTAACCGCGTGCCATTTGGGCGAAGCGGCGGCACAGTATCTCTTGTATGGGGCGGATGAATTACTCTCATTCACTGCGACCGTGGTGGTGCTCGCGTGCCTGGCAAGCGGGGCACTCATGGTGGTGAGACTCAAGCAGGGAATCTCAGTGATCGTTTTCATCAGCATCGCCAGGACAATCTCGCTCATTTCTTTGAATAAAGTGCGGGCCAACTGGAGACCTTACTTGGCGTACGTGGTCGGAGTACTGGGCATTCTACTGGCGAGGTATGCTGACAAGCTCCTGCCGAACCAAGGGATACACAAGGAGGGTTGTGCCTCCGTGAGTGAAGCGAAGGAAGAGATCCCGGTATTTAAAAGGCGAAGGAGGTCCAGCTCCGTAATATCTTCAGACATGGCACACAGTCAGTCCAACAGCAAGTCACATCGGCGAACCTCGCTGCCATGTATTCAAAGGGACCAGGTAAGAAGTTTTTGTGCCTTTTCCAATTAACTTGACCGACTTCATGGATTGCAGGGGCTGAATTTGATCATTTCCCTGAATGCGAATTGAGGGACGACTTAACATCCGGCCTCAGCAACAAAGTATGGATTTGTCCAGGCTTAAGTGGCACAATTATTATTATTATTATTACAACAACAATAATAATAATAATAAACCATTTATAATTCCGAATTCCAAACATCAAAGCTATTTAGCCAGATCGTTTGGTTTTAGATTTGGAGACCTCAGGTATATTGGCTGCTCTGTAATTTATTTGAATCCACTCTCAGCTTTACTGCTGTAGTGACGTTTCTATTTAATCTCTGCGTTTAACATCATAATTAGCGTTTTTCTCCGTATTTTTTTAAAATTATTATTATTATTATTTTGCAATAATTTATCATTTCCCTACTAGCCTACTTGTACTTCTCTATAGCCACTTGAAAAAAAGTAAGCCCTTTAAGGGGTAGCCTAACTGTAAAAGTCCAGCATATACCGGGCTTGCGAACATATAAAAAAGTTTTACCTGGCAGTGTAGATTCAGAATTTAGCTCGGATTTCAGAAGGTCATCTGTAGCTGTGGATTGATACCGTAGGATAAACATCCAAACATAACACATTGCGCAAGGCGATGTATGCTGTTTCGCGCTACCGTTTCTTCTTGTGCACTGTAGATATTTGGATGAGCATTTGCGCGTAGGCTAGTGTAAATTTCTAAATTATTTACATTTGGGTAAATTGTTATATAGCTTGCCTATATATGAAACCACTGAAAACATAATGTGTTGTGCATTGTTTTTAAAAAGTGGAAAACCTATATACAGACCACATTGCCAAACAATCCTTTATTTTTTCTGTTATAAAAATCACATTCAGCCCTTCATTATCAGTCAATGTTTGGTGCATGAATTCTATTTTACGCTAATGTTTTCTTGTAATTTAAGTTATCACTAAATCTGTTTTGTGTGATTCACACTGGAGAGGAATGTGCTTTTTAAGTATAACTGAAGTTTAAAATGAAAAAAGAAAATAAGAATCAGTGTAAGCTACTCTGCAGCGTATTTACGCACCCCTTTCCTCCTGTACATTAGGCTAATATCTACATTAATGTGCTGTTAATGAAATTGCCCCTTTGGTGTATGTGTGACATTAAGTTTTCCTTAAGATTGCTATTAACTGTTGAACTTTGCTTTTGTTTTCAACAAGAAAACCTTGCGACCATAAAAAACGCGGGCATAGCCTACTCTATTGCTTTGTAGTTCTGCCTTGAACATCAAGATAGTCATGGAACTCATACCAGTATTCAGTCATTGGGCAGAATAATTTTTCTCACTAACTTGATGTGAAGTCCAGCAATGTAGATTTACTGCACCCCGATGTGAAATCAATCGCCACGGTCAGCCTCTCAATGAAAAACAGATTTTCTGGTGGATCAAAGACTTCATTGTGACTCGCTTGTGCTTAGGAAGCTTAGGAATATGTAAGGTTGCAGTGTCTGCTTGGCCATTTAAGATATATTGTTGTATTTTTTATGGATGCTAGTGCTGGAGTGTAGAGATGTATTTTCTGTAAATTCCTCCATACCTGTATTATTTTTACAGAATTGTGGAGCCTAAGTATGTGAACAAAACAAGCTCCATGGTTTATTTATAGGAAAAAGAAATTAAATCTAACCACGAGTAAAGCCCTGCATAGGTGTCTTTTGAAAGGATGTCTTGTGCTGATTTCAAAATTAATGAAAAAAAATAATTGTGACTGGTTAGGCAATGGTGAAACTGCATGTACATAGTAATAGAATGATTTAGGTTTATTTAGATTTATTTTCTTATATTTTTATGTATTTTTACTATTAATATAAGAAAGCTGCAAGCTATTATGCGATTTTAATGGATTGCTGCAGAACATCACACGGGAATATGAAGAAATGAAAACATTTAAAGGAGTGAGAAGTGTACCAAAAACTGACTACCGAACATTTTATATGAAGGAGTTGATGCAGTCTGGCTAAGCTTGGTAAAAAGTAATCTTATACGATGCAATCAGAACTTTGAAAACTGACACGCTGTTACAACTGGAAAGTGCTGTGTGATACATGATGCTAATAAGGAAAAACAGTTTTGACACATTTATTTTGTTTTTTTTTGTTTGGAGAGGAATATTGATGAGTCATGAAATACTATATTTTTATATATATTTTATGATAATATTTCGTAATATATATATTATATATTGCCATGTTCCCCATGACATAAAGAGTTTACGTCGCTATTTTTATTTAGGCTGAATTTTTTACACACATCATAGAATTTGTCTAATTACCACAGCGACACTGTAAACTGGAATTTCAAGTTAAACTTTCATTACTTTCTAAATATTACTTTCATGAATAAACTACTGAGTCCAGATATTACTTTATTATAATATAAAACCCGTTTCATCATAATATAAAATTAAAATGGTTGGGTCATGGTATAGGCACGTATGTTTTTTCATAGTTAAATGATTTTCATTTTAACTATGCATGTTTACTGGGAAAGCTTCTGTAAATAACTATGTGCAGACAAGATGTAATAATGAATAGGATTCATACACACACACACACACATACATACATACGGCACTACTCATTATATCTTTATAATAAATAACATGTTAATATGAAGTCAGGTAGATAATTTTTCATTGAAGTTTTTCTAAACAACTTAGCAGCAGCAACAGCAACAAAAAGCATACGCAAGCATCTCTCAGATTTCAGCTGTTTTACTGCCTTTCCCTTATGTGAACAAGAGCCCTCTAGTGACAGACAGAAAAAACTACAGAAACTCTGAATCAAAGAGCCAGCCATTCATAAATCCTTTCTGCAACAGAGATGTTTTTGCTTTCATATTAAACCTGTCATTTTGTATGCAAAATGCCTTTCAAACAGACAAAAGCTAAACACTTGCTAACAGACCTAATTTTGCCTCGTAGGATTGGTCTTACTTGAACATGAAATATGGGCTCCATGTTATTTTGTGTACTGTACACACAAGAGGTGGGTCTACGGTGTTATTGCTGAATGACCATTGCGTGTCTTATGGGCAGTTGCCCGCCCGGGCTTTTGTCACGTCTTTGTCGTCTCCAAGTGTACGCATGCCAGAGCGTCACCTTTGGCAGTAATTTGTTAGTCATTCTATCCTCCCTAATCCACAGCACTTGCTTACTTATGAAGTTAAGTGCTATGCTTTGTTGGTGTAAGATAAACTGGGGGGGATTGAAATTTGCCCTGATATCCATGTTTGCTGAATTCCTCACAGTGTGTGTTTTCAGTCATGAAATGGAGCACACCGCTGACAGTCCATGGTCTACCTTGCTAAAAAAAAAATCATAAACAAGAGCCTATATTTCCATATATTAGCATGAAGCTGTTTGGCAAATTTCACCTTGTGTTTACTTCAAAGAGGTACCTAAAAATGGCAGGGTTTCTCAGTTGACCCTTCAATGAGGGAAGACAGACCATGAGCAGTTTGAATTGAGTGGTTAATTTCGCTAATGCCGTGCTACAGAGGAATGATTTTGTTCTATAGAGAGTTAAAGACTCGTGTTCTGGATTATTCCAGAAGGAGGGGTGTGCTCCGCGGCGTTTCATAGTGCGACTCCTGTTCTGAAGTGTTCAGGAGGACATTTGTCTTCTGGCATTAGATTAGTGCTCTGGAGGGTTCCAGAGTTCCCATATCAGAGGACAGGAGGGAGGTACGGCTGTGCTGAGGATAATAAGCTGGGAACCATATGGGGTTGGCCAATGCAACAATCCAATCATTGGAATAATCCAATCAATGCAGTAATCCTTTATCCTGTTTTTTCCCCAAAGCAAACATGGGTGCTTATGAAAGGATTCTTGCATTTCTGTTATAGAAAGATTCTTTTGAACATTTTTGAAGATTCTTGACAAGTTTTATTTTGGTCAAATGTAGAATTTCCCAAAGTAAAAAATTATTGATATTTACAAAGTGATACAAGTATTATTAGCCAGTGTCGTGAGATCAAGGCACAGAACCAGTGGAAATGGCTGCAGACACGGACTGAAGGGCTGTGCTTTTACTTCAGTAATAGCCTATCTGGCACTTAATATGTTGCTCAAATATCGGTCATTTCCCTCTCAGAAAGACAACTAAAATTAATGAGCTTGTTCATTGTTCTCGCTCTGCATGACGCACCATGGCATTCCTGTGTCATAAGGGTGTCATTCAGTCAAATGCCTGTCAGTTTGGATACAGTTCCTGTGTGTTCTTTGGCCTTTTCCTCGAGATGAAGTGCGTTACACAAGGCACTTGAGATTTATACTTTGTGTATGAAAAGAGTTTATTTGAAATCATTTAAGAGCGCAGCCTGAATCTTTTTGTTTGTGTACGTACATGTGTGTGTTTTATTGCAGTTTCAAAACCCAAAGCATCTTCTCTGTATCGCCCACTTTTAGACATGGACATTCTCTGGGGGCTGGAGGCATTTTCCTTAAGAGAAGTTGAGATTTTTTAAAAACCCATATTTTTCCGTTTAAAATTATTGTGTGACTGCCAGCGATAGACGGCTCCCTGAGCTGGAGTGTCTCACAATGCGGCGTAGCCCCCCAGATATCTGCATATTGAAAGAAAGTCAGTATTAGTTTATATAATGCCAGCTAATGTGGCTCCTCCCTGACTGGGGTGTTCATTGAGTTTATATGAAAAGACAGCCTAAACCTTTTGCTCTAGTGAGACTGATTTCAACTCAGTTTCAGTTTGAAGTTTTTGCATTGCTTTTCACAGCTTGTAAATGTATCTGGTGGAAGAGATGGAGTTTCATTGAGTTCTATTCCAAATGTCTGCACTGTCACACGTTTTCCCTTAATAAAAGGCCAAGTTTGAGTGAAATTAAATCTGTTATGGGCTGTTTAACCACTGTTACTTCTTTAATAAGCTGAAAGAAACTACATAGGCAGTCATTTAACAGACGTTTTTATGTTTTCCAAAATGCTTTCTTTATGAATGAATAGCTTGTCACAAGTAGAAGTTTCTGTTTGGTTTTGCTATATCTCAAATTAATTTTCCAAGAAATATTCAATAAAATATATTCCAGAAAAAAAAAAAATTATACTTCATATTCTTTGTGCATTAAGTATGTGTAATCCATAACGGTTCAAGATGATCACAAATGTATTTTCTTTTTTAAAATTAAAGTTGATTGAGATTACTTTAGGTGCTGGGCAGAGAAGCTGATTTGCTGAGAGAGATGTCTGTCACTTGGCTGGTGCCAGCCACAGCAGCTGTGTGGAGGCTTGTGGAGTTGCTGATGTGACAGTAATCGCAATTTAACTGGCAGCTTCTGTCATAGTACCACTCTTTCCTCTTCCCCTTCACCTTGCAGACCACAGGGAAGGGGCTGCATGCTGTCCTCACTAATGCAAACCCAAATATTATCCTAGCTTACAAAATAAGTTCTTTAACCTGGATGATAATTGTATTTTAAAACTATATGAATTTGAAAAACATAGTTTTGAGTGGCTTATGGTGGTGATTAGGCTAACCCCGAAACATGAAAAGATAATAAGGGAGCTTGTTCATATACAGTACATACCCCCACATTTAGGTGGAAGACCCTTTCTTGTCCTTTTGGGACGTATTCACTCAAAACTTTACTGCCTCTGGAATGGTACCAGCCCAATGATCGTTGATTTGGGAATTTCTGCTTGGGCCACATAAGTCCAATGTTTTTCCTTTTCTTTCCAGCCTAGTGCTGCCTTAGAAAAGTAGGTCATTGGAGGTTTTGTTTATTGGCCAGGGAAAACAACAAGCATACGCTTGCGCCCTCCCCTCCCACCAAAAAAATAATAAATTCTGGTAGCGTGTTTTAAGTGCAGTGTAGAGCACCAGAGCATGCCTTTCTCCTGGACTCCAAACCCAGTGGGCCGCCGCAAGGACTGCCACATGAGAGGAGTGAGCTAACAGCCAGAACGCAAACCGACTGGCCTATGCTCCTTTGCTATGCCAGAGAAACAGGCTAAGGCATCAAGGTAATGCTGGGCGAGCCAAAACCAAGAGCTCCGCTGTCGCTCAGCTCCGAGGCGGCCTGAGGTGTTGGGTCAGCCCCGGCCCTCTGGGTCTCACCCCACTTCCTGGTCCCGTCATCACGACCAGAACCACAACACACAGCACAAAAGGGTCCTCCTCGGGCTGAGTTTGTCTTGGGCATGAGCCTTCTGGGAATTCCTCGCTCTGGGATTAGGCATGGAAGCGATGGCTTCCATACTGAACGAGGCTTCAGTGGGAGTCACACGGCGTGTTGTGGGAGGACGCCAGAGGTCCTCCCCAGTATTTGATTCCGATCACCTGGATTTGCTAATTAGTGCAATTCTTCAGCCAGGAGGTAGAACTAATTAGTGAAATCAGCTGGCTGAGTTCATGGGTGGAAGAAACACATGGCAGGACTTTTACTTTCTGACCCCTGGACTTTCCACCTCTGGAAGGGGAGGTATAAGGGGAGGGGCATGAGAAGGATCCTGCTTTAGGCAGTCTCAAAGCCATCTTTATATGTCGTGCAAAATTGTGTGCAGCCTCACCGCAGCCTTAAACTGTTGTGTCCTGCTCACAGCGTGCTGCATGTCAGGCCATCTGCGGCGCGATAAAGATCTGATCGCGATAAACAGAATCTGCGCCGGAGATTTAGCATGCGGAGATGTGGGAGCAAGCTCCGTTTACACTGGGAACCACTGAGCGCTAACTAGCCTCAGAGATCCCCAGTCACGCCACAGCATGCCTGACTCCACTCCAGTTATTTCACTCGCAAACAAACGCATCCACAGAGCCTTACACACGCAGACATGCGTGCATCCACACAGAAATACGCTCAAATTAACACAAATGCGTGTACACAAGCATACTACCACAGACAGACGCAAGCTCACACACGCACGCATGTCCTCATACACTAAGATACACCCGTTCCTACAAGCAGACAGGCTTCAATGCATAAATATTATGTACACACACGCACATGCATGCACACACACACACACACACACACACACATTCAAATTCAAGTTTAGACTTGGGAAAAGCATAAAAACTGTATAATTGCAAAATATGTGACACCTCTTTATATAATTGACACATCCTTTAAAGTTTCAGTTGGTATCACTTTTACTTTGGTCTTGCAGGTTTCAGTCTCTCTATAGACAGAGGAAGGACATTATTTTTGTTCTTGGAGGCTAACAGAGCGTACCAAGAATTTTGCGATGGGGAAAAAACCTCAGTCTCCCATTGACGTAAATTAATCTCCAGGGAGATTTCCTGTGAGCGTCAGCACCATGGTTTTCGCAACATTGTTTCACAGCCTCTCAAACGCATAGATGGAACTACGTACTCCATCATACATATTCTCTCACAGATTATTAAATTGGTCTTAAGGCTAACTTTGCCCTTGCCACAGATGTTTGATAATAATTTAAAATGAGACAGATTTTCTTGCGTCCTCAACCACAAGAGCTTCATATTTCAAAGGCATTCCCTTTTACCTTGAAAGCTATATTTAATTCTTGCTTTTTTATTCATTTGTTGCAGTATTAGAACTTTGATTTTATTTGCACAGAACAATATATTTATTGTGTTTTATTTAATTTTATTATCACTATTATTTCTTGCAGCAGTATTCATTACCAGCAACCAAACCTTTCGTCCTCCTTTTGAAAACAAAGTTACGGCAAGAAAGAGACAGAGAGATCTTTTACATCCAGGAGAGGCCTGGATCTCCTTATTTTGGTTCTAAATGGCCTGTGCCCAGCCCTGGAATGTGTAGGTTCAGCTGTCTGGCAGTGCAGAGGGCTGCCAGAGCTCATTCATTTAAAGCCTAGTGAGCTGACCCTCTCCAAACACTGTTGGGAATATATTTCAGACCTGAGCTGAGAGAGCAATACTGCCCTGTTACCAGGTGTCCAACTACACTACCAATGAATGGACTCTCTTAAGGGGGGGGGGGGGGGTAGTTAGATGCACAGAAGGGGGATAGTTAGATGCACAGAAAATGCATCTAACTATCAGACTTATTTTTCTCAAATCCGCCTTTTTTCACATGTTTACCAATATTAAATAAATAAAGTCAGTAGGGACCCCTGGTTTTGCAACAAAGAAAAACTGATTAAGACACTCTCCTCCCACACCCTGATGTCCTATGTGAATGGCACAATATGCTGCTCCACTTAGGACTCCGAAATGCAGGGGGTCCAGTACCGTAATTCCTGGGCCTCCTGCTTTCTCCACTGAGATAAAGCACAGTCTGGCAACTGGCATCAAGTCCTCAAATCTAAAACACTGATTGAGGAGGGTCTCCATGTGTAATTCATCAAGAGCGCCACCAACAGACCTGGCAGTGGCTGGGGGAACGTGACTTGCCACAGGAAGGTTGCGGGTTTTAAACACCCAGAAATGAGTCTCCTTACTATCTTAGAGACCCTGCGGGGAAGGGACAGTTTATTCCTGGTGCGACCTCTCGCCAAAGTTCAACCCACAGCCGCTGCCAAGGAACACCGGGCTGCAGCGTAGCAGGAACTTCATTCGATTTCATTTCACTTGATTTGATAATTCAACAAACACGTCACATCAATTTGCCCACCATGTTAATGCTAAAACTAGAAGTAGTATATATAAAGCACATTGCCATTTTTACATATTACAGTACATTTTTTAAAAATACATTGCTTGCTGTGAATTATATTTATCATTATGTTTTCCAAACTTTTCCCCACACGTTTACTACAGTATATATTATATTTCCGGAAATGATAACTGCTATTGCTAGTTCTGCCTGAGCCTGTATAGCTCCCAGCCACTGCCTATACTGACACTGTGCATGTCCCTGCAGTATGCACAAGTGCGTTAGCTGCACGTGCTACTCAGTAGCCCATGTATAATGTTGTTTTATTTAGTAATGACGAGTTGCACTGGTGTCCTTGGATGAGCGCTCATGTCCGGGAGACATTCCTGATTCACAGCTGCAGTGCTGTGGGCCCACCCTGTTCTTCACGCCAGTCCCGTGACAGTGTGCCATGGTTTGTCTCCAGGAAATCTAAATCTTTTGGTGAAAGCCTTGGGATTGACACTCATGTTACTCGTGGCAATTAGTTCATACGTGCTGGCCATTTGAAGCGGAGAACAGGGGTGTTTTCTTTGAGTCTGAAACATTGAGACTGGTCCAGACTGGTCCGGGCCCAGCAGTCTTGCAGTTGTGCCTCCAGTATAAGGAGCAGCTGCAGTGCCGTTGGAAAAGAGTTGAGAGAGTGTGTGAAAGTACACTGCATCATATTTCTCATTTACATTATGGGACCTCCTGTATCGGTCTGCTTGGCATACACCTGAAGGCTATATTTTATCTGTGTGTGCGTGTGTGTGGGTGTGCGTGTGTGTGAGTAGGTGGGTGTGTGCATGCACATGTTTTTATATGTGTGCTTGTGGACGTGCATGTGTGTGCCTGCATTAGTGTGTGTGTGTGTGTGTGTGTGTGTGTGTGTGTGTGTGTGTGTGTGTGTGTGTGTGTGTGTGTGTGTGTGTGTGTGTGTGTGTGTGTGTGTGAATGCATGTGTGTATTTGAAGTGTTTCCACAATGTGTGTGTTTGCCTGTGTGTGTGTGTTGGGGGGGGGGGGGGGTAGAATATGTGCATATTGTCAGTGTGTGTGTGTGTGTGTGTGTGTGTGTGTGTGTGTGTGTGTGTGTGTGTGTGCATGCGCACATGTGCATGGTGTGTGTGTGTGTCTCTCTCTGCAGAGAGGGAGCTTGTTATTGTATGCAGTGCTCAGCATACAGAGAGGCTTCCCTGCTGGCTGTCCATATGAGCTGTGCACTCCAAACAAGGCCTGTGCTGTTACTCTCTCAATGGCGTGTTTTAGTTTTAAAATATGCCAGGCAGATGGGGGCAGGGGCGCGGGGACGGGGGCAGGGGCGCGGGGACCACGCAAACCTCTAAAAAACTGCCTGAGCATCTGTATGTCTGTCAGTCTTTCTGTATGTTGCACCTTTTGCAGCGAAAAGTTTAAAAGTTTTGGTTTGGTTTACGGTTTGTATTTTTCAGAGTCTATTTCAATTAGCAATACATTAAGTGTGCAATATATAGCAATGGTTTTCCTTATTTGCGAATGGCTCTTTTAGCTTAGTTGACGTATGCTGCAAAATAGAGAGGTACTTGCTGTTGGAATTTTTTAGTTTTTTTTACATCTCTGATTTAAGAAATTAAGGATTTAAACCCAGCAGCACTATATGTGGACAATCCTATATTGCACAATTGACAAATGTAAGAAACATACCTGCTGTGCACAGATGCGCTCAGGTGCCAATACTGCCATGGTTGGATGGATGATGGATTGCATTTATATATGGCCTGTCAAAATATATGAGTACCAAGAAGTGGCACACACAACCACCATTGTGTAGGACCCACTTGGGTGATGGTAGCCATTTTGAACCAGAGCACTTGCAGAGGATTTTGCTTTGATAATTTTATCCAGGTATATTTGCATACCTGATCATCGATTGTGTAAGTGCATTGTATGGAGCTGGTAACATTTTACACACATATTCTTTGGGTTTGTAATACTGTAGGTTTCACACAGACTAAGTGTGTGATTAAACTCTTAGCATGAAGCACAAGCCAAATGCTTCTTCCTCTTTATATTCGATTAATTGCGTGTGAGAAATGGCATCTCATTCATTCACAGGCTAGCTGATGTAGTCTGTGCACTGCTTTACAAAGACTTCCTACTTGGCACTTTCCTTCGTTCAAAACAAGGAGCCCTTTTTTATACAGCCAATCGATATCTCTGCTCTGTAAAGCCCAGAGTCACTCAGCCAGGTGTTTCTTTTGTAATGAATCCTGTTAATATGGTTTGTCACAAGCACTTGCTTGGATACCATATGTTCCAATTATGAATCAGTGGACACTAGGGCTGTCAGATTTAGATTCAATATATAAATATTCCCGTACATTTTTATTTCACGCTATTAAAATTAATGTTCAAACACATATTTTTTATCGTATGTGCACACTAAAATTATCATGTGTTCCGTGTTTCAGAGCATTATCTCTTGCTTTGGAATAACCCTTTTGCCGCTGGTGCATAGCCAATCAGGTTTTGAATTTTTTTTTAAATTACCATAGCTGGTTAATATTCTGCAGCAAGAGATGCTGACATATGGAAAACAAAGCAATCATCACTAGCTGACCAGAATCCTCTCCTGTGGTGTAAAACCATTGCACATCTAGAGCAGAAATACCTGTGCATTCCACGCACTTGTGTTCAAGCACATCGTGTTTTTTTTCAGCAGGAAACATTTGTAAATAAAAAACGCACAGCACTCGTCTGTAACTAAGTGAATCATCTTGTGTTTTTGGCAAATCATCTCTGACAGGATGGTGCTAATACATGTTGCCAAACTTAAACTGAACTGTTTTTCGTCACAACATACTGTTTTTCGTCACAACATAGCCTGTTTTTGTTCCCCAGATTGTTCTTACAGAATGATAATGTTGTGGTCAATATTAAAGGTTTAATTGTCAAGTTAAAATGATCTAGACTCTCAATTCATGATCTCAAGTTTTTTTATGACATGATAATCTACATTTTACTTCAGGTCATTGTCATGAACAATAATATTGTTAGTCAATTTAACTATACTAATTGATGGTTTACACTGCTTTCTGTTTTGACATTATTCATCAGCAATTTATCATATGTAAAATTGATAAGTAGACATTCACCTTTTTGCCCTTTCTGCACCCCCTTGTGGACATAACACCCATAACAGGAAGTGCCTAAAAGGATCCTATACATTTTATCACAATGCAATAAGTGCCATACATAATCAATTATGACAGCCCTAGTGGACACAGTGACAATGAGTACACAGTTTAATGCATATTGCACCACGCCAGGCACTCTCTGTATGAGTATGACCAGCGCCTAGTGGGGAGATAGTGGGGATCGGTCACTGGCTGACGTGCTATGTTGTGGAGATGGCCAGCATCATCGTGGCGCAGTAGGCCCAGAGCTTCAGGGAAAAGGTTTTTCACACCTCTCTGTGTCTCTCGCCTTCTAAAAACAGCAGTGAAATCACCCTAAAGCCCGCACAATATGAACCAAAGCCATGTGAGAAACGGTCTTTTGCGTTTGTCGTTTTTGTATGTATTGCGCGTTTCGACTGCAGACACATTAGCTTGATTGATTGACTTTCTGCAAAAGCTCATTGTCGCAGTGTATACGGTGTCAAATCACTAATCATTATGTGTCACTTTGTGTGTGTGTGTGTGTGTGTGTGTGTGTGTGTGTTTGTGTGTGGAGGGGGTGGAGGTGGTCTCAGTAAAAACTGAAACATAAGACAGAAAAACATGTGAATCGGATAGATACTGTATGCTGTGGCCCATTATTGTATGTGAAGAATCTTAGGGGCCCGCACACTTCCTCTTTCCAGCTAGACACACGTTTTGTGAACGTGTTTACGTTTACTTGTACATGTCTGTGTGCGTGTGCGCATCTTTCACCTGCATGCAAGAAGGGTAGTGAAAGCACTGTGAAACTGCAGAGTGGTAATTTGACATTTTGTGTTATTGAGTCCCTGAACTGTAAGGTGAGTTCATTTTCAGTGGAGGAGGAAATATAGGGGGGTGGGGGGGGGGCGGGGGTGTAGGTGTGAGTTTCCTTTGGGTGTGTTTGGAATACATTTGGCTTGTGTTCAATGTGAGACACAACATCATGTTCATAACAGTGTGGAGAAAGCATGGCAAGAAAAGGAGTTGCTTTGTATTATATCCACAAGGGATTTCTGTCCAATTAAATTTTAACTCAAAAGGGAAAAAAACAAGGGAAAGTGGGCCCCTCATTTAAACTCTTGAGGCGAAAGGTTGTATCTGGCTCTTTCTATAACCCTCTTCAAAATGCCAAACTGTCACTTTGTGCTTCAAACTGCCATTTACTGTCCCCTCACACACACACACACACACACACACACACAAAGACATGCATGTGCACACGCATGCATACAAATCTGTGAGAAAAGCTGTGAGTCACTCCGACTGAGGGATGAGAGAGGGATCATATGTCATCTGAAACATGACTAATAGTTGTCACACTATATTTTTAAGGTATTACCCTGGGGGATGTTATAGCTTGTTAATTGTCATTTTTCAGCATATGAAAGGAGAGAAAGGAGATAACATAGTTTTCAATGTACTGAATTAGCATATCGGCTTTGTTCTAAAATGTAAGATTTTGAGTTTTTATGATTTCGTGAAAATTATTTTTGATATTATATGTGCAAGGGGAAAGAAACAAAAACAGTTTTTAGTTACTCTGAGATAGTGGTGCACAAAACCTTATATGAAATATTTGTATTTAATATCTTTATTGTCCCACATGGAATATTTGTGGTAAAAAGGTGGTAGTGGAGAAGTTTCCAAAATTACAGTAGCTGATTATAGTTTAGCTAGAATTCCAGGTATATCACAATTACAGTGAAATGGAAAGTTTAAGCCACTGAAAATATTAAAATGACTGTATATGGAGGGATGGAATTACACACTGATGTTGGATTCTCAAAGAACTTCTTTAATCAATTAATTTAAATGTGTTGTTTAATGTGTTTGAAATTGTCGAAACAGGCTTTTTAATGCAATGGGTCTTTATGCTTCCAAATAAATTTAGTAATAATTTGATTGTCCTTTTTGCAAATGTATTTGGAGGTATCTGATGAGGAAGCTGTGAAGCTCAATCCAGACAGTCCTACCTCAGTCACCAGAATTCTACCATCAATGGTCTCTTTGTGCAGAAGCAACAGATTAAATCTTTATTTAAGACTTGCTATATGAGGCTGAAAGTTCAGAGCTGTGTCTGGGTTTTCATTTCTATCTGAAGGACTTGAAATCAGGGTAGGAAAGGTAGAAACATGGCATCGCTGCTCTGCCTTCACTGTGTCAGCTGACTTCTCATATTATCACATGCATACCGGCGGAAGAAAATCAAAATCGTGGAAAAGGGTGATGGAAAGGAATAGTCTTTCCCCGCCTTCATGGGTGTGTCAATCCCACTGCCTTCCAAACCACACATCCGCTGCATATTACTGACAGTCATGTGACCAAAACTGTCAATGCTATTCAGAAAATTTATGCGAAAATACAGATTAAATAACATTCAGGCACAATTTATAAATTTTATTTTGGCTGGATTTTCCAAAGGTAGGCAGTGCCCACCATGCCTACTCTGACTGCATGTCCCTATTTTGTCTCTGACAATTCCAAAATATTAACATCTGGCCTTTATAAATACACTGCCTGGCCAAAAAAAAAGTCGCCGTTGCACCCGTCATGCATAGTGCCCACTGTACAAACCTCTGGAGGTAGTGTTAAGATCTGGGGTTGCTTCAATTGGTCAGGTCTAGGCTCAGCAACGTTATGCAGCAATAAAATGAAGTCAGCTGAGTACCTGAATGTACTGAATGACCAGGTTATCCCATCGATGGGCATATTCCAGGACGACAATGCCAAGATTCTTCGGGCTCAAATTGTGAAAGAGCGGTTCAGGGAGCATGAGGAATCATTTTCACACATGAATTGGCCACCAGAGTCCTGACCTTAACCCCATTGAAAGTCTTTGGGGTGTGCTGGAGAAGACGTTACAGAGTGGTTCGACTCTCCCATCGTCAATACAAGATCTCGGCCAAAAATGTATGCAAATCTGGACGGAAATAAATGTGACGTTGCATAAGGTTGTCGAAACAATGCCACGACGAATGCGCGCCATAATGAAGGCTATAGGCGGTCCAATGAAATATTAGCGTGTGCGACTTTTTCTTTGGCCAGGCAGTGTATATTGCGGAAAACACTGTGTACTTTAATGGTGAAACATAGTGAACTTGCGGACCTGGGTCTTGTGTAAATGGTGAGACCCGGGTACTTACCCGTAGTGTGGTGCGAATTGATAAAACGTGGGTTGAACCCATGTTCAATATCCCATGTCAATCCCGGGTTCTGTGTGTGAAAGGGGTATCTCTGTCTTTCTCTATCTCTCTGTCTCTTTCTCTGCCTCTCACTGTTAGAAGTGCGTTAGCTGTGGTCACTATGTCAATCTTGAAACCATTTCGAGTGGGCTGTAATCATTACACGAGCCATGTGAGACATGCCACGGTCGTGCACGTACATTTTCTGCTTAGATAACCCATCAGTATTGTTTGTCACACAACAGCCTTTACCTATATTATAGGGTTGAATGTGTGCAGTGTGTCCTCCACTTAAGCGATAGACCACCCCTCTGTACACGTTACAATGACCAACGTTCTATGCCCGTGTGAGACAGCGAGAGACGATAAAAGAGAGAGACTCTTCGGTTTCTGTTTATCGAGCAAGTCTCGAATTTCTGCTTAAAAAACCTCAGGGCAGGCTGAACAAATGAGGTGTTAGCGCACGTAGCTGTTCCACGCTTTCTCGTGATGTCCCGCGCATCAGCAGGACCAGTGCCTTTTAAGGTAAGCTGCTGGAGAGGCCTTTTATGGTGCTTCCTGGGGGCTGCTGTGGCAGGTAAAACGCACAGCGCCGCATATTCCGGGGACACGGTTGGGTCAAAGGGAACCCCAATCCGTCTTCCTCACCGGTCCCGTTACGTAAAACCGGATCCAAGCGAGGCCGGAGAGTCCGGCTCGCTCCTTTTTCAACTGGATTCACATCCCCTCCTCTTTTTTGTGACAGTCGCCAGCAGCAATATCATAACCTCTGCTGCCATCACGCTAATGGGCCCGAGTCTTACATAAAGCTGTTCTTTTTTTTTGTGCCTTTCTTGGCTGCTCGGAGCGTTGGGACCTGAAAAGCCCTGCTATAGGACAGTCTGTCATTGGATGGATTTGTCAGCCGGTTAGCCCTCATTTCCACTTTGAGATTGAGGCTTGCCGCTTGAGCCTGACCTCAGTACACAGGGGAGGGGGGGGGGGGGGTACTAAATACATCAGAGGGCTCCTCAAAACAGTGTACAGTACCACATATGCATATCTGTAGCCATTGTGTAATATTGTGTAAATACTTGAAGGCTTAACTTTGTATGTCACAGAAAAAAAAATTCAGCAGGGGCTGTAGCACTGTTTATTTGTGGGGTGGGGGCAGGTATATTACATTTACGGTCCATACAGGGGTGATTATTGGTGAGAAGAACTGATGACACAGTGCTCATCTTCATGTCCAAATCTTCTCCTGTTTAAAGTTTTGAGTTGGTGACCTTTGACCTTGGAGTAGCTCTCCTGTTCTCCCTCAAGCCTCACTTCTCTCAGTGCCCTGAAATCACTGGTTCCCCTCAATCCCCCTCTTCCACAACACCGAACGAGCAACGTAAAATCTTCTGAGGCAAATGCCGATGTAGACCCTAATGTTCCATGCCTGTTTCACATATTGAGAGTATGTGAATGACGTCAGCATCGCTGTTTGACAGACAATATGGCACGGCCTGTAAATATTTAGCCAATAAAATCTTCGGTCTCTAAAACATAGCCCAGGATTTGTCATCACACACTGAATCATGAACTGGTAATATCAGTAACAAACTGACATGTCTTTAGATCATGGTGTGTCTCAAGTTATTTTTTATAACAGTTATTGGAAAGCAAAATCTTCTTCCCGTGAGACTTATTATCCAAGGCAAGACATGCTCACTGGGTGATGCAATTGTCAATCAATGGCTTCATATTCAGTATACTATTGGCTTTATGGTGGCTACAGTATGAATTGAAATAGGTATCCTGACCACTTCAAATATACATACACATACATACGTGTGTGTGTGTGTGTGTGTGTGTGTCTAAATAATACTAAGTAAGAAACATAATTTATGTTTTAAAAGAGGCTGAAAACGGTCAAAGTATACAAAGTGGTTTTGAGTTTATGTTTCATATCCCAGTTTCAAAAAGCAAAATGTACTTTCAAGGCACATCTGACATATAGAGCTAAAGCAGGGACATGTGTACCACACAAGAACAGGTCTAATAGTAACAACTGTAGAGAGGTAATCTGGTTAAATTCAAACATGTTTTAGTATAGTGAGTGCACCAGTCTGAAACTGTTGACGGTTTGATAAATTAACACATTGCTCAGTGTCAAAACACTTTCAGTTGTTTCTTTTACTGTTCACTATGGATAAACAGTGTTTTTGTAAGTTAACCCTTTTTTTGTCGTGTTAATTGATGATGGAAGTAAATCTAGTGCTAAGACATATGTGCCTCCGGTGCAGTAATATATAATATATAAAGTCCCAGAGAATAACACTTTTTTGCATAGCTTCATTGATTATTTCCCCGGTTTTGGTGTGCAGTTTTGTGTACATCATTGATGCTGGCTGTCTGACTGGGATCTCGCTCTGCTGCAGTGTTGCCAAACTGTATTTAGCCACTTTGTCACCTGTATTTTTCTACAGACATATCCTGAAGGAATGTTTGCACATGTAAGTTGCTATTTTATTAAAAAAATATATGTTCATACAAGAAAAATACTTTGATTTGAATGAAATTTTAAAAAAACTATTCCCTTATGGATGACCTCAGGCCATGCTTTGTTTACAAAAAGGAAACTTTCATAGAGTGAATTTGTGCTTGGAAGAGCATCACTGATCTGCCATGGTGAAGTGGTTTTAATGTACTGTATATTGCTTGGCTCTTAATTCAAGCTTGTAACTTTTTTTATACGTTCCATCATGATCAGAACATGTTTGAGGTAAACTGGCGCAGAAGTGACAGGGTCCTCTAATTCTAGCTTTGTTTTATGTAATAAACCATTTTAGCTTAAGTAACTGCTACCCCGTGACAAAAACTGTGCACTGAAAAGCAACATTGGGTCTCTGCAGGAAAAGAGTAGGCCACAACCTTTTACAGTTTCACTCGTAAAAGGCTACAACAACAACACCATATAATAAATTAAAAATTTTTTTGGAGACAACGCATCTTTCGGGATTGTGCATATTTGTTGGCTGAGAGTGATGAATGGCTGGTTAGTTGTTTTCGGGTTTTTATGAAATTGTCCGACCAGCCAAATGTTATCGGTGCCGTAGACTACGTACTGCACATACGTAGCCTACGCATCGAGGCTCCATCCAAAGATACATATTGTTTATCAATAGAAATGGCAATCACATCATAATGTGTAGTTAATATGTGATGCGAAATGTATTGCTCAATGTTGTGGCCTGGTGGGACCCACATTCTGTGGGGAAGTTCAGTTGGCACTAGTTTGGAGAACACGGCTGTGAGAGACGGCTGGCTTTTTGGTAAGAATATATTTGTCAAATTCCTGTTTACTGTGTCAGAGTAGTGTATAAAGATTCCTCCTAACTACCTCTTTCCATCACTCGCTCACATGCACAGAAGACCAACACAACAACAAAATGAATAACATTTTATTTATTTCCAGGCTGTGAGAAAGAACGTAGTGATAGACAGATGGAGGCAATGCGCTCAGCCGATGCAGAAAGGCTTGAACTTTTACAGTTCGTGAGACGGGAGATCCTGCATTTGTGGCGCATGTTATCTCCTGCCAGGCCTTTTTACTTTACCGGTTCTTATGATACCAGAACGGACAATAGGCCTATTAAACATTTTTTTCCCCCTGGACTGAACATCTGCTAATAAAACTTTGATTTCAGTGTCGGAATAATTTTTTTCTGGGCCATTTTGACTTCGTATGCACCTGTAAATGGAATTTGCAACTTCCATATATGGCAAATCATGGGCGTAGATTTATGCTAATCTCAAAATAAGGTGCACGCGCTTGTCATTTACGTTGAATCGGTATATGAACATACGCATGGAATACGAACAAATCTGGCTTTCCCACACGGTTCGCTGAATCCAGCGTTAATTTTTCATACAAACCTGTTTAGTATGTAAATGTCCGGACATATTTAGGAACATTTCATGAATGAGGCCCATTGTGTGTATTTATAGAATTATAATGTGTTAATTTGTAAAACCTATTTATTTAGGCCCACACCATGTTTGAATTCAGTTGGATTGTGATGGAATTTGCAAAGCCTCATATAGGCTATTTCTCAGTCATCTGTCCCTTACTCATAAACATATCGTACACCTAATCATAAGGAAATAGTAATCATTGGTATAAAGGAATTGTAATGATTTTACATATGTAATACAACTCAACACATATTTGTGCTGTCAGAATTATTTTTAACAGATAATATTTTAGTTTGGTGTTTTTTTCCTCTTCTCATACAGAAGGCCCTTGCGGCAAGTTCTGATGCTACTTTGTTATATTACTACTGTTTTTGTATGTAGATAAAAAAATAAAAAAAACTGCACTGAGCCCTGTGATTGGCAACAGGCAATGTTTATCATGAGCTCATTATACTGAGAACGAAGAGAGGTCACATCCAGGAATTTTCTCAATTTAGTGTAACTTAACGCTTCACAATTGAGCACTTCAGATCTCTCAAACCATTATTTTCCATTTTGTCAAATGGTGCAGTCAGGACGCTTCAACCCTATTCCGTCTTTTTAGCTTTTTGTAGTATTCAGATTTGAAGTATTCTTCTAACTTCTTTTTTTATCAACTTTTCTAAGTGTCCAAACTGACAGTTTTCAAACCTCAGATGAGCTGGAAATGCCTTTAGAAACATAAAAACCTACTTGAGTCATAGGGAGTACATTACATTACAAGCATTTAGCAGATGCTCTTATCCAGAGCGACTTACACAATTTTTTTATTTAAGCATTTTAGCTTCTTTTTTTTTTTAACATATCATCCATTTATACAGCTGGATATATACTGAAGCGATTCAGGTTAATTACCTTGCTCAAGGTTACAACGGCAGTGTCCTATTGGTAATCATAACGGTCTTTTTGATGAACTGTGTTAGACAGTTCAACTCCTCACATTCAAGCTTGTTATGAAAAAGAGCTCAGACTGGTATTGAATGCAGGTCAGAGCTTGCATGCATGCAGAGGCCAACCTGGCTACTAAAATGTCTGTCTTTTGAGATTTGATATGTCACTGCAAAGAAAATACTAGGATGTAATCGTTTCACTGACACCCCCTCCTGCCACGTAAACTCCCACCCTTCTGATGGTCCGTGTTCTACTCCCGTTCTTCTCTTCTTTCCATCTTCTCCCTTGTCTTTCCATTCTCTTCCTAGTCCTCCCTCCCGTCTTCTCCCTCAATACCCCCGCCCACGCAGTCGTCTCCCTCTACTCCTGTCTCTATTTAATGTCAGCTTGCTGCGCTAAAAACACATTGAAACAAATGGCCCTGTTAGTGTTTGTCTGGGAGACAGAAGCAGGGGGGTGGACGGACGGTTCAAGGGTTGTGACGTCAGTGCGGGCCATTAAGAGAGGACACTGCTGGGCCATGCCGGGGGGAAGGGAGGGGAGGGTGGTTGCATATGGCTGTCAGATGCAGGAGGCCGGAGCTGGGGAGAGCTGGGGAGAGCCCCCACGGGCAGGAGAACGGGCACACACGTCTCCCAGGGCACTGATATGGGATCATTTCATTACCGGGGCCGTTTGTCTCCATTCGGGCCTCGCTTAATGTCAGAGCAGGCCACGAGACGCGGCCAGGGCTCCCCATTCACTCGCTCTCTCCGCGGGCCACCTTCTGAATGCCTCTCTTTGCTCACTGCGTTCCCATTCAACATGTTCGCTGCGCGTTATTGGATTTTTCCTTTGTTGTTCTTAGCTTTTTTTTGTGCTGTTGTTGTTGTTTTGCGGGGGCACGCACAGAAGCGGTGGACGGGGGGGGGGGGGGTTTCTTTTCACGTTATTCCAGGAAAATTGGCTTTAGGCTTTGTTTTTGTTTTTGTGTTAGTTTATTTTTAAAGTCAAGTCTGTGTTTTACACCCCTACTTCCTGTCTTTATTTGTGGCCGTTCCCTCGGGATGACACTGGAACTAAAGCTGGGATCAGACGTTTTTTTATTGTCATTTAGTCGCATTGCTTTCAGTTGGCAACACGCTGCTCTTAGGATTTACCTGTGGATTTGTTCTTTGAAGTAAGCTTTTGGAAGACTCAGTGGAAATGTACGCCCTCTGTACAGTATTATAAAATCACTTTCAGGCTGCCAGTGCGCTTCTGTGTGCATTTGCCTGTTTTGTTATCAAGGGATGACTGAGTTTCTCTTGTTTAACCTACAGTCTTTGAATACAACATAATATTAAGAAAACATGTTAGAAAAACAAATGCATTAGTTACATATGCACAAAATGGTGGTATGCCTGCATATTATCAGTATCATTGACATTTTGGTGACATTTACAGAGTGTTTTGGTTATCAAAAATGAACATAAAAACTTGATAAATTAGAAAACTGCTGGTTTAATTATTACTTATTCATATGGTACATTTTCTGACTCGTAAATAACTACTCTACATGGAAAGGGTAAATATTGCAGAGGCTATTTTTAAGATGAGATATTCTATGGTCATAAATTCCCAGCCTGGCTCTTCACTCTGTTTTTTCCCACATAAATAAAAAAGCCTTGACATCCATCACATTTCTACCTCTGCAAGGCTGATGGTCCATTAACTCTTGCGAGTAACTGACTTACCTGTGTTTTTCTCCCCCATGGGAACCGCTCACCGAGGCTGAAATCAAGGCCGCACGGC
This sequence comes from Synaphobranchus kaupii, assembly GCA_029718625.1. Lineage (NCBI taxonomy): Eukaryota > Metazoa > Chordata > Actinopteri > Anguilliformes > Synaphobranchidae > Synaphobranchus > Synaphobranchus kaupii. Next base: position 92,913,324 of record CM056376.1, on the reverse strand, counting down.
GTAAAACAAATGGATCGTACCCTCGGAGCTGTGGGGCCTCCTCAGTGGGAGCCTGTGGTCACATGGAGGGTCCATTAGATTCCATTAGATTCTTCCCTGCTGAGGCCATGGTCTCATTGAGGTTTGTAACAGGCCAGTAATGGGGGATGGGGGTGCGGGTGGGGTGAGGTGGTGTCAAGTTGGGCACTGCAGTTGCAGGAAGCTGCGTGGCGCTGCACCTAAAGAGACGGGCAGATTCTGCGGTTTAATGCCAAACCGCCACCGCAGGCTGAAGAACGCCCGGTCACAGACTGCGATTACAGATGGTCACGTGCGTCTTTTTCCATTTCTGTTTCCACTGGCTGTCCTCCTACTATTGAACGGTTTGGCCGTGGAACAGCATATGGTGTAACAGTATTGTTCACCCATTCACCCGGGAGGGTTACTAGAGGGAAAACGTCTCCCTGGGATTCAGATGAAAGGCGTCGATCCCACGTGCCCCTTATGTAAACTCAACAGGCCTCTGGGCCCCCGGCTGCGGGACCGTGTTTATGCGGAGGTATGACGCAGGGTGAGTCTGCTCCTCAGACACGGATGGATTGGGAGTAGCTATGTGTCGGTTCTCTCAGGGTACAGATGTGAACTTCGCCTCTGCCCGCCCCCCCCCCCCCCCCCCCCCCCCCCCTTTTATTTTCCTCCCATGAGAACGCGTCGTTAGTTCCAGGAGAGCGCTGTGCTCACGCCATATTTGGCGCAGAACGCTGCACCTGTTTTCCAAACATCCAAAGACAGAGGGAAACTGTTTTTCCCTGAAGGTCCGGGCAAGGGTTCCGACCCACAGCTCCGGGAAACGGCTTCTCCTCTTCACAGCTGAGATAAAGATGGCACGAGCTGAGCTCTTACTCAAGCACCTTTCATCTTCAGAATATGTGCATTTTTCTGACGTGAAGTGAGGGCGGCAGTGTAATTGGAACTGGGCTCGTAACCCAAAGGTTGCAGGTTCGATTCCCAGTTGGGATACTGCCGTTGTACCCTTCAGCAAGGTACTTAACCTGAGTTGCTTCGGTATATATCCAGCTGTATAAAATGGATACCATGTAAAAATGATTTAAAAAATTGTGTAAGTCGCTCCGGATAAGAGCGTCTGCAAAATGCCTGTACTGTGAATGATTTGGTGCTCTCTGGTCCCTTCTTTCAATAAACAAACACAGTTCTTCATGTCACGCCTCACAAACTGCAGAGCTTTTGCTGGCAAGGCAAAAATTATTACTAAAAAGGAGAGGTATCAGCGCCAAATGTTGTGATGCTTATTCCCTTTATGAGAGAGAGTGAGCATTTCTGAGCAGGCCTCGCCAGAGAGGAGCCGTTTGGGTCATTGCTGCTATAAATTGGTGTCACTGGATTTACACTACAGATGGCACGTTGAATCACTGCTCTCTCTCCCTCTCTCTCGCACACACACACACGCACGCACACACGAGCAAATCACATGCATACGTCCAAATATATAAAAGCATTCTCACGTGTATACATTCAGACAGAGAAACACACATGGAGGAAACACACTATATGTCCATGGATATACGCACACACACAAAACATTTCCTTGGATTTGATTGGTCACTTTTTATTTATTGTTTTTCTTCTTTTTAACCATGATTGTACAGTTGCATGAGGAAAATGTATACATGTCCACTGTTACAGTCTATGTAATTGGTCAGAGTGGAACTGAATGATGGATGCATATGGTGGCCTGTAGGTGTACAGTTACTGTGCTGTTTTTAATTGTACCACTGCTGCTCTACTTGTCTTTTACGCTCTCCGTGCTACTGAAAAACAGTCATTATACTGTATTAATATGCAGACCTTCATTTTCATTTTTACTGGGACTAACTGCACACACACATCTTCTTGCATTAAAAACAGCTGGTAGGATATGTTATGTTAGTTAAGCGTATCCTTAGAGATTTTAACCTTCTAGTTTCAATAAATCTACCGCCAATGGAGAAGCATGTCAAGAAATGTAAAAATCCACATGTTATTTGCAAAGGTGAATGGACACATGGCAGTCTGGCCCCCAAGAGAAATACTCTGTGAATCTGTTAACGCACATTCCTGATAAGATGGCCTGATATTTCCCAGGCTGGAACTGAATTACTGAATTCATATGTATGTGTATGTGTGCTTGTGTGTGTGCGTGTGTGTGCGTGTGTGTGTGTGTGCGTGCGTGTGTGTGCGTGCGTGTGTTGGTGGTGGTGGTGAAAAGACAGATTAAACTCCAGGTTTGTCTGTCAGTTACCCGCTCAGAATAAGCAAACAGAATCTGCAGAATAGATCCCTTTTGCCTAGAGGGTAGCGAATGCACGAGGAGCCCTCACCTCTCCCACAGATGGCCACCCCCTGGCCCCTGTACCATGCCATATGAGCCCGTCATCCAAACACTGCTCTTTTCCACATCCCCTATTTTACAATGGGAATCCGACGGCCAGGCAAAGTGTAAATAGCAGGGATTGTTTTTGTTTAAACTGAAAACCTCACAGTAGCCTGTGCTGTGCGGCTGGTGTCTCAGCGGGGGATGATGGGATGGGAGGTGTTGGTTGGTGGACCTCCAGGGCTGTCACTGAGTCATGCCTGGGCCTGTCTGTTGGAGGCAGTGGGTGTTGGTGTAGCCGTGGAGGTCGGACAAGGGTGGTGCTTATGGGGTGCGTTTTTTTTTTCATTGTTGTTGTCGTTTTTATTTTGTTTTGTGTTTTTTTTGGGGGGGTTTTTTTGCGAGTGTGTTTGCGTTGGCGGCCCATCTGGAAAAGCTCTCCCATTCCCAGAGCACCTGGTTGGACCTGTGGATGTGGGGTGATGTTGTGTGTGGTATTTTAATGGGGGACACATTAAGCTAAGAGCCAGATGGACAGCAGCTTCCATACCCATCATGAGCCTATGGAAACACACACACACGCACACAGAGGAACACACACACACACACACACTCTCTGACGCAAAAGCACAGGGAGACACCAGCCAGGAGGCTGCAGAACACACACAGGATGAGAAGGTACATTTCCACTGTTTTCACTGCTTTTTTTATTATTTCTGCAGAGCTGTACGTCAGACAAATTCAAAAATCAGATTAAATTCTAACGAGGCATGGATGGCTCAACTGAGTGATCTTTTTACAACGTCATCAAGAGTGCAGCCGGTCAGCGCTTTTTATGTGTCTGGTGGAGCCAACGGGCTTTCTGTCCAAACGATACGAGCCCAGTGGCGTTTAATACCCAGAGATTTGAGGGAGATTTGAGGGAGATGAGAGCACAGATCCTAATCTCTGGATGCAGGCAAATACATTTCATTGCCATTTGCTTTATTTGGCTGCCCATGAACATGGACTCTGCACACTTTTGCCTTTTGTCGTTGAAGATGCATTTCCATTGCTATGCACATGTACTGCATTTGTACATTTCTCGTGTCCTATTTTCATTGTAATTTTCCTTTTGCTGAAGATTTGTTTGGCAGTTCAACAAAATCTATCCTACGGTTATATTGCAGACAGTCATGATTTAGTGATTTCACCAAAATGACTCAAAAAATTGTTTGTCTTTCCCATGATGAGTAACAGAGTATACATATCTTTTTGCCTTAAAAGTAGGCAGATTAATGTTTTGTAGTGGCTATTAAACAGAGATGCATCCTCTAAAATAATGAGTGCCCTTTACATTTTAATTTTCATGTGTCACATGCCTCTCTAAGTTGTCTAAGTCTTTGTTTGCATCAAGGGATTTAAATAAAAAAACATTTCAGGCATTCTCTGATAATTGTCACTGTTACCCCCTCTCCCCATCCAGTCCAGAAAAATAGTCTTCCCTCTTTTCCATGTGCGTCTCTGTCTGGATGGGTATCAGTGAGTCTCCAGCCTGCGCTGGCAGGAGAAATGCATGGGGCTGGGAGAGGACTGCGGTGGCAGGGCGGATGAGGTGTCATTAATCAGCCCGGAGTGCATGTTCAGAGCACGGGTCACATGACCCCCGTCCCGCACAGGCCCTCAGCTGAATACCAGCCATCGCTGTCCTGATTGTTCGGGAGGCCTAATTGCAGGGCGAGCTTGTATATCCGTCACCGACTGTTTGCTCGGATCCTTATCTGTATAAAAGCATTTTCAGTCACAGAAGGAATGTGAATGGGAGTGGGGAACAGGGAGGCTGGGGGTGGGGGGGCGCTGGCAGCACGACCCTTATTAGACCAGGAGCTCTGATGTCATGGAATGTGACCCGCTGTGAATGTTTGCACCAGTTACAGATGCTGCGTGTTTGGCTGCTCTTTTTTTCCAACGGTTTGCACGTGCTTCTCTTGTCCGGTTCTTTTTTCCTTTTCCTCAGCTTGCCCGTTGTATTTTTTTTCCACCAAAGGGGTGCAGAGGACCATAACTGTGTTCTGTCTGCCATCAATATATTTACCCAGTGTGGTGCAAGGGACTCTGTTGCGCTGCCGCACAGAGGTGATGTGCTGGGAAATTCCGGCATGTGATTGGCTGGAGGAGTAGCCTTTGCGTGATAGGGCAGTAGGAGAACTCCTGGCTGAAACCCCTCCTTGGTGCCACGTTACGGCCAGTTGTGCATCACCACGCAGGGCACAGCAGGCACGGGCAAGGTCACGGTTTGATTCAAGACCATGGGGTGTGTCATTAATTTAAGGGCTTGTGCTTCTGCTAGATGTGCAGTCTGATAATGTGATATGGGACTGAGGTTTGCATCATAGTATGTTTTGCACATATCTGCTACCCACTGTATCCATATTTTTTTTGGCTCAGTATGTCAGTCTGTCTGCTTCAAAGTAGCACTGCTACTAGATTTATCCCTAAAGGTCAAATTGGCATCAAAGGGGCTTAATTTGTTTGCTCTAAGGCCAGCATGACTTGATTAAATGTATTAGGAGGACTGTAACCATAGCGAATTACGGCAAAATGTGTTTTTCCTACTGCGTTTCTCCCGCAAACTTTACCCTAGGACAGCTCAGGCTGAATATTGAAGGATTGAATGAGTAATCTCATCATGTCTGCTCTGACGTCAGCCCGCTCTCTGGTTTCCATGGTTACCCAGAGTGCCCCTGCCCCAAGAGGTAATTTTTAACATTCATTCCGATGCATTCAGGCTCGGTGCGGATGAAGAGCCGACATTCCTCCAATTTCAACCCCCCCTCCCAAGTCTGTAGTTTTACAAGACGACGCATGCTGTATTTAGTTCACTCCTCTCTCTCTCTCTCTCTCTCTCTCTCTCTCTCTCTCTCTCTCTCCCTGTCTCTCTCTCTCGCCAGACATCTTCACACAGCCTCTTCCTGCTTAATTATTTACTGAGTTAGTGACCTTTTTCCCTGATGGTCAGGGAAAAATTCAAAATGTTCCCTTTTATGTCTGGACTACATTTCTTATTGCTGACATCAGTAGCTTTTGTGGCACTCCTGTAAGATTGCAGAAAGGCCAAAGGCCAAGAGTGCCTTTTGGGACATCATAGGAAGTTCAACTCCAGTTTGCGTACCTCTAAAAAAGGCCCACAGTTTGTAGTGATGCCAGTGCTCTAAAAGATTTTGCAGGTCCATGAAGGATTAGCAAGATGCAGTTTTATGGCTGTCACAGAACATCAATCTCCTTTTATCAAGACAGACTATTTCTTTTAGACTTGACTCCCAGTCAGATGTTTTTTCTCATGTTCTGTGGAGACATTTTTCAGATATTTCAGTCGTGATTTATTTAATTTACATTTGAGTTTGGCTACAAACACAAAAAGCAAGAGACTAACATGATACTTCTGACCAATAAAAAATGCATCAGTACTTTAAGTGATATGATGTGAAAAACTGACATAATGATTGTCAATAGTAAATTATCTCTACCATCTCTTGGCAGGCATATATCTTTTTGTGAAAACTGATGAAGAAACAAATATTTTCTGCAAAGTATTTGTCAAGGCAGAAATATATAAATTGATATTTAAATGGCAATGTACTCTTACATTCAGTCAGCTTTAATGATAAACAATATTGTAATATCCCACTTTCCCCACACTAATTCTGGAAGAGTGGGATATTATCGGTGTGTATACTACAGCTGTGATTTTCTAAATGGTCCTTTCTTCTCCAGTGTACTTCACAGGCCAGGTAGATGAAATGCAGACGATAAAAAAGGAACTGAGCTCATTATTGCACCGGAGATTTACACAAGGCCAAGTCTGCACAAATGGGTGAGGTTCTGGGCTGTAATTGTTTCCATGTGAGGCTCATTTTGACTTGAGGGGGGGTGGGGGGCGGGGCAGAAATAACAATCTGATTTGTATTCTACCTTTTGCCAAGGGAGAGGGTTCACCCAAATCTCACAGCCCATCTGTGACAAACCAGTTCACCACAAGTGATCGCCTCAAGTGATCGTCGCAGTAACTTTCGCGTGGTGGACATATGGATTTCCACCCTAGCAGCCAAAGAAATTGTTAAGTGTCATGAAATCAATCCAATCAGAATGTGAGATCATGTAGCAGTTTGTCTGGCAACAGCAGGGATGGTATTGAAGGCACCACTGCATATTACATCATGCAATTCATTGAATTTATTTATTTTACTTATTTTTATTTTAAAGCCAGCTAATGTACCCCTCGGTGTGGAAGGCATGTCAAATTTATGGAGGAGAACTGCGGTTCCACATCCTCGCAGGACCCGTCTGAACCCTCCCTGAAGTGCTGTGCGGTAAATAGTCAACCGTTGGAATTTCCGTGACAGTATGGCAGCCCTTTGGAAGGTGGTGCAAATACTGGAAATAACCTGGAGGATTCTTTAACCCCCCCTCCACACCGCCCATCCAAAAAAAAGTTACAAGACATTTATATCATTCCACAGTAGGGAAAGGTTTTTCAGAGACATTCTTTCCCGGTGGCATTGGACAGTGTAAAATGGCAGGAAAAACATAATTTGGAGGTAACCTGTAAACCTGTAAAACCTATAAGCCATGTGAATGTGGAAAAAAGCTAAAACACCTGCACGTGTACATCAATACTCGGATGTTGCGCACAAATTATAGAAGGATGTTGCTGATCTTATTTCTTCTCTCCAAGAAGGTATCGGATGACATGGCTCCCATCATCGACAGAATTCACATGCCCAGTCCATCAAGTTAGATTACCATAGCACTGTGCAACAAACAGTGCAGCCACCGTAGTGTGTACCAGTAATGTGTATGGTCATTGCGATGACGGGGACGGGACCTATTGTTTAATGCATGTGGTAATTTCCATGGAAAAATGCTTGCCCTGTGGTATGCAATGCGGAAACTTAATTAAAACTGGGACTCTACATGGGGTATGCGGTGTTTGCTTGAGTGGTAAGGGAATTTGAAGAATGTCTCTCCACGGACCACTCCTTTGGGACAGGAGTTATGGAGCCTGGGTGGACTGTGGGGGCTCGCTGCTTTGGGAGGTAATTAAAACGCTGGTGAAGACGAGATAAAACAAACAACTCCCATAGCTTAACAATGCCACAAGCCTTTCAATACTGGCTGTGTTGTGAAGTGCACCGTGGCAAACCGACTGTGTTAATGATAAGTGAACAGGACATAAAGCGCATGGTCAGGTTTGCTCTATGTTGTGTAAACGGCAGCCAGGAGAGGTGTGCGTATGTGGGTGCGCATCTGAGTGTGACGTTGAATGTCTGTTGAACTGTAGACCTATGCAGGTGCCCTCTGTCTGGCTCCATTCACATGGACGCAGGCCAAAGGCTTCAGTGTCTGCCCTCATTCTCGCTTAATCAACTTACGTGTTCCAAGTGTGTATGTGTGTGTGCGGATGTATTTTTGTTCATGCTTACAATATGTGCATGTGTGTATGGTGTGGAGGTGCGGGGGGGGGGGGGGGGGGGGGGGGGGCGGCATGGCAGATGACGGCCGTAAATTAGCTCGCTATTGGATTGGGGCCTGGACAGGGTCTGTGGTTACCCTATTACAATGATTTGGAACACCAGAGACGCCCTCGTTAGAACATTGAGTGCAATCACCGATGCGCCTCTGACAAGACATTGGGCTAATGCAGCCTCTCTGTGGGCCGGCTATTAAGAGTGACCTAACCAAATCAGCCAGGAGCCTGCGCTCCTCTCTGCCAGCGCATCTCCATTGCCTAATGAGGCAAGGCAGGTCACACGCTCGGAAAAGGGAAGTGGATGTCAGGGGAACAAAAGCCAATGGAAAAAGAAGAAATAATTCTCTGTGACCCCAGTTGAACATTATAAATCAGACACCAGTCATCCAGGCATCGGTGTACCACATAACAGTTGCTTCTCCTTTCTCAAGGTTTCTGACTTTTTTGTTGATGTTTATTTAATACTTAATTCAGATAAACAGCCATAAATGGGCATTCATTTACAGATATCTTTAATAATATCGCACGTGGCTCAACCAAAGGTGTCTCTGCCAAGCCTGCGTGGGTCTTTCAGGAATGTGGGAAATTTTGATATGTCCGGATGACAGCTTTATGAATATGCAGACTGCACTATATCAGGCTGAAGCTTCAGGGCATATGAGTTTATGGGCTTTATGGACTGCCTGCTATAGCAAAGGGCAACCACCAAAAAGATGGATTGGCCATAAAAGGCTACTGTTTGGATCACTCTTGATCCATTACTTCTTTGCAGGTGCTATAATCAGTTTAGATGCTGAATGCTCATTTATTGGAGCGTCTGGTTTTTATTAGATTAATGCACATGGTGTAATAAAAGTAAAAATTTCCCAGATGGAAAAAGATGACCAGTTGCCCAGATTTTAGTAGGCTCTTTTCTCCAGGGTGGCCTCTGGTTTTTTAATAAATATGCGGCACAGCCCAGTATAGTTTGTCTGGGAGTTTTTAAAGGCCTTATTTTATGGAACATTTCCATAAATGTACCTTCCTTAATCCATTGAAGCACATGTCCTTATGAACAACATTTTTGAGGCAGACATTGAATTTCAAGAGAAAAAATGCTGTCAACTGTTTTTTCCTCCCCGTTGTGATGGTGGCATAGCTATACGAGTGCACACTTGTCATGAAGAATAGTTCATGAATAATTCATAATTCATAATTCATAAATTCCCAAGAATGCATATTGAGATTCCCATAAGCATAGTACTCCAGGGTATTGCAGCAGCCCTGGACGTGTTCAGCCAGTCTTCATTAATGACACCTTCCTCTCACATTGTCCTTGTCCCCATTTTTCCTTTAAGGATCATGTCCATGCAAAAAGAAGCTGTTAAAACTCTGGTTCAAGGCCTTATTAACTCTGTTATGAGTGATCCAGTGGAGGCCGTTACAGTGGGGATGTAGCCCTTTTGTGAATGTCGCTGTTAAAGTGGTTATTGTTTGTGGTTCATGGGTGGCTTGCAATACCAGGTGACCTACAGATGGAAGCGTCACGTGACCCATCGTCAGGTGTCTGTCAACTATGTGTGAAAGTGAGTGCTGCAGGAGCCACTGGCCTTGCAGAGCTGAAGGAGGCATTTGTCATTGAATGAAGGTTTTATTTTGTTTCTCAATCTTTTTACCACAGAAGGACTTGTAGAAATGCTCTTTGTTTTAATAATGTAGAACTTCAGGCCATCTGCTCCTTACAAAAGGACCATAATCCATTGCTCCACCTCTTTGTCTCCTTGTAGACTATAGTACATTACTTTTACAAATAAAATCAATGTTACTATTTTCCCCCTTTTTTTCCAGTGAAGCAAATTAATAGAGACTCCAAAAGGTTTATATTGACTCTAGATTTAGTCTATCCTTGGTAACAAAAGATGCCTTATGTCTTACTGTGTGGAATTTCTATTACATTTCCATTTCAGCATGTGTGAGGTTTATACAGAGATCATAAAAGACAAGATCTAGATCAAGTGGCGATTTACTGCATATGAATAAGAGAGTCAAGCATTGAGAAAATGAAACAGAAGTCCCAGCGGGGAAACTAGATTTAGTTTAGTCTCCTAAACTGTTAGGTAAAGAACAACATAAAGGATGTGGGATTACAGAAGTCAACCTTTCAATGTGAATGCAGACTGTTGGGAAAGCCAGTCTCTCCAGAGCATTAGTGTGGACACAGACAGCAAGTGGAGGCCACTGAGAACACTAAAATGGACATGTTTGACCTTGCCCAGTACACCAAGAGTGCTGACACACCCCTGCACCTCTACACCCCCATTTTTCTCTAAGAGTCTTCAGGGTTATTTTGCAGTCAACTGCACCGGCAAAGCCAACATGCTGGGAGAACGTTTTAAAGGCTGCAGCCTGCTGTGCTGGGTTTTTTTTAATGGTGCTGTGCTAGGCTGGATTTCACTCGTCTGGCTCAGCTCCGGTTCCCATAGGCCTTCAGCAGAGAGAATTTTAGCGGCTGGCTGCTCGTCTGTAGATCCTACGTGACTGGATGAGGTAATCTAATCAATATGCAATCATGAGCGGACCATGGCATAGATTGAACCACCTCCTGTTGGACAGTTTTGGCCCCATTAGCATGACAAGTGAGGCTGATGGGATTGATGAGATTGATTGGATGAGTGAGTCATTACCCAGAAACCCCTTCAACACACCTGTGCATGTGAGGCTGTCTGAAATGTCTGTTCCTCTCTCGGTCTCTGTCTGTCTATCTCTCTCTATCTCTCATACTACTGGCTCAGAAAAATTTGCCTTAATTTTTTCTGAACACATCAAGGATTGTGAGGAATGCGTGAGCCATTTTTTTGCTTGGGATCCTCACCATCCTTACAATATGCCACAAATAATACCCCCTCAGAAGGGGTCTCAGTTATATTCACCTTCCTTGTATTCACTTTGCATGTGATAGCATCCGGGCTGTCTCATGTCTTCCGGCACCTGGTTCCCTTTATTTTGCAGGTCTTGAGACATGCACCTTGAAGGCGGCACTTATATGATTGTGATTTTGTTTAACTCTAGTCTAGCTAGCCTCTAGTAGTGTTTTCTGTCCATGTTAAATACACTTTGTTTGTAAAAGTCTAAAAGCTTCAGCCAAATGATTCAATTTTAAATTGTAAGCTTGCAGAGTTTAGTCTGTGTCTCTTGTCTCAGCAATCCCATGCACTACTTCTCCTGCGTTTGGACCGCTGTTTTGGAACGGAAATGGCCGCTGCACTCACGGGTCAAAGGTCATCCTGGCGGTTGCCACAGCTGCATCACATGGGGTGAACGGCTGTGGGATCCTCTGGTGTTTTGGGAAGGGATGCAGAGCTAGATGTTACATAAGTTCACTTTCCACCCTCACTCATTTTTATTAATAGGTGTGACGACAAAGCAGCTGTCCTGTTTTGAAAAAAAATAAACATGCTTGAAGGAAAGGAACTTAAAGGTAGGGGATGGCCCTGCGGCAGCGTCTTTATGAACTGCATCTGAACCCAACATTTTGTTCCTGCTGTTGGGAAAATAAAGAAAAGCACACAGAACCAGACAGGGTGTAGATGGGATGCTTATTATCAATAGGCATTAACAATCAACAGTAAAAATGCCAAAAATAATTACTCTGGAAGGTATTGGTATCACTAAGGAGTGCAAGCATTGTAACAATGATTACAGCAGTCCTAAAGTGTGGTACAGGGACAAAAGGGGCAATATAGTAAACTGCCCTAAAACCATAGGAGACGTGAATATGAGTGCCCCTGCATACAAGGGCGGAATTTTGCTTCCTGTAGATTATGGAAAAGGCAAATGTTTCTGTTCCTGTAGATGACAGGAGGTATATTTCTGTTCTTGTAGGTGATTAGAGAGCAATGAATGTTTATGTTCCTGTAGGTGATTAGAAAGTAATGAGTGTTTATGTTCCTGTAGGTGATTAGAGAGTAATGAGTGTTTATGTTCCTATAGGTGATTAGAGAGTAATGAGTGTTTATGTTCCTGTAGGTGATTAGAGTGTGGTGAGTGTTTATGGTCCTGTAGGTGATTAGAGAGTAATGAGTGGTTATGTTCCTATAGGTGATTAGAGAGTAATGAGTGTTTATGTTCCTGTAGGTGATTAGAGTGTGGTGAGTGTTTATGGTCCTGTAGGTGATTAGAGAGTAATGAGTGTTTATGTTCCTATAGGTGATTAGAGAGTAATGAGTGTTTATGTTCCTATAGGTGATTAGAGAGTAATGAGTGTTTATGTTCCTATAGGTGATTAGAGAGTAATGAGTGTTTATGTTCCTATAGGTGATTAGAGAGTAATGAGTGTTTATGTTCCTCTAGGTGATTAGAGAGTAATGAGTGTTTGTGTTCCTGTAGGTGATTAGAGAGTAATGAGTGTTTATGTTCCTGTAGGTAATTAGAGTGTGGTGAGTGTTTATGTTCCTCTAGGTGATTAGAGAGTAATGAGTGTTTATGTTCCTGTAGGTGATTAGAGAGTAATGAGTGTTTATGTTCCTGTAGGTGATTAGAGTGTGGTGAGTGTTTATGGTCCTGTAGGTGATTATTGAGTAATGAGTGTTTATGTTCTTGTAGGTGATTAGAGAGTAATGAGTGTTTATGTTCCTGTAGGTGATTAGAGTGTGGTGAGTGTTTATGTTCCTCTAGGTGATTAGAGAGTAATGAGTGTTTATGTTCCTCTAGGTGATTAGAGAGTAATGAGTGTTTATGTTCCTGTAGGTGATTATAGAGTAATGAGTGTTTATGTTCCTGTAGGTGATTAGAGTGTGGTGAGTGTTTATGTTCTTGTAGGTGATTAGAGAGTAATGAGTGTTTATGTTCCTTTAGGTGATTAGAGAGTAATGAGTGTTTATGTTCCTGTAGGTGATTAGAGTGTGGTGAGTGTTTATGGTCCTGTAGGTGATTAGAGAGTAATTAGTGTTTATGTTCCTATAGGTGATTAGAGAGTAATGAGTGTTTATGTTCCTGTAGGTGATTAGAGTGTGGTGAGTGTTTATGGTCCTGTAGGTGATTATTGAGTAATGAGTGTTTATGTTCTTGTAGGTGATTAGAGAGTAATGAGTGTTTATGTTCCTGTAGGTGATTAGAGTGTGGTGAGTGTTTATGGTCCTGTAGGTGATTAGAGAGTAATGAGTGTTTATGTTCCTCTAGGTGATTAGAGAGTAAGGTGATTAGAGAGTAATGAGTGTTTATGTTCCTGTAGGTGATTAGAGAGTAATGAGTGTTTATGTTCCTGTAGGTGATTAGAGAGTAATGAGTGTTTATGTTCCTGTAGGTGATTAGAGAGTAATGAGTGTTTATGTTCCTGTAGGTGATTAGAGAGTAATGAGTGTTTATGTTCCTCTAGGTGATTAGAGAGTAATTAGTGTTTATGGTCCTGTAGGTGATTAGAGTGTGGTGAGTGTTTATGGTCCTGTAGGTGATTAGAGAGTAATGAGTGTTTATGTTCCTGTAGGTGATTAGAGAGTAATGAGTGTTTATGTTCCTGTAGGTGATTTGAGAGTAATGAGTGTTTATGTTCCTGTAGGTGATTAGAGTGTGGTGAGTGTTTATGGTCCTGTAGGTGATTAGAGAGTAATGAGTGTTTATGTTCCTGTAGGTGATTAGAGAGTAATTAGTGTTTATGTTCCTGTAGGTGATTAGAGAGTAATGAGTGTTTATGGTCCTGTAGGTGATTAGAGAGTAATTAGTGTTTATGTTCCTCTAGGTGATTAGAGAGTAATGAGTGTTTATGTTCCTGTAGGTGATTAGAGAGTAATGAGTGTTTATGTTCCTGTAGGTGATTAGAGTGTGGTGAGTGTTTATGGTCCTGTAGGTGATTAGAGAGTAATTAGTGTTTATGTTCCTGTAGGTGATTAGAGAGTAATGAGTGTTTATGTTCCTGTAGGTGATTAGAGAGTAATGAGTGTTTATGTTCCTCTAGGTGATTAGAGAGTAATTAGTGTTTATGTTCCTCTAGGTGATTAGAGAGTAATGAGTGTTTATGTTCCTGTAGGTGATTAGAGAGTAATGAGTGTTTATGTTCCTGTAGGTGATTAGAGTGTGGTGAGTGTTTATGGTCCTGTAGGTGGTGGCAGAGAAGACTGTGTTTTTGTCCCCTCTCAGGCGAGAGGATGGCTGCCGTGTCTCCTACAGGGATCATGGATTAGTGCTCAGTGAGTGAACCCAGACCAGGACGTGAGACCAGGAGGACTGCCAGGAGAAAGGTTTATGTAATCCCATCAGACAGCATGTTTCTCTCCTTTCCTGTCAAGAAAGAAGGGAACTCTCTCCATCTCTCTCTGTCTTTCTTTTCCTACCTCTGAAGTAACCAAGATAAAGTACATGTCTGCCAATGGCTGTGTTTGAATGTCGGGTCAGGAGCAGGAAGAGTTAAGTTTTTGTCCACCTATCAGAAAGCCAGAGCAAATAAACACCTCTTTTGTGATTAATTGTGATGCACATGAGAGGAAACCATTGACGTTTTCTTTGTTTGTTTAAGCGGGCGTGGATTAAAATGGAAAATATCAGACTAGGGGCCTCCTGGGTGGTATGTCCTTCGTACAGTAACGTGCCCACAGTCTAAAATCGAATCCTCACCATGTCAATGTGGACTCTGTTTGGGGATCTCACAGACAAATGCATCATTGCTCATAGCCAATCAGGCCACAGTAAGAGGTTTAAGAAAAGCACACAGAACCAGACAATACATTCATATGCAATAAATGTTATAGTTATAGTTAAGATTTAGTTAGTTAAGTTAGTTTCGGTTACGTTTACAGGTATAGCTGTGAGGTTTATGTGCCCTTCTTTATTGAAGAACATTGTGTCAGAATTGCAAAAGTGTAAGGACTTGAATTACTTAAAGTTGAGGACAAAGTGCCCTGGCAGTTAGATTGAATGTGCCCTGGAGGTTAATACCAATGTAATTTTTGAAGAAATTTTTTTACATAACATGCACTATTTGGATACTTTTTTTATTTGCTTGAGCATATGAAATGTGAAGACAAGACAGTGGAAAGCAAGATAAGGACCGTGCAGATATTTTTGTTGTCTAATTTCTCATGTAATTTTCTACAGGACAATATGAATCATCCATGACATAATTAATATATTGATACAAAATTACACAATAACTTACACAAGATAAGCACTTTGCCAATATTTATGTTGTATAATTTCTTGTGTCATTTTTGTGTCAATAGCCTATATGAATTACATCATGTAAAATTTAGAAGATATTACATAACTTGCCTTATATTCCCCAGTTGCATTGTTTAACAAACTGTCTTATTAATGAAATGACTGAGAATAGTCAAAAAGAAGGGATGACAGTGAATAGGGCTAGTGTGTTATGCTGCAGAAGAGGGAAGTTAGCCATCCCCGGCTGCACCCTGAATCCATGCACATACACACTTGTGAGGAGATTGATGGGTTTTTCGCCACACTCAGCTCCGTGCTCCAGTTTGCATAAGCTACACTCAGTCAATACCATTTTGTTAAGCTAAGCTGGTCACTCATTTCAGTGCGATGACCGCACTGCAGTTAATGGGAAGCCATATGTGCAGGTAAACTGTCAGGTGGGCTACAGCTCAGTAACCCTAATCATCTACTGTACTTCATTTAGATGTTGTGATTACTCAACCTTCCTGTTCAATGGTTTTCTAAAAGGGCACATGATGAACTTATATGAACTTAGTAACTGATTCTAGAGAAGGATTACTGTGGCAGGACTGTGGCCGGAACAAAGGGAGGACTGCATCTGACCTTTTGGAAAGACCAAGTTTGTTGTTCAACACCTCTGAGTGTGAGTAAGCACTGATACAGCACTTGCTAAGTAAATATAAGGCTCAAACTTCAAACAAATCAAGATAAAAGGAATTGTTTTAATGACCCACTGAATTTAAATTAATAAGAAAATATGGACCGATTGCACACCAGGCTATGGTATTGCTTACAACTCGTTTTTTTCCCCCCAAAAAATAGAGTTTGTCGTTCATGAACTTGAGTCTTGACTGCATGTTGAAACCTTAGTATGTGCCTATAGCTGTTCACCAAAACAAATCTGGCTTGGCTTTTCAGTACATATTGACATTTGCAGGGGACTTGACATTTATTTCAAGCATTGACTTTGTGTGCAAGTTCATAGGTCACGTGAATGTAACAAGTCAGCCACAGGCACACTTTTGAGAGCTCTGTTTTGAAAGTGAGGCATAATATCAAAGTGCATTGTGCAGCATGTTAGTGACCACTTCTGAAGGGCCTACAAGGCCAGCTTCCCACCCTGGGGAACATACCAGGGCTTGCACTCAATCTACCAAACCAAACATTTAGTCCAGGTCATGCCAAACATGTGCAAGTTGTACTGATCACTGTTGTGACATAGAGTAGTATCCTCCAAACAGCCTTCAAGTTCTAAGGACACAAACTCTATTCTCTATTCTCTGGAGTAAAAGAGAAAACAAAACCAGTTGAAAGTGTCTGGTTGGATAAGCACTTTTTTGCCAAGTTTTGCTAAATGCTAGGTTTGTACTTGGTGTGGCTAAACCAAACACCTTTCTGTGGTCTTATTTTCAAACACTGTGTTTACTTCAGATAACTTATAATTGGTTAAATGTCAGTTAGTAGATAAGCATGAAATGTGCAATCTCTCCCTTACTTTATAGTAGTCTTTAAACACACTGTTCTGTAGGCGTGGGAGTGTGAGAAAACATAACTGCAGATATAACCTCCCTCTGAACACTACAGACAACCTGCATTAATACTTTAAGGACTCATGCCCTATCACATTTTTTTAGAAGTACAAAACTCATTGTTTGACAGGCCTGTCCTTGGCCTGGGTTTTATTTGCTGTTTATGTCTGTGAACGTACGTGAAATGGCTGCCTGGCCTGTTTTTATTTTATTGGAACGGGCAGTGTTGGGTTTTATCATATTTTTAAACAATCATTAACGTCTGCATTGTTAGTTATTGATGAGGCATAGCTCTCATGTCGCCTACCTTTTTAAGAGAGGGTTTTAACACTGATACCATTAACTATGGCTGAGATGAAGGCTGCTTCATCCTCTATCTGTTTATTGAAAGAATACCACAGTAGCTTGTATGGATGCAAGAAGTGACTGATGAAAGTAAGTTTCAGGAAAGCTGAAGTAGGTACCATTCTTTTGAAAGAATGAACTTATTCATTCCAGGTCATTTTCAGCTTTAAGCGACACATTTCATGAAGAGGGTAAGACTTGGATTTACTGCAGTATTTCATAGCTTTTTCCTGATGAGATCGGGTTATTCGGTGCCTGAGTTATGATAGAGAACAAAAGGCATTGAGCCAGTGGTGTATTGGCGCCTGGAGAAGTGGGTATACTCTAATTTAACAAATCGATGACTACTAATTGATACGTGCACCAGTGGGGATTAAGAAGTGAGTATACTCTATGCCCACTAAGAAAGAAGTGGGTATACTGCGTACACCCGCGTATACCCTCCACTACACTACTGCATTGAGCTCATCGCTGACTTAAGTTGTTCATAGACAGCAATGTTGTGTTTCACGTTGGCTTTTGATGTATTTCACCGTTTATAATCAAAAACTCTCATGTAATGCACATTTGAGGTCACCTTATATTAAAACCAGAAAGATAAATCAAGATTTTGGTTATAATAGCTGGGTCATGAAAGCAGCATTGTGAATTGTAGGCATTCACATTGTGAATTAGCAGGCAGCTCTGACTTGCTTTAAATTTCTTTTTGAGACCAGTGTAGAAATGTGAATCTCTGACTCATACTCTCTTTCTCCCGCACAGTCCTGTATTCCTGGTTCAGAAACCATCGCTTTGATTTATTCTCTTTCCCCTCTTTATTTAAATGATAATCTTTTTCTGCCTCATAGTCCATCACCAAACACCTTTACTGATTTGCTAGTATTCCCAGAATTCTCTTTGTGATGACGCAGAGAGGGCTCGGATGAGCACGGTGCAGTGGATAGAGCCCTGGGTGGTCTTTAGAATCTCTGATGCAATGCAACTGTCATAACCTCAAGCATGGTACTTCACCTTACTAGCTCCAGTGAAAATCCAGCTCTGTTAAACATGTGACCTTCGTAAGATGCTCTTCTCTGGGACATCTGGTAAGCAAGTGAATAATGCTAGTAAGTGAATAGTAAGGTGGTGGTCGGAGGGTAGTGGGGAATGCGTCTTCCCACAATGCCTGATTCACGCGGCCTTGTGCCGGCATCACTTGTCATAGACGAGTGCCCCACTTCCACCCCTGACAGGCAGTCGGTCCGGACGGGGCCACATTGTGCCACCTCATTATGCAAATGCGTGCGCCACGCTCGCTCCGGAGATGGAGGGGTGCAGTCGTGACGCATTGGGCCCCGCAGGGTCACCAAGCCCTTTCCGACCCGATCGTGCATCCCTTTCAGGTTCAAGTGTGCCTTCTCGCAGCCCCCCCCCCCCTCGAGGCAGTTGGTCGCTCGTGGTCACTCCGCGCGAGGGCAGCCGCATTCAGGTGCCGACAGCAGGGCGTTTTGTTTGATCGCGCGCGATTCTGCTCCCCTGCAGCCCCTGTCTCAGCAGAACAAAAGGAGAGGCGGTTTCTCTGCGCAGCACGCCGCGCACTCCGGAGGAAGAGCATGATGAGATTTTAATTGACACAGATTAGTTATGTCGTGCGATGGGTACATGGTGTCCCTGGTTAAATTTAACTTGGAGATTTAGCTGTTGAAAAAAAGAGACAAAAGCGGCACCATTTTCATAAGCAATCTTTCCCTTTCCTAAGAGGAACAGGCGTGTCCTGAGACATAAATCATGGACTGTTGGCACATATTTATTTTATTATATTTTGGGAAGTCCTTTTATTATGTGGTGATTTACACTTATGTGAAGATTGTGTAGGCAGATAGTCAATGAGTTATGAATGAATAAAATAATGAGGAACAGTGTACACGGTAGCTGTCGGAGCAAAAAGGGCTAAGTTCACAGGGCTGGGGTATAGGAAGATGTCCTGCTGTGGTTTGACTGTCAGGTGTCAGCCGCTGCATGTGCAGAGAGCAGGAACAAGGTGCTCCTTCAGGAGTGAGCAAAGAGCTGTTTTCTGTGATGGAGAAACAACAAAATAAACACTGCATGTGTATTTTTACAGGGATCCCTTGGCTGTTTAAACAGCAGCCTTGCAAAGTCGGCTGACAGTGTTATCCTGATCCCTCGGTTGGCTTTAATGCCGCTCCAGGACACCCCCCTCAACCTCCCAACCAAACCCCCACACACAGACTTTTGAGAGTACATGGATTGTACTTTTTTTACAATTATTATTTTGTCCCTCCCTCTGTGACATTGTGAATAAACAGTGGTGGGTGGTCTTCTTCAGGTCCTACAGGGAATGCCAACCTGCAGTGTGATGTTTATGACAGCAACCCCGCCCCACCCCTCCCCCCTTCTAAAAACACCTCGGGCTTGACCTGATATCCTTCTGCCTGTGGTACTGAGCCTGGAGCTAATGCCAAAGCAACAGTTTAGTCCTGAGATGGGTGAATATGCACAGGCATTCTACCCCCAGTCTGTAGTTTTATAAAATGATGTGCATTATATTTAATACCCTCCTCTTTCTGTTGCTTTCAATCGAAAACTACCTAATATATATTTTATTTTACCTTAACTAGTCCATTACATTATGCACCAGAAATGATACACCTTGGAAAGATATCCTGCTGTGTTTAATGTTTGGTTTTTTTATAAAAATGTATAAATGTTTCGTAACACCACATTGCGATTCATTCTGTGCTCATGTTCAGAGCTTTGCTTTTTAGCGACAGGGCTCTGTGCCTTTATAATTATGGCCCTGTTGTTCTCCAGTCAGTGCAGAGGAGAGACTGGAGGCGATACATGCATCACAGTGCCTGACACGCTGAACTGGAGCACCTTGGCTGCCCAGCCGAAGGCTGAAGATGACAGAATCCATCTTGGTGTGGTTTCCACACCATGGTGTGTTTTGGCAGACTGATACAAGCGTGCTTTCTCCTGAATTTATGGAGGATGTTGCGATTGTAGGACAGATGCACAATGTTTATTAGCAGTTCCCAATTGGGTGGGAAAATGCAGGGACATGTTTTTGTAAAGCTATTAGCATTTTAAAAAAACTAAAGTATGAAAGAAGAGACTTAAAAGAAGCTGTCGCACGAATGCTCCCATTTCCTCAGTTTCTTGACCCATCCCTATGCCCACAGACGAAGTCTTGGTCTGCTTAGGATTGAAACTCGTAACCACACGCTTGTTTTTACAAACGTTGATTGTAAAAGGCATTCCCGACCTTCTGACGGCTTATTTCAGAGAGCTGTGGCTGCAATGACAGTCACAGGCCTGAGGAGGTGCTTGATTTATGCCTTTGTGGGATCAACACATGCTCTTCATTAAAACCCAGCCTCTTTGGCTGGCAAGGAAGACACAGTGGTGCGTAGTTGTTGTTTATTGACTGGTGGAGACCTTTACGGTTTGGTTGGATTGAATTTGCCCAGCTTGAGCGTACATTTTCTCTTCTTTGTGACTGTGATTTATGACAGAACCGTGGCTGTGTTTTCTTTGGCAAAAAGTGATTTAAGGACTGTGCAAAACTTGAGGAAAGCTCCACTATCTATTTGCTTGCTGCAGTTCATTCTGCTTGTGAAATTAAGTATAGTAAATCTACCAAACTGTTTACTGTGCGCTCAACGTCCTGCGTGGAAGCAAGACGTGTGTGGTCTTCGTAAAAAGCGAACATTACTTTTTGTACTCAGTAGGTCTCTCCTGGACATCTTGAAGTGTATCTTCTCTTGATGCAGAGCAGTCTAGTTAAAACCCATTGTGTCACAGTGCCTAATGTAAGAAAACCTAAACAACTACCTGTACTATCCTGAACCGCAGGATCTGCTGTGAAGTCTGCCCTGTGTAGGATTCTGTGCAGTGTGTGTGTGCGTGTGCGTGTGCGTGTGCGTGTGTGTGTGTGCTTGTGTTTGTGTGTGTGTAAATTAATGTGTCCATATGTCTGTTTGTGTGAACATATAAACTAGCTGCTCCATAGCTCAAATATTGACAGTCCCTGGGTAGTCCACATTTTCACACAGCTCACTCACTTTCAAACAACAAATATCCAAACATCCTGGTGCTGAATACTTTTATGTTTTCTTATCATGACCTTTCTATGTTACTGTATGTGAACTAAACAAGCATTAGTGGGTTCTGGCAAGGGTATTTTATCCAGGGTCTACATGTTAATTTATGCTAGACTCTCCAGGACTGCAGAACGTACTACTGTATCTGGGGTAGGCAAACATGGCATTAATCTGGGTCTGTCTGTGCGAGAATGGCTTTTGGCTCACCTCAGGTAAAAACCAAAATAAACCTAAAGAGAAACACTGGAAGAGCAGCTACAGTGTCTGTCACCTCTGATGTCACGAGACAAGTCAATCGAGTGACAGGTCTGCCTCTGCTCCGGGACCTGTCATAGCTGCATGTGTCACAACGGCACAAACAAGAGAGTATGAAATATTGTTCACTTTCCATGCCTAATGGACCATTCACGGAGACACACAGACACAAAGACACGCACACACACACACACACACACACACACACACACACACACACACACACACACAACATGCACTTTCTTGCTGCTAGGCAAGTTCACCCCCCCCCCCCCTCCACACACACACATACACACAAACATAGACCCACACCCCTGGACAGGCTAGAACAGTGCTTGTTGCCTACAGACTGACTGTAACACGCTTTGGCACTGTTTATTTTTTTCCTTTCTGGGGCCTGTGAGACTCTGTTCACCTCCCTCACACGGGCACTTTTTATTCCTGCCCCTCCTGATTTATATGTATATAGTAGCTGCTTCTGGAATATTATTGGTTGATATATGTTTCCTGTTTACATTTTAACCATTACCAGGCAGATTGTCAGATGCAGAAGTGTTAATTATACAGTCTCTCTCTGTCGCTCTGTATTAGTAAAGGGCCTGAGGTTTTAAGAGTTGTGCTTGTCTGTTGATGTAACTTTAGGACTTCAGGAAAAATATTTATGCTCTTTTATTGTAAAGAAAAAAATCCAGGCTGTCCAAAACGGTTCAATCCCTTTCATAATTACATTTCCTGGCAGTTTTTTGTTAAAATGCGCAGAACTGTTCGCAAGTTTTTTTTTAAAAAAAACAATCCTCACAGTTTGATGTCCCAGAAGAAATATTACACCAGTCAGACTTTGGCGTGATAAAACTTTTACAGTGGAACTATAACACCCATGCCTTTTGTTTCAGCCTGAAAAGTAGGCAATAAAAAAACACTCTGGAAAGTGTTGATGTCCATAACTTATACAAGAGCAGCCAATGGAAGACTGGGAAACTTATTCACAATATTGTCTATGGACCTTTCATAAGTGGTCAGGGGAAGCCATTTTGGGTACAGCCAAAATGGCTCTCTCTCTCTCTCTCTCTCTGTCTCTTGTGAATGTAAGTAAAATCCATTCAGTCTCTTTGAAGCCTCTGTAAACACTAATGGTATTTCCATTGCCATTTGACGGTAACGTCAAAAATGTGTGTGAGGGTACAGGGCATATAAGTCTGAATGGAGAAGCAGAAACCTATCGTAACAGATTCCTGCATTTTCCTGTGAAGATATAATGTTAATCTTCTTAGTATCCCCAGTGACTGCAGTAAGAGCTGAAGGGGACAATGCTCCCAAAGCTTGTGTACAATACTGGTCCTTCTAAAGGTAATTATGGTACATGTTGGCTTGAGGCTAGAATTGTACTGGCCAGGACCTGGCCAAACAACAATCAGCCAACAACCTTATATAGGCCTACTGGATGAGAGCGACTGGTTCAAAGAACCACTGTTTATTTATGTTATAAATATTGATATATATTTAGAAATATTGCATTAAAACATGAATGGCTTGTTTGCATTATGTACATCTGTACACGTCTAGACATATCTTTTAACCCCTTTGCGCAGAGGCTTAATTTTACCCATTTTCATCTGTTTTGTACCGTTCTGTTTAAAGCTTTATAGGTCCAGATAGAAATGTAACACAAACACCAATAATGGCTTAAATTAAAGAAGACCCAGGTACCATTATCATGCCTTAATTTTTATTATTTTCATAACTCCAGATGTAAATTATGGGCAGTGAATGCACATGAAAGCTTCTACTATAGCGTAGTATAAATTCCAGGTAAAGTTACAGTCTAGCCGTAATAGATTGACAGCTCACCACCATTGTCATTACTTAGGGTATACAAATTCAAGTCGCCTCAGCAAGGGACTTTTTTCCGCAAACTCCCCATACTTTATCATTGAGCCTTATGCAGGCTTAGCTTATAGCCAATACCTAATAGGTTGCTAGCTAACTAAATATAAACTAAATTAAACCAGAATAAGAGAGACTACAGGTCATTTAATTCTGAATTCAGCACCACTAATGTAAAACTCTGTGACATCATAAACAATAATAACACAACCAAGCTAGCCTTTCAGTGCCTAGCTAACTATACTATTATGAATACAACACCATAAAACACACATGCACATGCACACCTTGTACACAAGACAACACTTAGCTATGGAATCCATGCTGTCTGCTTCAGATGAGAAGAGTCATGGATGTACATCTCCTCATCTGAATCCAGAGGACGACTAGCCTACAGCATCCAGCAGTTTCGAGCACTGTTTCAAATGTTTTTGTCACTTCGCCATTGTACAAACAAAACGATTTATCACTGGAGTTCACTACGCGATGCGTATGCGTTCTCTTACGCAAAACCACGGAGATGCTTAACGGCGCGTGTTGTTTTGAAATATGCTTGTGACACGCACAGCTCTGACAATGGCTCCCAACTGTCTAATGACCTACATTACACATCTTTCGAAAGCTTAGAATGTGTTCTTTTTTGATATTAAGGCTGTCAGTCCATTACAATTAGTTCCAAGACATTACTACTCCAAATTTGAATTGTGTAATGTTCTGCAGACAAATTTTTGAGATTTTGCCCATGTTGAAACTTACACTGTACACCACACATAGGCAGAAAAGGCAGAAAATAACTACATAATCTTAGAAAAGTCATATCTGGCTTTAATAATGCAGGTAAGGTTATGACTTTATTCCATACTTTATGAGAGATTTTCATAGCAGAAGGAAATTATGTGATGATGACAGAAATTCACTCATAAGTGAGCAGGCAAAATAACAGTTTAATTTACATATATCCAGGACCTTATGTGTTTTTATTGTTGCTGTGATAGTATAAAAATGTTTTGGTGGTTAAAGAAGAGCTGTAACCAACTCATAAATATATTTAAATGTCCAGTATCTTCAACCCGATTCGCTCAGTGGTCGATATGCTTTTATGAAATACGGAAGAACGGTGGCGTGTAGGAACTTCATATTTTGCCGATAATATCCCAACTTCCACTGATGTTGACAACATGCAGTTTTCCATGGTACCTCACTTTCTGACGTGGTACAGTACGATGTTTGTGATGTAGACCCCAGGGTCAACGCCACTAGGGTAACTGCACAAAGGGGTTAAAGAGATATTTGTATTATTTGCATTATTTATGTTGAAGAGTGCATATCAGGCATTATCTGTCTGCTGGCATTAAAGCTTGTCACAATATCAGCTGGCATCTACAAACTGACCATTCCCAAAACCAAAAGAAAAGGTTACTTCGTTCCCAGATTGTGCTTAAGATGCAACCCATCTGTCCAACCTTTCATAAAGGCATGAATGTGCATTTATGTCCAAATGGCTGTGGAGGGCCTTGAACTCTTCAGATAGCAGGCACAACTCCACACTGGATTTTTGGAGTTCAGCCACCAGTGCAGGGCTCATCTAGGGGTTTTTGTGTGACTTTTTCCTTTTTTTGAGAGGGCATGGCACAGTCCTGAGCCTGGCCCTAACTCATCCCACGGTGCAGATTGGCTATTCTACCTCACAAAGGCATGGGAGCAGTGACTGAAATATTTGCCGCAAAACAAGAGCAGTACTACTGGTCTAAGCAATCGTGCTAACTCATGAGCAGATGCCTCCCCCAGTGTACTCCGTTTCTGAGAAACCGAGGGGTCATGTTCGAGATGTTTCCCAACCCCTGCTGAAAAGCTACAGAAGACTGCAGTAATCCAGTAGTCACTGTGTCTTTGGTCTTGGAAGGCAGTGCTGTCACCCAACTCCCCCAGACACCCTCTCCGTACAGAAATGAGAACCAGACGCCCCATAAATCAGGTCCCCAGAACTGGCCCACATTGGATTACAGCTGGAGGGATCATTTTCCAAGTTCCAAAAATTAAGTAACCAAACGTAAATAAATTAACTTACTATTTTTGTGTAACAATAGTGGTAAAGAAGAGGATCAGGCTAGGAAGGTTAACAAATCGGTATGCAACATATTTACTTTAACTGGAGGGGCCCATGCACATTGTCATTGGTGCTGGCCCATATTATGTAAACTGAATGATGTATCCGTCAGCCATTTTTTAAATAATAAATGGTCTTGTTTAAATGAGTCAGTTTCTCAACTCTCTGGGAAAAAATGCAGCTTGGACCACCACTAACATCAGCCAATCCATTCCATTCCCCACACATTTTCTGCATTAGGGTTTATGTCAGTGTAATCATAATTAAACATTGTGCCCAGTAGGAAACTGCAATTTGTTTTGTTCTGACTTCCAGATGAATGCAAAACTTTGTAGTAACATTGTTCAGGTGGATTTAATTTTTTATTTACAGAACTTAATATGCAGCATTGAGGATAATGCAGTTGAAACTTGCTTTTTATGGTGTTATTGTCAGTGAAATGGTCCGAGCCAGTATGTAGGTAGCAATGTTCATTTTGAAAATGCACTGAAGCCATATGCTTCATATTTTTCGTATTTTTAAAACTCATCATTGTTTAACAGTAGAATTTTTTTCCAGGTTTCACTGTTGATCATTTAAAGGCTCCAGTTTGTATAAATTAGTTTATCATTGGTGATTTTATCAATGCTCTTTTCAGATAGTCAAATTATCTTAATTAAAACAACTTACAATGTGTACAGATGACAACATTAACATATGTTATGTTATGTTATGTTATGTTATGTTATGTTACATAAAATCACACTGTCTAGAACCTTTTTCCTGGGGCCACGGGAAAACTTAGGTTTGATCTTTGGGCATTTTAATTATGTTGTTCAGCTTTCAGCTTTCTGTCAGTTTGAATGTTGATAAAATTGAATGTGCAGAGAAAACATCCCATTTGGCAGATGTGGAATGTGCTGCAGATGTGCAGAGGATGTGCTGTTCCGACTGTTTCCCCAAATCACACAGAAGCACTCTTCATTGATCAGCACTTTGGGGAGGCGATTGGAACCTTTCAGTATCATAGCTCCTGATCTGTGCATTGTAATTCAAATGAGTTTTTTTTTTTTTATAATCGATTGAATTGATTAGTTGGATGGTTGCAGTCCTTGTTTGTACTTTACTAAAACATATTTACTTATTGAACAATTTCTAGCTTATAAGAAACATCCATAATTGCAAATCGTCTTTTTTTAATGAAATGTTTAAGAGTGTGGTCTGCAATAACTATGGTGGTTTACTTGAGACATATGCAAATTTCCTGTTATGAAACAGGGAAACCGATCGAAGAGAGATCCAGCTTTCTTCTGAAAAGATGATAGCCCTTTCCAGACTGGGAGAGATGATTAGCCATGGTGTGAAGATAATGATAGAATCTCTCTTTCTCTCTCTCTCTCGCTCTCTCTCTCTTTCTCTCTCACTCTTTCTCACACACATTTTCTCGCTCTCCCCCTCCCCCTCTCTCTCTCTCTCTCTCTCTCTCTCTCTCTCTCTCTCTCTCTCTCTCTCTCTCTCTCGAGCACTCGGGGAAAATAACAGTCCTGGGGAAGATGTGGAACCCCCCCCCACTGTCTGTCTGTCTCACTTTTTCTTTCTCTGGCAGCTCTGTACAACAGTTACCTCCAGTGCTGACGCAAATGACCCACTAAGCCTGACCCCCCATGCCAAACCTGTAAATAATTAGACTGCACCAATAATTTTTTCGCCCCTTTTTATAAAAAAGCTTCTCATTTTGAACTCTTTTTGACAAACCAAAACAAATGTAGTGGCACTGAGAAATCAGAGCTGTTTTCCACATACCATAGGATTAAAGTATGAATATGAATAAGTACACTTCCTGAGCAAATGACTGGTTAAAAGCCTTTAACCAGAGACACAAAGAATACTTTCAATTTGTGAACTCTTTTTGTTAAGGCTCCAGTTCTCTTTTTTTTTTGGAACTCATATTCACATATTCAGAACCTGAATTATAAAAACATTCTGATTAAAAATGCACGTAGTCACATAAATGCACCTTTCCCCCAGCACGTATTTTGTTCTGGCAAAAACTGATGTGTGATTCACCCCAGTGGGGGATTATACAGTCATGAAGGGTTAGGACAGCTGCTGACCTCACTGTGTAGCACTTTGAGATCCTTGAGACGCTGAAAGGCACTATAGAAATTAGGGGTGGGCAGATTCTTAAATTTTTAAAAAGAAATGTAATCAAAAAAAATTGAAAATCTTTTATTCAGAAATAACTGCCATAATGGTCGAAGCATGTATAGCCCCCCCACCCCCAGTCCGCAATCTTGCCTAGGGCGGCAGAAAGGCTAGATCCATGCCTGGTAATGGTTCAGAACAAGCGTTGTTGCGTGGGCTAGCCTACACCGGAGAAAATGCTCTGCAACGCCTTTAAGCCTGTTAGCTGCTGTAAATCGGGCTTTAGGCACAAAAAAAAATCTAATAAAAAAGAGTACCCGAGTAAATGCAGGGACAAATCAGCTTGTAATTGTTTAGAGAAAATCGTAAACTCTGCCACCCCTAATATAAATCTCACCCATTACTATCAAGTATCAGTGCTGTTATTGTGAAATCCTGATTGCTTTAGTTTCCCAGTGATGAAATTAGCCTGTGTTTGATTCTTCTTATTTCATTTTAGTTTCCTTGTCAAAAGTTAGAAGAAGCTGTTTGTCCCACAGAGCAGAGCAGAACCGCTCACGTTCACAACTTTAGCATTTTTGTTTTGTGCCATGCTTCAGATCTGCTTTCTGAGAAAAAGGGGCTTTAAGGCAGTTTTTTTGGCTTTCCCCTTGTCTCGACGACTCCTCTCCAGTACTTCCGAAGCCAAGCCTCTGATAATTCTGCTTGATGCCCAAACCCTCACCCTCCCCCCACCACACACACACACACACACACACACGTACGTACGCACACACACGCACACACTCATCCGTGCGCACACACACAGACAGACACACACACAGACAAACACGCACACACACACACACACACACCAGTCTGGAAATGACAGAGACATAGTGCTAAGGCTTAACGTTTTTTTTTCTTTTCTTTTTTTTACTGGAATCGGTTTTTACTGGAATTAAAGTTATCGTTCTGCAGAAACAGAATTAGTAATTTATTCCTGTCAAATATTCCCACTGAGAGAAAGACACTTTCACAATCTTCATTTGTTGAAATAGTTTGAAAACTTCTGTTTTCCGTATATGATGATGCGGCTTTGTATCATCTTCAGTTATGTATTTATTCATTAGCATTCTTTGTTGGAAGCCATTTCCCTACATCCAATAACTAATCTAAAAACGTATATAGAGCAAGATGAAAAACATCCTTTTGTTAAGGAAGACATGCACATCCTTCTTTCCTCTGAAGGAACTCTTACAGAAACTTACTATGAAAATTTGATCATAAACACGGGCCGACACACACAGATGTTAAGTCTTTGCTCCAGCTGAACCCAATTTCTCACTGTGACGCAGGAGATGCTTCCTCCAGATTGCGTTAACTTGTATTCATGGAGAAAGTACACCAATACTGGTTCCTGGTTCTATACTGTACCATTTGAAATACAATATGTGAGTTAGGCATGGAGTTTCTCCATCAGATCATTATGTACTGTTCTGAAAGTTTTCTACCACTTCCTTATGTTGTCTTGCAAAGCACGTAACTGTGAAATGAAACCGTACAGACTACCGAGCAGGCTGCTTGCATCACGAGCAAGCATGCAGGCTTTACTATGAACTCTCTGAAAGTTCCAAACAGGAAGTGAGAGTGAGTTGACTGGGCGAGACAGACTCTTTTGTCACTCAGAACGTGTGCAGTGTAATCAAGTGTAATTCCAGTCGCTGCAGATGTTAATCTTAATTGCTGGATCTGGATCACGTTCTCTCTCTCTCTCCATCTCTGTCTCTGTCTCTCTCTCTCAAATTCTAATTCTTTCTCTGTCTCTCTCTCTGACTGTCTCTCTCTCTCACACACACACACACACACACACAAACACAAACACTGTGCATGCCTGTCCCCTTCTGTTCCTCCAAATTTCACAAATTCACTGCTATATGCTTAAAACATGCATATTTCAGGCTGTATGTGTTTGTGTGGTGTGAGCCTCAGCATGCCGCACACATATCAACACAAAAATTTGTTTTTGGGATGATGTCTCACCACAGAGAAAATGTGACAGTGTCTGTCTGATGGAGATGTCCAGAGTTGTTTTCATGTACTCTGGTACACTCCTGAGGAACCAGTACATCCACAGAAGAGGCCCACAGTGTATTCTTTCTTTCAACCTGACGGCTTGGAAGTTGAGTTCGTAAGAGTGCTTTACTGTTTCTTGGTGTTTTCATATGGGCTGCACTTGTCTTGAGAGTACCTCCACCTGCAGGTGGCATGTGGTATTACACCAAATGAGACGCTCACAAACATAGCCCTCTTGCTCATTGCCTTTAGCTTGATGTGCATTCTAGAGTCAGCACAGTAAGAAATTGTACAACTTCACCCCTTTGATCCAGCCTGATCTCAGTTTAACTGTATGTTGCTTCAATATCATTACTGTGCCCCTTTTATAAGGACAATCATACACACATCCAGAGAGAGCAATGTGCAGGCATACCAAGCTAAATACAGTACCACTGGGATAAGGATGATTAGGTCAGATTAGCATTGAAGAGACAGAGAGTTGTCAAAAAAGCCTGGGTCACAAATTTCACCATTAGTATGTAACAAAAGCGTGCACCACTTTTTCACGCCTGCTTGCACTGCATGCATGTAAAACCGAACTGCGCAGACAAGGCAGGCTGTGTGTATGTAGGACAAGCATGCTGTCCTTGTTGTGGTTTTCTTTAATGTGGTTATGATTGAAAATAGTCGAAAATAGTCTGAACTGTTCTTGAGCATGGTAGAAAGCTCTTTAAATCACTCCAAAAATGTAGCATGCCCACAAATTCCGGGACAATGAAAGCTGTAAAATTGACAGTTTATCAGTTTTATTAGAGCGTTCTTAAGTTTTTGTTTCTGTCATGATTTATATTAGAACTCACAGGCAGAAGCAGTTATGGCAGAGAAAAAAAACCATCAACAGGAAGGGGCCCAAAATGAAAGTCACCAACAGAAAGAGAAAGTGAATATTACGCTGGTTATGAATGAATGATTATGAAACTAGTGGGTGGTAATCTTGTGCAGGACTCCATTAGGCCTCTGCAATTTCCTGCTCTCTTCTACTCTTACATTATTAAAAGTGCATTAGAGCCGTAATGGAGCCCATCAGAGTGCACTGAGTAGGCTGAGCTGTGGGGTTATGGGCTTTAACGCTGGTCAGTCCGAAACTGGTGAGGTGTGTGGAGCGCTGACAGGATTTGAGTGATAAGGCTACACTCAGGGGAGAGGGTGGGGGGCGGGTGGTTGGGGCAGGACAGAGATTTGAGAAAGAATGGCGAGGTCTGTAAATTATGCCCTGTGTTTCATGTCTTCGTATGATTGGTGATAGAGCTTTGTGTCCGTTATTTCAAACAGTGTATCACTGGGAAATAACAAAAGCCTTCATTAGTCTGCTGCATCTATTCTGCACCCGCAAGGACAGGTCAGCATCTCAGCATCTGGTTCACTCTGGCTCTGCACACGCCACACTCTGCACACACAGCTTCTACCATGTCCCACATACAATAAGTATCCATATTAACACAGTCATTGGTTACCTATAGTACGTTTCATCTGTGCCCTGATGAACTAGCTTTTAAAACTTTTTGAGTGCTTGATGTGACCATGGGCCAAGTTGAAGAAAAAGGACTGGGTTTACTATGCCAATAATGAGAAATGATTATGAGGAAAAACACGAACAGTGGTGCAATTGGAAAGAGTTGAATTAATTTCAAATCCACTCTTTGCTGTCTGGCAATAGAGGCTAGTGAACTGGAATCTAGATTAAGGGTGAGTCTAGAATTGACTGAAAAATGGTTGACATTTGCAATCGAGAATTGATAACTTAGATTAGACTGTTTTGCAAGAGACAAGCTGGTTGAAAGTCATTTTAGTTTCAACTGATGTGGCCTACTGTTTAGTTGTTGAGAGTTCATTTAGGGTAGGGGAAACATAGGGAAACATAATGCTCTTTGATTGACAGTGTCACTTTAGGACAGATTTATACAGACTGCCTGAAGGGCTTAGGTTTGAAGACACACATGGCAGAAAGCTTTGTTGTTTTTGAATTTTGAAAATACTTTTCATATTTTGGTTGAAGCAAGGCTTCACTTTGCTCAGTTGAACTGAAAGCAGTGCCTCAAGATAAAATTACTGTGGACTTGCTGGCCACATGAAAACACCAGCAGGCAGAAGTCTGGTGTCATGTTTGGGAAAACGTTTGCCCAGCAGATTGCAGGTTCACACCCAGGGGGTGATGGGGGGGGGGGGGGGGGGGGGCGGGGGCACAGTTGTTGCACCCTTGAGGAAGGTACTTAACCCAACTTGCTTCCGTAGACATCCAACTGTGTAAATTAATAATATTTCAAACCTAAAATATGTAATCCCCAAGACAAGTATAAATAATGAAAAATTTATGTCATAAATAATGTACTCTTCCATTATTGGTGAGATTTGTGGGCTTGTTATTTCTCTCCATTCAGGAAGCAAAGAGGAAATGAGAGATTTAGGGGTTTCAGACTGACCATTTCCACAGAGAAAAGCAACCTTTTTAAGTCATTGGCCTCATTTGGACCCAGATTAATACTATAGCCTGTAAAAGGGAGAAAAGGCCTGGGATTAAATACGCCATTTCACCTGTAGCCACTGCCAAACTGCCTGCATTAATCATTAATGCCAAGTCATAACATTGTCACAACATTGCAGCAATGTTATTGATCAGATTGACTCCTACTGATATCCTCCACGTAGCAGGGAAGCAAATCTGTGTGAAGCTGCAATTATACCACAGAAGGAAACTGCTATGAAAGATGGAAAGGTATTGCTATTTTGAATTGTGGTGACTTAATGATTTTAACATGCTACACAGAGGAATATTTCAGACTGTGCCATTATTATTTAACTTTGGAGGGGTTCTGTAGCTTTATTTAAAAAAAATTTAAAAAAACATCCAGACGCGGACGTTTAAAATTTTACCGTGTCGGTCTGCAGTGTTTGGAGACTTTGGAGACTGTCCATGAATAATGTTTTGAGATTTCAAAGAAGGCCTTTCATGCATAGCATTACATTTAGAATTAAAAAAAATACAAATGTAATAAAAAATAAAAAAATCCTTGGACTAATCACCTATCCGGGGGCAATGCGGTTCCATCCAAAATCAGCCATTTACAGACCTACACTGCAAGTGCACCTGTGGAATGGGAGAGTAACCACAGCGGAGCCACACGGATCTCTCACAGGACTCTTAACACTGATTTTGCTGTGTGTTCAGTTTGTTCTGAGTCCCTCTCCCCTCCCTACCAGTGAGAAGCCAGCTAACCTGTAGCATTTGTATAAGCGTCTGAGTTTAGCCAGCTGCTGCAAGAACATTTTGTGTGTTTTATAAGGTGTAAAGTGAAAGAGATCTTGATGCTTGCATTATATTATGTGTTGCATAATTTCAGGTATCAATGGAGTCAAATTTTTTGCAAGCACCACATTTTTGTAACCCTAGTTCCTGCTTACACAGATGAAAACACACTACTCTGTCTACTAATCATGATTTTACAAAATGTCACCATCCAGCAATACAATACAATTCCCTGCTAAATTAAATCTATTAAAATGGTTTTACGAATTCAAGCATATTTTTTCAGCTTCATATAGCTTTAAAAGCATATATGTAAGCCAAAACCAGATTTAAACTTTAAAAAACAGTGTTTAAGATGCATATGACATTTTAACCTGTTTCTGTGATAAATAATGTCATATCATTAATGTAGAAGACACCGTTCTCCCCACCAAATAATTATTTTCGGTCTTTCTCTTTCCAGTAGTCTTACACATAGCTACACCAGAATTACTGGCAACCTCAATTAATATGAACAAAAAGTGCAAGATTAAATTCAGTTTATTGTTTATCAAATGCCTTCTATGCACAGAAAAATAAGAAAATAGTATAATTTAATTGTGATGTGATTGCAACTTAATCATTTTTATTTCCAACCAAAAAAATCACCAAAACAGCCCCACAACATCACATATCCACCACCATACTTCACAGTGGGGATAAGGCTCTTTTCTGCATAACTATGCCTCTTATTATGCCAAACCCACCTTTGGTATTTATTGCCAAAAAGTTAAATTTTCGTCTCGTCTGACCATAGCACCCGGTTCAAATTTAAATTCCGGTAACATTTAGCATCCTCCAGCAGCTTATGTTTGTGGTATGATGACAGCTGAGGCTTTCTTCTGGCAAGCCTTCTAAATAACTTGCTGGCATAAAGGTGGCATCTAATTGTAGTTTTGGAGACTTGGTGACCCTAGGATACAACCAACTTCTGCAATTCTCCAACTGTGATGCTTGGAGAAATGTTTTCCTCTCGAATCATCCTCCTCACTGTGCATGAGGGCAAACTACACTTTCGCCCTCTTCTAGGCAGGTTCATTCAAATTAGCACAATAATCAAACTTCTTAATTATTGCCCTAATGGTGGTCATTGGTCGTTTCTGACATGGGGCTATTTTTCTATAGCCATTGCATTATTTACATCGATCAACAACATTTTGTCTCATTTCATTTGTGTGTTCTCTGATCTTCCCCATGTTGATTGATGACGGTGGGGTTTTGGCCTGTGTGTCACCTCATATTTATACCCCTGTGAAATAGGAAGTTGAGAATGACCACATAGTAGTTCCAAAAGTCTCAGGTGTGCTTAAAATTTTTTAAATATGAATGGGACTATAAGCCAATTAGGTTTGTTTGCAACTATTTCTAGCAAATAATTGTGGCATGTTTTTTTGAGAAAATATAAAAAAAATGTTATAATGGTTTTACCTTAATTATAGTTTTACCTAAATTAAAGATTAGATTTTTCGTTTATTTTGATTGTTAGGTCATGCTGATAAATGACAAAGATATTTTTTAATAGCCTTTTTTGTCATATTTTCCAGGGTTACTGTATATGGAATATAATATATGCTCAGCATTAAATCAACTATAATAGTCTATACTTTTTCTGATAGAGTACACCTTAGCCCTTTTGGACTCAACTTCTTGAAAGCAGTTTATTTTATAACCAAACCATTCTAGACAGCGTATCTACTATACCAGTCTAGTTCATCTCCCAATGAGGCTCTGAAAAAGTTTGATTAAAAATGTGCTTAAACAATACATTTAATGGGTCTGTGAATTTTTTGGGGAAGACAAAAAAAACTGATGATGGATGACTGAGCGATATCTGCCGATTGGGAGATCATTTTAGTTGTTGCCACAATGAGATGTGTATGGGTCCATTCGTGACCCAAAGGTCGTCCTTCCATTTCCTGCTTTTGAGAACTAAGGGAAGTTGTTGAGCAGCTGAGGGACCCGCTTTGGCCGGTGTGACTACTGATTTTTAAAACAAAGGAAGCTATTGTCAATGCCAACTCATAAATTATATAGGTAATCTTAAAGGGAACACCCCCCCCCCCCCCCCCCCCCCCCCGCCCCCCGCCCCCCGCCCCAGTGCCCCTGGTAACCTCATTTCACCCCTGCAACATTATGGCTTTGTCCATACTTCAATGTTCAATATTGCAAGAGAGCAATTTTGGCTATAAGCAACCCTCCCACTATTTCCATAAATGTTACACAGTGTGGTATTCATTCACAAAATGGTCTATTGTAGACCACTAGTGCCATTATCCAGGGTATGATAAACACCATGTTTACAGAGAGCATCAGCAGTGAGGCGGCATAACATGGAGTTACCTTCTCTATTGCGACTCTGACACCCAATACTTTTAACAGATAAAATTGCAGTGTAATGGACCAGAGATCAAAACAGCACCATGGAACAGTCGTCAGAGCTGCAGTTTGGAGCAGTGGTCAGAGCTGCACTATGGAGCAGTGGTAAGAGTTGCAGTGTGGAGCAGTGGTAAGAGCTGCAGTGTGGAGCAGTGGTTAGAGCTGCAGTGTGGAGCAGTGGTTAGAGCTGCACTGTGGAGCAGTGGTCAGAGCTGCAGTGTGGAGCAGTGGTTAGAGCTGCACTGTGGAGCAGTGGTTAGAGCTGCACTGTGGAGCAGTGGTCAGAGCTGCAGTGTGGAGCAGTGGTTAGAGCTGCACCATGGAGCAGTGGTCAGAGCTACACCGTGGAGCAGTGGTCAGAGCTACACCGTGGAGCAGTGGTCAGAGCTGCACTCTGGAGCAGTGGTGATGACACAAGCATGCGAGTGTGAACATGTTTACAGTAACAGTTTAACAACAGAGCATAAACAGCCCTGATGGATGAGCAATGGACTGAGAAGTAGTTCCTCCATCACACAACAGCAGTGTAAATTACATACTTGTTATTGTGCCATAATTTCTACCATACAAGGCAAGTTACAACTTCCCCTTTTTACTTCATGATAAATCATTCAACAGAGAGCTGAGAGTAAATCTAAATTACCCTGATCACACTAACTCCATGTAGTGCAGGATTTAACAGGATGTGATACCACGGCCACAATGTATTGTTTCCTTGAGAGAAATCCAGACGCTTGGTTTTGTGAACAAGTTCAGGCCAAATCCTTAGGGGCTGTGCCAAAGCTCAAAAGCAATGGTCTGTCCCTCATGGCAGCGAGATACAGCTGATTTACTGCCGTTTGACCACAAACTATTAAGCATGTAGGATGTGCCACCGAAAATACATTTTTCTTTTGTTTACTTCCTCTCCACTGTGGGAAAATGTTCTCCGTCTTGTAGACTTATCTCTGTGTTATTTTTTTCCTCCACGTAAATCGCCCTGTGTGCTGCAGCGCAAGCGCACGTAATAATGTTTTCATAATGTTTCGGAAACAAGGTGGCGAGATTGCAACAGCGACGCTGAGGGAACGTTACGTTCCAGGGATTATGGAGCCCCATCCTCCGTTCAAACCAAACTTGGTTTGTGTGATGAGCGATAGTTAGGGTGACAGAACAGCCTCCGAATCTCTGTGTATTGATCCAGGCAAGCGTAAAATGGCGTTATGATGGCTGCAGGAGATTTTACTGCCTGTTCATTAGAGTGAATAAAGGTTTCAGGCCCGTGGAACCCATTAGACTGTGTAGAGAACTATGTGAACCAAACCTGTCTGTGAAATTGAATTATAAGCTTACGCTGTTGAACAAAATAGAAAGTTGGCGAAAGCTAAAATAGAGAAACCCAAAAGCAATTATGATACGTATCTTTTCCCTTCTTTTTCGCCATTGCCTTTTATTTTTAGCCTCACTGGACAGCATTGAAGGCTAAGGGACTTGTCTGCATGTGCTTGTCAGACCACAATGAGGAATGCATTTTAATAATCTCTCTTTTTCTCTCTCTCTGTCTCTTTCTCTCTGTTTGTATGCATTTGTGCTTGTGCATATGTGTGTGTGTGTGTGTGTGTGTGTGTGTGTGTGTGTGTGTGTGTGTGTGTGTGTGTGTGTGTGTGTGTGTGTGTGTGTGTGTGTGTGTGTGTGTGTGTGTGCGTGTGTGTGTGCGTGTGTGTGTGTGTGTGTGTGCTCCCCAGATGCTGTCCCAGTCTGAATGGGATCACAAGCGAGGGCCCCGTGGATCCCAGGTAAGCGGGGGAGAAGCGCACGTTGCCATTATATTTATGTATTTATTTGACAGATGCTCCAACCCAGTGCAACATGCAAGGCTAATATGGCATGATGCATTAAATATATGTCACAGGAGCAATCAGAGCAGCAATAACATGCACACTGAAGAGCCAATATCACAGCGAGTAGCCATCATGCTGAAAAAGACATACCGCCACAGTAAAAATACTGCCTAACAATTACCCTAAAGAGCAACACCCATACATTGCATGTGGATGGAGCCCCACTTTACTCACCGGCGCTAAAAGCGACATTACCTTTAATCATAGTATTTACATTGTGCCAAACAGATATCCATTAGAGAGAAGCTATCTTGCATCATGCTACCACGGTGATGATGTGAAAGACGGACGCTGCAATAGATAATCAGAATTACTCAGGAGTGTCTAGATTAACGCCAAAGGATCTGCCCTGTGTCCAAAGCCATTTAAAGTCCCGTTGACATGATGGAGGAGGAGAACCAAGGAGAGGAAGCTCCTGACAGGAGAATTCCCAAAGCCCGCAGGGCCCGCAGCTTGCAGCGGGAAGCAGGAAAACGCAGTTAAATCACCACACGCCAGGATCTTCCGCTTTCCCAATGGGAAAAGTTTGAACATTTGGGCTGCCATACAATCTGCCAGCTTGTCCCCCAGAAAACCAAGATGTAACACGTGCCCCGGCTCCAGGCCGTACAATGTGTGTGCGCGCTTTCCAGAATCGAGAGGATATCCTTAGAAAATCAAGTAGCCTACAGACTTGGCCTAACCACAGCTAGACACAGACTGCTACCAAGGCAAATCAGTGCTGTGCCAATATGGGGGACACTTTGGGGGGGGAAAAATTGCTTTTGGATTAAACACAAAATAATACATTTATAACACCTGTGTGGCAGTCCTCTAACACAGCCATTTTTCTCTCCAAATGTGGCCAATTATCATAATAGCTAAAATTGTTTATATTGTATCTGTATACCATTGTATAATAATAAGCCGCTGTGATACAGTGCTTGTGTTCTGGAGAATCTGATGAACTGTGAGCCTTGGCCAGGGAGAGGCTATTTTCAGGGAGAAAAGCTAATGGGCCTGCCACATTTACCTGAGAGCAGGTCTCTGTATTTCCCAGCTTTGTTGGTGCAGTTTGCGCAGTGCCATTTGTGTTGTACATTACATTTTTTTCCTTTCAAGCCATTAACTGTTAGAATAAAAGGAGAGGGGGGGGGGGGGGGGTTGTTGCATCAAATTTTATCCAAAGAACTATTTATTGTGTGGGACTCAGGCATTGCTCTTTGCCCTACAGTCTCCTAGCAACGGCTATTTTCAATATAACTGCTTCCTGTGCTACTCACCTCCTCCACGCGTAGACCTCCTTGGTGCGTCTCGCTTGCGCTTGGTCCGAGGCTGCTGGTGGCGGTGAGCTGGCACGTTCGTACGCTGGCGTGGGCGATGTTCCGGTCGCCACCACTACTGGTAGTGACACTGCCGCTGGCATTGCGGTCCTGGGCAAGGAGAAACTGAGACGCTGTCTCCCGCGAGTGAAGGGCCTCTATTTGAGGGTCACAAGTTTTACGATGATGAACCGAGGGTGTGTGCAAGGTGGCAGGGGTCAGCCTCAGGGGAGCGCCTTCCATCTAATTCAGGTTGGACCGTCTTCTAAATACCTCTTTCATTTCTTTCCCTCTCACCACAACTGCAGTGTGTACTTGCTGCTGGAATTAGGCTTGAATTTGAGTAGTGCTCCAGATTGTTTCTAGTTATGGGGTATGTATATTTGTATTCTTGTAGTTGTATATTTTGTAGTCATGGCAGACTTGCACAGAGCCTCAGTCTATTCAATCCTTGGCTAGACAGCATAAAGACATTTATCCTCGCTGATTGGATTGTGCATGCTATGCATTATGTGCATTTTGTGTGCCTGTGTGCGTGCGTGCGCGTGCGTGCGTGTGTGTGTGTGTGTGTGTGTGTGTGTGTGTGTGTGTGCGCGTGCGTGTGCGTGTGTGCATTCACATGGGTATGTGTTGTTAGAAAAGTGATAAGAAAAACAAAGCAGGATTTAGTGATTCTTTTTATATGGTGAAAGGGTCTTTGGTAATCAGTTGCAAAGGTTGCTGCTACAGCAGGTAAAGCTTTTTTGATTGAGTACATTGATGGATTGAGAGAAAGTGTGAAGCAGTATCACTCTTGATATTTTTTTTAACATTTTACTAGGTATCTTGGGTTCTGTCAGTCTGCCCAGACTTTCAAACCTGTCTCAGCTTTTTTGTCACATCTTGCAGATGCTTCCCCGAAATTTATTTCTGTGAAATAAACCCTGTGTCTGAGAAAGGGCCAGATTTGTTGCATGCCACAGTAGTTCGCTGAATGTGTAAATCACAGAATATTTCTAAGCTTGGTGACCATGAGGATTTATTGATTTGTGCAGGACTGTATTTGCCAATGAGCACACATCAGCTGCGTATGTTTTTTAGCCACGCTTTTTCCCTAAGGATTGTGATGGACGTTTTAAGTTACAAATCTTATGTACGGATAGCACTATTGTTTA
Organism: Synaphobranchus kaupii; assembly: GCA_029718625.1. Lineage (NCBI taxonomy): Eukaryota > Metazoa > Chordata > Actinopteri > Anguilliformes > Synaphobranchidae > Synaphobranchus > Synaphobranchus kaupii. Next base: position 92,873,878 of record CM056376.1, on the reverse strand, counting down.
TATATAATGCTGTACTTGGGGAGACCGTTTGAAAAAAAGCAATTCTGGAGCCCCAACTTATCAACTGTTATTCTCAACTGGTATTAGTGAGAGGAAATTGACATTCTAGGACTAAATGAGTTAGGGCCAGATTCATGGAAATTCACAGCCGTTAAAATATCCACCTCAATTTTTAGTTGTGAAGCAAAAAAAAAAGTTTCATCAAGTTGGATAAAAATTGAAGTTAGTGATGCAAATAAATGTATATTAAAGTGAAAGAACTGGAAACAATCCGTGTGCGAGCTCAGATCATTTCGTGTCACTGTGGAGGCTTTAGGAGGAGAGCCAATTACAACGCACAATTAATCTTGAAGCTTGCCGTGAAGCTGGCTTGTCGAGTGTTTACGGTCAATCCGTGGCCATATAAATTTTCTGTGTGTTAAGGAAACTGCTATTGTAAAACCCCTGGGACATTGCGTCTTTGTGAGTCATCACTCACGCAGCAGATAATGGGAATGGCGTGGGTGGGGTCACAGGTGTACCCCCAAGGTATGTACTTCAAAGTATGCTTCAACTACAACTACGCTGTCACACCAACACCTGGATGAAGGTCCATAAACGGCCCTGAATTAATTACCAAATGTCCAACAATGGCACAACAACCAAAAGTAACACTTCAGTCCTATGATGCTTATTGAGCACCCTAAATAATCCAAATTTGTGTGAAAACAGGGACATGGAAATGCAATAATATACTGTAAACCAGTTTTCACCTAGCCTGCAGCTCACCCAAGCAACAGCTTATCACCCACCCAATAACTCATAACCCACCCTGTAGCCCTACTGTTTGGCTTTAAGTTGTTTTTGCCCGTAGACGCAGTAGACGCAGTACACCATCTGTGCGGCTCCATTTTCAGCACTGTATGGCCTTGTGTGCAAATGCTTAGCTTGGTGTCCTGGGGCTCATTTCATAACAGCGATATGTGAGCAATTTCACTCTCAGATTGCAAATTATTTTCTAAATGCATTTCACAACATTTTGTTGCTGGCAATTCCCAAATAAACCTGGTAGCACTTCAAGGTTATCTCCAATCTGCCTACCCCTCCCAGTAATGATGTTTACGTAGTGTAAGCTTGTAGTGTCTCATTGTTCTATGTACATACATGTATATAAATATATTATGTATCACATTTCAGTAGCTACAGCTCATGTCATTATGGCCAAAAAATGAATCCTTAATCCTGTTGGTGTTCAGTGTGTCTAGTATTCTGTAAGTGCATCTCATTAATATTCAGTATTTGGGCTTTTACAATTTAGCACCCACACCTTCAAAAAGTTATTTAAAAAAAAAAAATCTATTATGTTAACGGTGTCTGGTCCGAGGCTGCTGGCGGCATCCTCACTTTTGTCATTAGAATGGTGTTTATACTCACTATACCATGAAAAAAAAAGATGATGATAGTATTTCCTTGGAAATATGTATGGATTTTCATTACTGACAATGACATTGTTTTGTTTGTAGCATAAAATGTTCACCTACTTTGACCGATTCTTCGAGAACAAAATTTATTGTGTTCATGCGTGTGCCGACTCGTTGCCATTGAAAGAAACCGAGGCAAGAGAAAGGCAGCAGTTGCCAGGAGAAATAAAAAAAAATTCTGAATTGCTCTAAAAAGAGAGGGACAAAGTGATCACTTCTGACAGGTGTTAGCTTGTGTGTCGTATTATTTTCTTAAAATGAGGAAATTGAAGTGTTTCCCAAGAATAAGCGAGAACTATCTGTGAAGTACGTCTGTAATCTTTTGTTTTGGGTTCCTGTACAGGTTAAAAATAGGTACAGAAACCCCCAGTATGTTTACCTGGAAACAGTCGGTCAGTATGCATCTCAGTGTACAGTGTTCCGTAAGACAGCAGTGAGCTAGCATCTAATGCACAGATTGAGACATTGGATTTACAACCTTTAAGACCTGAAATCAATGTGAAGCCGCTGTGCGGCTGATCCCTTTGAGCCTGATTAAAGCATTGCCGACAGCTTTGTCAGGGCTCTGCTTTGAGTTGCCCATTCTGCTTGTCCACCACTTGACCCTGTGGGAAAAATCCCTTGAGTACTATTTTGGCATCTTTGGATGACATACCGGGCTAGTTCTACTCTGCCATGGCCTTATTCACTCTCGCCCCGTATGCACACGCATGCACACGAGTCACGGCACACTTACACAGGCACGCACTCGCATGCCGCCCCCTCCCCAAAACTCACACACACACGTACACACCAGGAAATAAGCCATACAGTCCATTACTGCCAGGTGATATGGGAATGTTATGATCACAGGATGCAATAAAGAGATAAGTGAAGAAAGGCTTAATGCATTTTGTTCAGGGTGATTTGATTCATAGAGCAATGCGGAAATCCCTAAGATGGCGTCATCTTCATTTTGAGGAAATCGTTGGTTAATTCTGTCTACTTCCTTTTCTCCCGCATTCACAGTGATCACATTGTGTTTCAACATACGAATATTTGTGAATACGAATAAAATTGTGAAAATAGGTACATATTTAAACACGTTTATAATGACATTACTTATTTTTTCTACAATTTTATCCTGACTTTATTACATTGAAATGTAAGACACAAACATCATCTGCTTGTCCTCAGTCTAGCCTCAAACTACATTTTGGTGTATTCTAAAGTGAAACTTTTTCCTGGACTCTATGTTTTGAAGGATTAAAAACCGATAAAAGAATCACAAATGGAGATGGCAAAGCTTCTATCAGCTTTATGGTTTAAAATGTTTGTTTCATATTTGTTTGCTGGAACCATCCCTAAAAAAATAAGGGGAAAAAAACAGAAAAGTCCCAGGCAGACAGGAGAGGCTATTCAGGATGCTTGACCTCCTTTGCAAAGTGTGCTCTATATACAGTATATTGGGTATTTATGCTTCCTGCTGTCCATAGCTGCACCTTCACCATCACATATAACAAACAGGATGTACGCCACTTCACACTGTCTTTACTATGTAGCGCTATGCTAATGTGATGCAGTGTATGGCGTGAGCACTGATCAGTCCATCGCTGGTTAATCCGACCAAAAGCTGTTAGCATTACACACAATAGGCAAGAAAATTAGATGTGAGTAGCCAGTCAGCAAGAACTTTACAGCAGTTTTTTAGTCATTTATTTATTTTTAACAGTACACAGGAAATACCACATTTGCAGTTCCACCGCTTCTCTTGCGTCGTGCGCAATTTCTCCAAGCCTAGAAATTAGTTTCTTGGCACTATGAAATGGCATAATGGTCTTAATGGTGCTAGAACGGAAGCCGCAAGTGTGTAGATGCTGACGCACTTTTGCAGAACGCTCTGGATTTCTCGCCGTGCCAGCGGGTTGCCTTTCACTTCTCCAGTGGCCATATTTTAGCACTCCATGTGGAGGGGGGGGGGGGGGGGGCTGGGCTGGACATTCAGTCTAACTGCTGTGGTGCTTTCTGTCCTCAACATTGAGCAAAGAATTTAAGAAAGCATTGCAATTGGGGCACAAAAAAATTAGTGTAAGAATCCTTTTTTTTTTTAAAAGAAAAACATTGAAATTACTTGACAAAGTTAAGGACAAAAGGGCTATTATAGACAGATATCAATGTCTGCTATAACTGCTTTAGTTCAATATCGTTAATGGTAAATTTCTTCCTTATTTAACTTGCAATGTTTCAGCCAACATGTATTGTCCATTAAATACAGTGTTTTATATTGTTTGTTGTGTTTATTGATGAAAGCAGTACTGTTTATTGGTGTTATAAAGGCAAAAGGATGGCAACCAGAGTCAGAAAGCTAAGTGTGTTGCTTATGGAGTATTATCAATATTTTTACCATCTAAATGGTGAAAAATTAAACTGGACAGTGTTAAAAGACTGAGACTACTACGTTGGAAGATCTCAGTTGTGCAGAGTCAGGTTTCCGTTGAGTTTGACCCAGAGTTGCTCTAGTCCCTTCCTTTAGCTTTCATACTAAAGCTGCCATAGGGTTCTGGTGAGCAGTTCTGTTTTGGATAATCAGGGAAAAGACTTATTACTGCACATTTGGCTGTGAGCCCAGACCAGTGGACTAACAGAGCGACAGATGGGCAAAAAGGCAGACATTTGGCAGGCTCCCGGCATCGCGGGGTCCCCTTCTCTGAACCCTTTCCCAGTGCTAGGACCCCATTTTTCTAGCCCGTTCGTTTACTGGGCTAAAGACAGTGTTTGTTGAGCCTGGAGCCCTCAGCTATTCCTGCTGCCTCCAGGCCCCATCCACAGCTCTTTTAGAAAGATCACCCGCCCCCACCCACCCCTCCTCGCAGTCCTGCAGCCAGCTCCACATCAGCAGAACTGACTGATACAGGAAGCTGCATACAACCGCAGAAAAATAAACCGCATTTCCTAGGAGTTTGGGGTGGCCGTATGTCAGGGGTCGACTGGACTGACCTTTTCCCAGTAAATCTTTGACTGGGCGGGATTTTCATTTTGTGCTGTCTTGTCCTAATAAGATATAGAAATAAACTATCTGTTTAGAACTATGGCTTCGTGGTCATGGTGCTCCATGAGCATCACATCCACGCTTATAAGATGGAGGGAGGAAGGTAGGCCTGTTTCACAGCTCCATGTAACAAGATTGATGAAAAAAGAACAAATAGAACCGAGTCTCTCTGGAGTTTTGAGTTTCATTATCGTATCATGTCATGGTTGATGTTGTTAATGGGGCTCTGTTATTTTAACCTAAGAACACCTTCCCAGAAGCTCTGCTCTGAATAAACACCACAGGGCCCTTCTTCACGACTATATAGTTGGTATCCCATTATAGATATAAACCAGGTATCATCACATACTGTCACAAGCAAGCCAACTGTATATACAATTGTTGCATGGGTAATTAACGCACCATCCTCTCAGATGTACAAAACACTGTGTTTATTATTTATAATACGAAGACAGTAGGATAATATAAGCAGACATGGCCACCGTGCTAAACAGTTCCATTCATCGCAGAAATAAGAAAAGACTGGAAGAGGCGCTCAGCCATTCAGGACATTATTTACGACACGATCTGTAGAGCAAAGATACAAACTCTAAAACACAGTACTGTACCAGCAAACATAAAATGACACCATGTGCAAGATTAAAACATCAGCTTACTACAGTCATTTAAAGCCTCTTCCGAGTAGCCTAAAACCAAAACAATCTCATTTAAAATATCTGCACCTCTGACCTGTGTCCATTTGCTGTGGGCTCAATTTGGGAAACTGCCAGTATTGAGGACCATGATGTTGTTTAAGAACGCTGTGACGGTTTTGAATAACATTCATTCCCACTAGTCCTGGAACAACACTTTTTCATTTCCGCATATTTGGGTCCATGTGGTTCTTGACCACTAGATTTCCCTATTTCAGGAGGGTTTTTTTTTTCCATCATTACCACATCAACTTCTAGGTAGTCTAGGTAGCACAAGCCAACCACACTCTTTGAGCACACCTGTACCTTGCGTTACAAAATTCTCTTTAAAGAAACACCATGGAGCCTGTATCAATCAGACAGTTTACCTCTACTCCCTCCAGGACTGGACATTGACCCACTAGTTGTGAGTACGCTTCACCTTATGGTTTATTGGTTACAGATCTTTGTTGCCCATCCCCCACCATGTGATTTTCCACATAAGACGAATGTCCCTCCACTGAGCTGGCATTGCTAGACTGCTGGGGTTCACAATCTGACTACAAAACCAGGCTATATGCCCAGGGTACTGACATTTGAAGCAGATTGGTTTTCCAGAGGCATCATACACTGGAGACCTCCTCCCCCCTCTCTTAGCCTGAGGACCCTTGTAGGTTAGCCAGTGTAGCCACAAGTGTTGAGTCTGTTGTGTTGAACTGTTTGACGTAGCTCTACTAGAACTGGATCTGGCTGATTCTATAGCTACTCAGGCTTCACAATCAACTGGATCTGGCAGTACACCCTGAGAATGAGGTTTTGCATGGTAACTACTCTCTTCAACCCATAGTCTATAGCCTCTTTACATACCTCCAGAAATGCTAGACTTGGGGTTTGTCTGATAATTATTTTAAGTTCTCTGCTTAAGGCTTTATCTTTAACATTTTCAGCAAATTGGTCTCTGAGCATTAAGTCTTCATTATGAACACCCTTGGGATTACAGTGGCTAACCTCATTTAAGAGCACTATTAATGCATAATGGTGCTTTAACTTCCCCTCTGTTGTCTATCACAAAAACTGTTTTTGTGGTCTAGTAAATTATTTGTCATTGCCAAATATTTCCTCCAGCACATCAAAGTTCTTTTCAGGATTTTCAAAAACACTTTTTGGTTTAAGCTCTTGTTTGGCTTCCCCCTCTAAATTCAAAAATGAAATCTATTGCTTGAGTGGGGCACATATCTCTTGGACGCATAGCACATACTGCTAGAGGATTTTACATTAAACATAATTTTTCTTTTGGCATACTGTATATCAGAGGTGTATAATCCAGGGGTCAGAAAGTAAAAGTCCTGCCATGTGTTTTTTCCACCCATTGACTCAGCCAGCTGATTTCACTAATTAGTTCCACCTCCTGGCTGAATAATTAATTTGCTAATTAGCAAATCTAGGTGACTGGAACAAAATACTGGGGAGGACTTTTACTTTCTGAACCTGGATTATACACCTCTGCTGTGTATATAATGTCTACCTTTGAGGTGGATTTGGTTGCCATCAGAGCAGTCAGTCTCCCATTTATCAGTGGCTAATGTGTTTCTTTCTGCTTTTTCACGGTGCAGTCTCTCTTTCAGAGTTTCCAGCTCTGTACATAATTCTGCCTCCACGGCCAATTAATGTCCAACAACACCACGTCAAGGGGGACAGTCCTGCAAACAATGCTCCTATCGGCCCGCCGCTGATCTTTGATGAATTTCGCACAGCTCAGTGTGGTTCCAAGGCCCGCACCACTGCCCATCTTCTTCACAGTTTTAATTTATTTTTAACGATCGTTCTTAGACCACTGTGCCCAGGTCTGCAAGATTAACTACTAAATAAAGATCCTCATTGCCAAATCTGTGGCACGGGTAATTAAGGCACCATCCTCTCCAATGTACAAAATACTGAGTTTATTATTGTAAAGACAGTAGGATAATATAAGTAGACATGGCCTCCATGCTAAACAGTTGCATTTTGTCACAGAAATAAGAAAAGACGTAAGAGGCGCTCAGCACCATTACACATGGCACAGTACAGCAAAAATAAAACATCAGTTCAGAAGAGTTCAGAAATAAGTAATTTGGAAAAGTGTCATTATGAAATGAAAAAAGCCATTCGGAAATACAACATGTTATTATCAAATCAACATGTTATTATCAAAATTTATTAAATATGATCACGTTATTATGAAAAGGACATGAAGTGGGAATTATAAAAAAAAATTTCGAAATAAAATCTACTTAATTACTTAGATATTTATTTATTTATTCATTTATATAATTATATATATGTCATGGTTTTTGACGAGTCCTTCCCTTGCGGTCGCTTTCCTCGGTAGCCACGCGAGGGCGCTGCCCTTTTAGTGAATGTTTGCTCCGCCTCGTCTTTATTGCGGAGCGTCTGTCAGCATCCACACCTGTGCGTGGTTACCTGGGAGTTATTTAAGCCCACGTTTCCTTCGTTCTGGGCTTCTATATTATTTCAGATTATTTTGCATTGTTTTGTGTTTTGTGTTTGGTATTATTTTTTGCCCTTTGTTTGCTTAGCCAGTATGGTTAGGTCTAGGCTCTGTAGGAGACCTCTTTGCTCCAATGAGTTTAATTGGAGTAATGCAGGACTTGCCTTTGTATATGTAGCTATTAGGACTCTTCGACTGTGGCTCTTTTCTGTCTCCGCTTCCTGGTCTTTCCTTTCTTTCTCTGCCTAGACCTGTTGCCTTTTCTGTCTCTTCCTCCTCTCTCTGTCTGCTTTCTTCCTTGAAAGGGAGAGGAGTCTTTGTTTGTTTGTGGGTATATTTATATAGTCATTTCTTACTAAGAGACAGGGCGTTTATCATACTGAGGCAGGGCTTTATCTATACTGAGAGGCAAGGCGTGTATTTTCTACTAAGCTTGCGTTAGTCATTGAGCCGGTAAATGTCCGGAACAGCTGTTCTGTTCGTCCTTCGGTACCTGTCTTCCTATAGGAAGACTGGGCGATTTTGTTCGGAACTGTAGTTCTTGTTCGCCCTTCGGGTACGTCTCTCCTCACAGGGAGACTGGGCGATTTTGTTCAGACAGTAGTTTTGTTCGTCCTTCGGTACCTGTCTCCGTACATGGAGACTGGGCGATTTTGTTCGGAATTGTAGTTCTGTTCGTCCTTCGGGTACGTCTCTCCTCACAGGGAGACTGGGTGATTTTGTTGACATGTTTGCGTGTGACTGCGAGCCTGTGAAAGTAGCCATGGAACGTTAGATCTCTATTCCTTTCGCCTTCTCGTTACCTTTCCCCTTATTGAGATGTAGGGCCATTATTTTTTGCACGTCTTGCGTTTGGCACACTGCCGGTAGAGGTTAGGACACAGAGACTGCTTCCCTTCTATTCCTGCAGCAAGCAGTACGCTCCGTTTTAGAGTTACGGAGTTATTTTTTCGCTTGTTGCGTTCTCCCCTTGCTTAGCTCAAATTTTTGTTCCTTCGTTTGTGTTACCTCCGAGGCAGCCCTTTCTCTCATTTCCACGTTAGCACCTTGTTGTTCACTGTTTTGCATACTGTTTTGAGTATTCAGTGTTAGCTCAGTGTGTTACCCGAGCTCGAGATTCGTTGCTCTCGTGTGCCGTTCACCCAGTTATTGAGTTGTAGGGCCATTAGTGTTCGCATGTCTTGCGTTTAGCACACTGCCGGTAGGTTAGTACACGGAGACTGCTTCCCTTATATTCCTGCAGCAAGCAGTTCGCTCCGTTTAGAGCTAGGGAGTTATTTTTCGCTTCTTGCGTTCTCCCATTGATTGGCTCTAGTTTGTTCCTTTGTTTGTTACCTCTGAGGCAGCTCCCTCTCTCAGTTCACGTTAGCATCTTGTTTTTCACTGTTTTGTATACTGTGAGTATTCAGTGTTTTTTTTTAGCTCGTTGTGTTTACCGAGCTCGAGATTCTTTGCTTTCGTGTGACGTTCGCCCGGTTATATGGGTCGTTTTTAGTTACGCCCCTTTTTTCCCTAGTTCCTTACTATTTCCCTCCAGTCGAGAGCGGGAACTAGGTTATTTGTGTTGTCCTTATATTTCCCTATATACGGGGTCTCTCCGTCTCAGTGGCTTTTATTAAGCTTAATGAATCCCCTTGCTGCATTTGGTCCCTCGAATCTCACACGTCACGCCCCCATTACAATATATATATATATATTATACAATTATTTAGATAATTTTGGCCTCCATAGTCCTTGGCTGCCCGCTCCCTTTAAATGCTGGCCTTCTCACCCGGTCGTTGCTCAGACATTAAAGTTTAACAAAGCTGTTAGCAGCTAGCATTATACTGTTCTGAATACCTTATTGAACAATTGCAAGCATATCCATAATTACCTCGTAGCCACTTTGTTTGGTCATGCTACTTCCTAGAAACTCCCTGGTCATCTCTTCCTCCGACCTAACACAATTAAAACCAAAACAAAGACCCGCAGATGACAACCAGACCTCAGAAATGTGTGGTATCAACCTGTTAGCTACTTACAAGTCCAAAGCTGTTTGTTCAGCAACAGGCTGAATGGGTGTGCATGCTTTCCAGGGGGCCGCCTTGTTTGCTTTACCTGCTACTTCCTGTTTTTTAGCCAACCTCAAGGGAGCAATGCCCCCTCCTCCCACACAATAAAGCTTACAGTGAACATTTGCCAAAAAGACTCAACAACAGGAAACAGGTTGGTAGTCACGATACAATGTTTCAGAATCAAGAAGTCACTGCTTCAGCACCGCCGCTAAAAGTTCTCCTTACATTCCGAACACAATGCCTACATTCAAAGACACAAGGTGGTCTATAATGCTGTAAGCCTCTTCAATGATAAAGTAGACATGGCGGCCTAAAACCATGTGGGCCTATTCAAAGATAATGTAGACAGGACACAATCAACACACACACGATAACGCAGGCAGGCAGTCACACACACGATAATGCAGGCAGGCAGTCACACACACGATAATGCAGGCAGGCAGTCACACATACGTATCCGGCAATGAGCAAGGGGTTTTAACCAATTTTTCAGGTTTTTTCAGGCTACTCTTAACCAAATTTGAAATAGACTAATTGCGGATGTGCCACAGACCAAATTGTTGTTTCTGCTCAGCTGATGTATCCCAGTCCATACTGATGTAAGCCTAGTCCATGTGTGTTTCCCACCATCATCCATAGGACAAAATAATAATCCAGATGTGCCTCCGATGCACTGCATAGCTTTAAATATAAGTAACTGCAGCTTATGGCATTTCCAGGATGCATTAATCATATGAATCATATTATAGATCAATTTTGTTATGTTATAGTGTTAAAGAAGGTTTTTTCTTTGGTCTTTACTACATTGTCATTCAAAAAATGAGGGAGTGTGAAGCCTGGGGCGGTCGTGCCTTCGCAGTCCACTAACTGCACTACTGCTCCTTACTTTAGAAATCCCTACAATCACTCCTTTCTCATTCACTTCTCTCCCCCCTCTTTCTGCTCACTGTCACAATCTGTCTCTGCTGGTTCAATCAATCTTCCTCCTGGAGAGTCTGAATTAGCTAGACAGGTTGCGGTTGTGATTTTCAATGGTTCCTGATGGGCATTCCAATATCAAGGGCCAGAGCGAGTGGGTCAGTGAACCCAATAGTGTCGCACTCGTATGTAATCACATCACATTGCAGATCATGAACAACCAATTCATCCTGCACATTCATCCAGGTTCAATTCAAACCAAATGCAGGCACCATTTTAAGTAACAAATTGAATTATGTCTGAGGTTCTTTCCAACCAAAGCACTGTGAGTTGATAATCCATTAGTTGTTTTTTTTCAAGAGCTAAGAACAAAAACAGAAGGTGCAGCTCAGTGAGGTTCAACATGCACTGTTAGACTGAATCTGGTCCTCTCTCATTGTGCTAAACTAACGCTGGCAAAAATTAGTTTCCACATGAGGAACTTAAAACGCATTAGCTTTTTTTGGCACTTACTGTATAACACTGCACAAAAAATGGTCTATGAATTACAGCATTTAAAGCTTAAAAAATCTGAAACATTGCACAAAAGACATACTAAATTGCCAACCTGACTACACCTCTGCATGGGCCTACTAGATAATGCAGCTAACAAGGAGGGACTGACCACTATAGTAGACCTATAGTAGTATTGGGATGGCCGGTATGCCATCCGCCAAGTTACGGCTTGGCGGGGCATGCCCCGTACCTATACAGCACCGAGACTTTGGCACTTTTCAGGGTTTCCTACAGAAGTAACCACAATTACCATTGACTCTCAGGCCTTAAAAACATTAACTGCTGTATGTTCTGACCTCATGTAACCACACAGCATTCAGATACAACTTCACACATCCACACAATAAAGCCCCAAACTTGGGTTATTTTGCCGTTTTTCTCCTTCTTCTTCTTCCTATTTTTCCTGCCAAACTGCCTGCCTCCGTCGCGGTGTTATCCAATGGGGAGAATTATTCTTTGAGGGTATGGTCCGTATACCTGCTCATCAAGCTTATCGCCCTATAAAAACGCTTCATACTAATGTTTTTTAATGTTAATATAGCTAATGGCTTCATGCTTTCCAAGAAGCTACTGTGGCCTAATGGTCAGAGTTGTTGTCTCTCACACAGAGGATTGTGGTTTCGAGCCCAGCAGGGCACATGCTTATTTTCCACAAAAACAATGTGCAACTGTTAAGTACTTTTCATTTATTAGACTGTTATTATTTTCACATTAACACATTAACATATTTTTATTGCAAAGGCAAAAGAGGTTTCCAATATTAACTGTTCAATGATTCACTTGTATTTCACTTGTACTATATCACACCCTCCCCAAACCGGACGCTCGCTCTTGTCTGCTTTGGGGAGGGTGTTACGCTCTGCTCTTGCGGTCATGACTGACTGTGGAAACCGAACCTCAACGTGCCCTTGCCTCGGCCAACATTTCTTTATTCATTAATTTCTTCACTTCAGCACTGTTCACTTTATCCTTTTCACACCTAACACAATGTCACTATGAAATTAACTACTAGGAAAATTAAGAATTTACAATAATAGCCTACATTAAGAATTTATGCTAGCCTCCTTTAAGCTGCAATCCTTTAAGAAATCGGATTTATAAACCGCCAATTCGCCAAACATATCTGATTCATGATTAGTCACTTTAAAAAAAACAAAAAAACAATAGCCTCCAAATGTGGCTCTAGTCGACGCTACTATGCAGATAATGTAGCTTACTGCAAATACTTTTAATTATAATAATAATAAGAAGAAGAATCTCTGGTATGTACTTTCTTAGTAGTACCTATTGTTTTCTTTCTGGCTAAGATTCCTGGGAAATATGCATTGTCCAATTAAGCTTGTTAGCCAACGTTACTGTTGCCAGAGAAATGTCAGTCTGCTTTTAGTCAGGAAGCAGATACAAGCTAGGCTACTACGAAGCGAATCAACATGCCTTATAGCCTACATTCATTGCACTACAGAAAACTAAACTAACCTAGCTCTCCGGTACCAAAACATTTCCCGCAGGTAACGTTCTACACTACCGGAAAAAAAACTGCAAAGGAATTCTGCTGTGCTTATGAACTCACTAACTCGCTCGCTAGCTCGTAGCCCACACATGGACGGTTGGAGTTATGCATCCGGCAATCCAGTGTCGAATAGCCTAACGTTAAATGTATTTAATTTTCTATAGAATACTAATAGCCCTATTCTAAAACTGTATTTCCATATTTTACTGATGCAAACTATTTAGGCTGTACTAGCTATTTAGGCTGTATGTCTTTCAGCTAGAATGTGTTTGAGTCTAGCCCATTGTGCATGGATGTCTCCATATAGACTTGGTTCATTAATTTACATGCTTCTTCATGATCCATAGCTCAGGTGGTGCTGTTCATTGTATTGCATTACACATGAAATACTGCTCATCTACAAACTCTTTTAATGTAATTGTGTGCTGTCTGTAATAGGATAACTGTTCTCATTCTTGTCAATAGAGGGTGTTATGGTTACGCGAATGTCTGCATGCATTTCTTTGGAATGCATGTCTCTCTCCATGTTTATCTTCATGCATTAGTTAGCTATAAAAAAGAAGTGATATCAGATCAAAAACGTCTACGACGTTAAAAAAAAGCCAAGTTACTCACGCATAGCCTACATAGCACTGTCTATAAGTCCTTAATTCCAACTTGCAAAAACTAGGCCTGCCTTTAAAAGTATTGATATCAAAATTTGGCCAAGTTACAACTAACAATATTGCCTATCGTAGCTCACACTAAATAAACTAGCTCTGTTCCAAAGCAATGCTATCCAAACTTTCCTAAATTATTGAATGCAACTTGGCCCTGTGTTTCTTCATCTTACCATCTCAAGAGAATGTGGTCAATGAAACTGTATGTGCCACATCAAACTGCAAAATGAAAATAATTTATAGTGGAAATACTCTGATTCAGATGTGTTGCACTTAGAAATTAAACAGAAAAATTACTACACTATAGGGCTTGTTTGAACAATTGTCTGCATCCACTGCTTTGGGTCTATGAAAAGCACAGAATTAATAAAAATGTATTATTATTATTATTATTATGTATTTATTGATTTATTTATTTGGATTTCTATCAAAGACTGTGCGGTCCTACAGAGCATAGATATCCTTGTGTTCACAAAATTCTGTTTGCAAATATCATAACTACTATTATGTTAATAAAATTGGTACTATTACTTATTTGCCACCATCTGACCCACAAACATGTCTGGATACGTTTGTAAAAATGCTGTACGCTATTTTCTAGGTAAAAATATTACTCATTTTTATCTGCATTTATTTATTCATCACCCCTTTCTCTATTGTACACGATGTTTCTTGATATAAATGTCTGTTTGTGAATTGTAAATAAATCTGTAGCAGCAGTTAACATTTTAAAACCTGTACATTTTCTAAAGTAAATTTGCCAACAAAGTACAACCATATCCTTTCTGGAGTGTAATTATTCACCAACTGTTAAAAACATTCATTGAAATCATATGTTGTTCCATGAGGCACAATCTCTTCACATGCAAAAATGAAGAAACACAGGGCCAAGTTGCATTAAATAATTTAGTAAAGTTTGGATAGCATTGCTTTGGAATAGAGCTAGTTTATTTAGTGTGAGCTACGATAGGCAATATTGTTAGTTGTAACTTGGCCACATTTTGATATCAATACTTTTAAAGGCAGGCCTAGTTTTTGCAAGTTGGAATTAAGGACTTATAGACAACGCTATGTAGGCTATGTGTGAGTAACTTGGCTTTTTTTTTTTACGTCGTAGACGTTTTTGATCTGATATAGAGTACAGTAGTAAGGTCCTTTAAATCACAAATCCAACAGCGGCTTGGACAATAGCTTCAAATAATAAGACTTCAAACACAACTGAGCATCAATGAACTCACAGATGCATTGATTAAATGAGCCTGCATTGTGATGTTACAAAGAGAGGAAAATGATGTGAGTCAAGGAGAGTAATTAGGGAAATTTGTGCAGCAGTGATCCAGAGACCTCAGGCTGCAATGCCTCTTAGCATTGGGTCCTGCATATGGCTCAAATGCTAGCCACATGTGCTCTTTGCTCTCGTCCATGCTGGCCAATTCACATTCTGAGATAACTTCATACATTGAACTCCACCCATTTTATACACAGCCATGTTCCACTGCAATGTCACAGCCACCCAAAGCAGTGTGCCAATCAGATTACCTGCATCTAAAAAAAACTCTTATCACACATACAGTGCCCTCCACTATTATTGGCACCCCTGGTAAAGATGAGTAAAAAGGGTTATAAAAAATTCACCGTTTGGTGAATTAGCTTAATCTCATACTGAAAAAATGAGAAAAATCCAACCTTTAATTGAAGTAAATTTATTCTGAGAAAAAAAAAATCCCTCATCAAGAAATAATTATTTTTAACAAAACCACGTGTGCCACCATTATTGGCACCCCTGAATTTATATATAGAGTAAAGTAATCATTTTTAATATTGGGTCGCATATCATTTGCATACCATCACTTTCTGATGTCTGTGACTCAACAACATCAAAAAACTCTTGATATCTTATTTTCTGGTACTCTTACAAGCGATACTATAATGTCTCTGCATTTGAATGGATCTCTATGGGAATTGGGGGGTGGGACTAGATTTAGCTATAGATTATACTGGAACAGTATGGAACACATGGTTGGCTAAATGGCTGTAGGTCATCAAGGATCTGACGTATCAAACAAGCCTTAAATCATCACTCTGCTGCCAGAAATACAGTAGATATGGATGGATAACTTCAAGGGTTTCTTCTCCTGACTTATTTTTCCATAGAATTCAAAAGGAAAATGTGTCAGGAGAAACAATCCTTAAAGTGATCCATCCATATCTACTGAATATCTGGCAGCAGAGTGATGGTTTGAGGCTTGTTTGATACCTCAGACCCTTGATGACTTAAAGCCATTTAGCCAACCATGTGTTCCATATTGTTCCAGTGTAATTTACAGCTAAATGTAGTCCCACCCCCCAATTCCCATAGAGATCCATTCAAATGCAGAGACGTTATAGTATCGCTTGTTAGAGTACCAGAAAATAAGATATCAAGAGTCTTTTGATGTTGTTGGGTCACAGACATCAGGAAGTCATGTCATGCAAAGGACATGCGACCAAATATAAAACAATATTACTTTATTCTATATATAAATGCAGGGGTTCCAATAATTGTGACACACATGGTTTTGTTAAAAATAATTATTTCTTGATGAGGGATTTTTTTTTTCTCATAATAAATTTATTTCAATTAAAGGGTGGATTTTTCAATTTTCTTCGGTGTGAGATTAAGCTAATTCATCAAACGGTGAATTTTTTTATGACCCTTTTTACTCATCTTTACCAGGGGTGCCAATAATAGTGGAGGGCACTGTAACTAAAATGACAAGATTTTTGTTTTCAAGAACTTTTAATCTGCATGTGATAGTATTAACGTAGCATATTAATAATAATAATAGTATGATTTTTTAAATTTTGAACCTCTTTATAATGTACTATGTAAATGGCTAAATCCGCTGCCAGTCAGGTACTTTTATGTGACCTGGAAATGTTTCAAGCATAAAGAATAATGTTTTTCAACAATCCAATATGAATTAAGTCAAGTTGGATATACTTCTATTACTCAGCTGCAATATTTTAGCCTTTGAGGTCAGAATCAAGTGTGTCCCTTGAAATGCATTTAGAGATCAGAAATGAAACTGGGAGGACATTGTGAAGGGGGGAAGCTGGGTTCGGAGGACCAAACGCAGCGAAGGAATTCTTTAAGCTCAAAAAAAGAGCCAATAAAACGGAGATACCCCGTAATAAAGGGAAGAACAATAACAACAGAAAAAAAAAAAAAAACTAAACTAGCTCCCACTCTCGACTGGAGAGAAATACTAACAGGGAGTCTAGGAAAAGGGCGAACAGAAATCAACCCTTAAAATAGGGCGAATGGCACGTAGGCATGTGAAAAGGAATGGAAAAGAAGATTCTCACTCAGTAGCTGCAACGAGCTAACAAATAAGAAGTGAGAATGAGGCGTGAAACGAGGACTGCAGAGATAAAGCCCGAATAATTGGGCGAACGGCACGTAGGCACGTGAGAAAACAATAGGAACAGAAAACCCCTCGTTCTTTATATAGGAGAGCACTAGAGAGGTAGGTAAGGAAGGAAAATAAGCGCTATCTGTCTAAACAAGAACAGAAGCGAAACCAAAATGAGAGACTGCAAGCTTAAGAGAGCAAAAACAAAATCCTACTAAGGAAAACTCTAAAACCCTTACAAGTAAGAGCCGCGTTACTCTCAAGCAAGCTCAAAAGGGAAAAGTTCGCTTGTAGGTACTATATCTTTACCTTACCGGCTACTATGTCAAGTGGTAATCAATACAGAAGCCCCAGGAAGCAGAAGGGAGGATCTTAAATACCTAACAGGTAACGAGCACAGGTGCAAGGAATGAGTGGCGAGTGAAAGAGAAATCACGGGACGGAAGACGGAAAATCCCGATATAACAAGAACGAAAAAAGGACGATCGCAGAAAAGGGAACTGATAGCAAACCCCATGACAGACATAGCTGGAATAGTCCAACCAGAGGAGCGCTTTTATCCAGGGTAACATGATATACCAGTGCATGAAAGCAACCGTAATTTTCCCCACATATAACTATTATTCTTTATAATAGCCCACACACAAGTGCTACACATGTGTTTGAGTTCATGCAGGCTGCCAAATCCCCCAAATCAATCATCAAAACATTGTCTCTGTGGTTTCCACTCAAGCCAGGCTCATTTACGACAAGACAACATTATATTATTTTGACCACTGTTTTGTACAACTCAGCAAAGAGGGAAGTATGTATCTCCAAAGTTTTCTGATCAGGAACATGTGTTTGATATTTATTTCTTAATGACTCAGACAGAAAATATACTGAATTTATATTTATTTAAGTGAGGGTGCATGATGCTGATTTACTCTGTTATACTCTAGTTAGGAATAAACAAATCCATGCACACATGGTACTAATGCATGCTTGCACAATCAAATTCAAAGGCTTTGTCAGTTATTAAGTGGACTATATCATGGTGTTCTGTGTGATTTTTCAGGATAGAAAAGTTCTCGTGGTCTTTTTGTAGAATTTTTTTTTGTCAGTGAGTCCATAATTTCTTGCATTTTGTCTGCTGTTGTCGGCTGCTATTAAGTAACTATGAAAACAGGAGTCTGCCACTGCCTCCCCGACTCTTGCACTGTTCTCTCACTTACTGCGAGAGCAGTTGCCATGCTTTACCACTAGATGGCAAAAGTGTGTTAATGAGGGGATTCACCACGAAAGTAGTCACAGCCTCTGTTCGTTTCTTGTTCGCTACATCCAATGGACAGAATCATGAGCCCCATGAGAAATCAGAAATCAAGTTCCTGGCAAGGAGGTTGTAATGCAAGCACAAACCCAAACAGGATCCAAACATAGCAAATCAAGAGAATAATGGGTCTTTAGTCCAAGCCAGGGAACTGAACTCAACAAAAAAAATGACAAGAGGAGTAAGGGAAGGTTAATTCTGAAGCTTTAAAACAAACCGCAGAGCAGTACAATTTCCTTTAACCTTTATCATTCAGCCTTGAGCAGAACCAGGCCTGGTGACGCCCAGCCCTGTTCTAACATTTCCAACACTTGTCCAATAGCTCCATCCTGTTCCAATAACTCTAGCCTGTTATGACAGTGCCAGTCTGTTCTAACAGTTCTAGCCTGTTGTACCAGCTCCTGTATGTTCTAATAATTCCTACATAGCTACCTGTCACTACACACGTATCTAGCCTGTTCTAGAAGCTGTAGTCCTGTTTGTTTACGGAACGTAACTGAAAAGTCAACCAAGGACACATTGAGCTCTGTAACGATGTGGTTAACACCTTATCTCTGTGTGTATACACGTGTTTGTGTATGATGTGTGTGTATTATGTATGTGTGTGTGTGTGTGTGTGTGTGTGTGTGTGTGTGTGTGTGTGAGAGAGAGAGAGAGAGAGAGAGAGAGAGAGAGAGAGAGAGAGAGAGAGAGAGAGAGAGAGAGAGAGAGAGAGAGAAAGGCAATTGAGAAAGGCAGACACCGGAATACATGGTTACCAAAAGGAGAACATATATGTGGTCACTGTAAGACAGGAGAGATGGAAACAGAGATGCACTTTCTCCTACATTGTGAAAAATATACAGAAATTCGAAAACATTACTTCAACAAATTATCTTTAACTATAAAAGACTTTGATTCCCTAACAAAAGAAAATAGACTGCAAATCCTACTAGGAGAAGGGCCAACGGCTCCAATAGTTGCAAAGTACATCTTTGCCTGCCATGAACTGAGGGACACTGGCTGACAACCGAAAACATATTCATTTTATTAATTAATTGATTTATTTATTTATTTATTTATTTATTTTCGGCATTATTCTGATTTATTTACATCCATGTTTAGTGTATTTCTTCATTTCTGTATGTACGCTTTGGCAATATTTACAGGTGTATTTCATGCCAATAAAGCATTTTGAATTTGAATTTGAATTTGAATTTGAGAGAGAGAGAGAGAGAGAGAGAAAGATGCACTGGCTTAGAGGTGAGGGCACTGGAAAAGAGAACACACCTCAGCAGCCATTCTCCATGCATGTGTGCAGGCCAGGGGGCACAGTACTGATTTGAGAGGCAAACTTCAAAACAGGGGAGGGAAAAAGGTGGGAAAGGGGTACAATGCTTGTGCCTCACCTTGGAAAATGAACTTGCCACCCCCTGACCATTGCTCGCAATGTTTAGTGATGTTGAATGTTGTCTGCTTGTCTGCAGGAATGGCCAGATCCTACAGCCAATGAAATACGTATGTCTCTAAAGAAACCATTGCAAAAGCTGTTATATAGACAGACTGTTCCTCCAGCAACCATACCTCCAGTTATACAGTGCTGGCATTGCATTGTTCATTTGTTGGAATTGAGAATGTCATCTCTATACTCAATAATAATATAATGTTCTGTTTGTGATTGTCTATTAACAGTGTATGTATGCGTGTATGCCTGAATATGTGCGTGCATATGAGTGCCTGTGCACATATACACATGTGTGTCTATTTCTGTTTGTGTACCTGTGTACGTGTGTGTTAGTCTGTCTATGCACCTGTGTGTGTTTGGCTTTCTGTCCGTGTACCTTCACGTGTGTGCGCACACATGCGTGAATATGAACATGCACATGCATGTGTGTTTACCCTGGCCTTCCCAGCAGTTGCTGAGTGGTACTTCATTAGCTCATTATGAAAGCGGAGACAGGAGGTTGGAGAAGTAAACAGTAATACTCCACACGCTTCATAGCTCCCTTGTGATGTGTGTTTGCACCACTGTGACACACGTGAGCGGTGCAGATGGAGAAATTTTGGGGCAGAGCAGCCTGGTGGTGCCCAGACAGCCTGTCAGAGATGCTGCATCTCTGCAGTCCCGGACAGCAGGAAACACAGTTCACACGGTTTTAATCTTACAATACAAGGCATGAAGATAACTATGGTTCTGTGAACAATGGACGGCAGCTAGCAGTTCTTGGGCGAATTATACTGTGCATTTTATTGAAAAACATATAGTTTGTGCTTACAGCTGCTAATTATACAAACTAAGCAAGCCCATTGTCAGTAGCCATCACTCCCAAATGATAGCTATTGCTAATCATCGCCTTCTGTTTGTAGAACCACAGTTACCAGTTGTACTGCATAACTTCCTGTCTAACTTGCATTCTATTTTTAAATGATGATGACCACTAGAGCTACACTGAGAAAAAGTAATGAGAAATGAATCAGATTTTATATTCCAGAAGAAGACACTTGCAACACTGACGATTCAACTGCATTTATGAGCACCTGTAGAACCTGGAGAACCTGGAGAATATGCATGCTCTCCTTGTAAAAAATATTCTAAAGTTCTCTCAAAACAGCACCCTTTTCCAGCATGAATGTCAAACAGTAGGGCATCTTTGCACAGGGGGTCCTCTACCCCTTAGTGCAGAGCCCTGCACAAATCTGGGGCCTTCATTGGAACAGGGACCCACGGGGCAGTTGCACAGTATTGATTTTTCATTTAATTTTTTTGCCAGGATGCCAGGCCGGCCTAGAACAGTGATAACAGCTAACTGAGTGAGTGAGTGAGTGAGTGAGTGAGTGAGTCCCCATTGTTGAACTTCTGCGCTGTACACACATCATATACGGAATATAGCTAGGCTACGGTTAAATAACTGTGAGATCTTCGTTTCATTTAACGTGAGTTTTGCAATGTATGGATGACATCATTACTTGGCCTATATTGGAATTAATATTAGGATATGTTATTTGGATATTTCCACCCAGTTAGCAAGCTCCCTTGTGTTTGTTACATGAATGATAAGCAAGCTAATGTGTTGCTTTCACTCCGGCACGTTAGCTAGAAGCCAGAAGCTCGGTAAACTAGCCTATTCTTTGTCTGTAAATTATTATCAGGGCTATTAACGGGATAGTTCACTCGTTTTGAAGAATTGTTAACAATTGTTAAGATGCGACAAGTCTAAGATACGATTTTTCACAAATTCGTTTTACAGAAGCAAATCTTAACTAACGTTAGGAATTGTATATTATCTTACTCCATCCTATCTCATCTCAGGTTAGGAAAACCTAAATACTCAATCAGAAATCATTGATCAACTGTTACCTAACAACCAACGCCAATATGTTTATATCGCGCACAGCTGGTCGGTTGGGAAAATAAACAAACCGACGTTAGTTTGTTAACGTTCTATGTGTATACGTGATATTTCCACACAAGCACTTCCCGGGCAGGAACATTGTCGCCACATGTGGCACCACTAACATAATAGCCTACTTATTGCACTAGGGTGTGAAAGCCATCGCCGGGGCAAGACCTCCAGCGCCCGGCATGCACTAGGTTGACCTAGTCTTGTTTGTAAAGACCTGCAGGTCTGGTTTTGCTAAGGCCAAGTCACCTCCATCATCCACATATCATGGTTGAATTAAAGGCCTTCACACATGCATTGTGAAGGACCAAAGGTCAGGCTTCTAGCTTGCCAGTGTAAACAGATGAATTCTCAACTGGTTGTATCAAAATGTGTGTGTATGTTTTTGGTTGCAGGGTGGGGGGGGTGGGGGCAGATAATGTTATTCAGAGCAATAGTATTTGAATCTTCTGTTGGATTAACTTCTGTCTTGGCAGGAAGGAACAACCTGTGTTTAGTTGTTCTGGGTGCTGCCAAGGGGAGGATAATTAGATGCCCTCAGAACTTTTACATTGTCGCCTGTGGCAGAAAAAAGTCTCTGTGTATCAGTCTTACAGGGTGTTCTGGTTTGCCTTTTGCTGGGACTGCTCTTCCCAATGTCCCTGTGGCAGCTCCAACCTCTAAGGCTCTGTCAAAATCTGTCCAACAATTATTAACTGATAATAGTATTTTGACTGATAATAGTATGGAGGATATTTTTTGCAGTAAACAGACACAGCATGTTAGTACACAGGACACAGGACGCAGTAGATAGGGCTCTGATTAGGACATAGCGCAACTTTCTTCTGCTTTCGACCCATGATGCTCTGTGACCTGAGAGACCTAGCTCTGTGACCTGAGAGACCTAGCTCTGTGATCTCAGAGGCATAGCTCTGTGACCTCACAGGCACTGTGTGTGGTGAAGAGGGAGAGAAGGAGAGTAACGGAGGGGAAAAATGCTAACAGGATATACTATACTATTTTTAGCTGATCTTCAGCGGTCATAAGGGTTATTAAAGACCTGAATTGGTGAGGTCAGACCATAAAATGAATGGCTCTGAGTGGACCTGTGTGTGTCGGTAAATTAGGTCGTGGCGAATGGCGATTATGCACACCAAGACTTTGCCTCTTTATAAGGATCTCCCCACACCATGTCTGCATTGCTTGCCGAGCCTGTGCTTGCAGTTCCCTTTCACTGTCGGCTCTGAAAATAACCACCAGATCAAAGTCCTTACAAATGCAAAGCAGCTGACACACAGGAAGGGTGCTGTTAATGAGGGAAGTGGTCACACTCTGTGAGTCTCCAGAATTAGGCCTTGATTGTTAGCCATCGTCAGAGTCTTTGTGTTGTCAATAATTTAGCCACTCTTGAGTCATCCAAGTGGAACAGGAGAAAAGTGAGCGAGTCACGACTGACTTGTTCTATTGCACATTTTCACTCTGCACCTGATCCACAAAATACAGTTTTTCTGATACCAACATCACTTTACAATGATAGTGACAATTGGTGGATGTGTTAATCGCTAAAAAAACTCTATCAGTATTGGATTAATGTAACTTAGCTGATGGGTGTCTGGCTGAAAGGTGTCTGAACCAGTAGCCACTGTGGCCTTAATTCAGTGACTGGCTTAATGATGTTCAGCCCATTCATCTCATGGATGTTTCTGTGCCAAAACTGTATTACATCCTCTGCAAACATCCCTTGCAGTCAGAGGATGCCAGTACACCCACCAGCTTACCAACAGCAGTTGGTTGAGGTGACTGGATAATGAATGTGGGCACTAAAGATGACATCACTAGGAAATGATCTAATTATAAGGCAGTGAAATTTGACTTGGAAGTTTGTTTTGGATGTTTGAGAGATTGCTCTTGGTAGCAGCCTCGGTCTCCGCCTCTGCTGTCTTTAAGGCACATTCACCTTGGCACAGAAAAACAGCTGCGCAAAGCCAGAACTTTTCATGCAAGATCTTGTACAGTAGAAAATCAGCACAAACAGAGTCAGAGTTCGATTTTTTAAGAGTTGGACATTTATTTCGGTTTATTTTTGTGGTTTGTTTTTGCAGCGCTAATCAGGTGAGAACAACAGACATTTATTTCAGAACAAAACAAAGAGAATATTTTTACAGTCTCGTGTGTTTGGGTGTTTACAAAGTGTAATTTTTGATAGTTCTCTGCTAGTTGTGTTTCCTTGGAACCTAATAAAGCCCACTTGGTTGTATGTGGCTCCGGTCTGATCATTCTGCCTGCCAAGCTATCCTGATAAGTGGCCCTGTGGAATTTGTGTAACCAAAAGGTAAATGACCTTAAGAAACCCACTTACTGAAATAAGTACTGTAGTAACAATGTTTAGTGTTGAGGAAGCTTCTTTCACTCAAGGCTAGAGACTAGATGCTAGGTAAGCTCTGCCATAGCCCTGTAGTAAATGCTAACATTAACAATTGTACGTCCAATGCTCCAGCCTGCCAACCGACCCCTTCGGAGGCTTCATAAAACCCATCCAAAATTGACTGACCTTTTTTTTTTTGAACCCGCGCCCTGAGCTGGTCAGAGGAGGATGCACTCCCACCTCACTGTAAACTGTGAAGTGTATTTTGACAAATCCTTTGTTGAAATGCGCTACATAAATAAAATTTGGTCGATTGATTGATTGTAGCGTCGTTGGAACTGTAGTCCTGTAGTACGAGAGGGCGGTGGTGATGACATTAAGTGCTATTTTGAGTGGTTCCCTGGATGTTTGCAGAATGGGATGTCAAGGCAGAATTAGCTGTAGTGTAGGATAGAGGAGTTGCAAAATAAAGGAATGGCCCCACAACAACATGACATGGACATTTTCTGTTTCATTGTCCATGTCAGTTTCCATGTTCAAGGCTTCTCAAACTCAGTATGGCAAGTAGTGTAAGTCTGCTATTATAGATACTAAATGGATGGAATTGTTGATTATAGGAAGACTCGCGGACTGTTAGGCGGGTTCTGGGGTGAGCAGTAGGGCCTCCCAGTCCGGCGCTTTTCTTTTTAACTGATTGAGCTCTGAAGCGGAGTGATGAAACAAGCCATGTCACTCTCTTCTGGATGGCACATCCGATTGGGAAACCCTCAGGGAATCTGAGTCACGGGCCCAGAATTACACTCGGATCACAGAGGGGAAGGGAAGCGCAATCACGGATGAGCCGGCTCGACCATCCATGCAGTCTCACTTCATCGAATTGACGTGTTCAAAAAAGAGCCGTGGAGGAACCTTGTTTGCACACTTGCACTTATTCAGGCTTTAACCCTTTCATGCACGGAGTCCACTACAGTGGACTGGCTTTTCAAAGTCTATCTTAACATAGTCAAAAACATTTGTGATCGGCAAAAAATATCAGAGCAGATTCCTTGCACCTTTGCCTAAATTTTGATATGCTCCATCTTGTTACGTTTTATTGGCTTTTCTAGTTTTGATACAGTGAAGGTCAAAATGGCAGGTGGAGGTGGAAACATACAAACTCCCTCTGGTGTAGCTGTGAAAACCTTCTATTCCTAGAGAACAGAGCATGTTAAAAAAATATATTTTTATTAGGGAAGATGCAAGGAGCAGAATTAGTTATATTTGTAACAAAAAATGACTTTAGTTCTTGTATTGTATACGAAAAACCTTCTGTCCGCTGAAGTGGACATCATGCATTAAGAGTTGTAATCTGCATGTGTGGTCTATGTTTTCAAGGGGCCATTTGGAGCACATTTCTGTGACCTAGGCGGGTGAAACACATGCAGAGTTTGATGTGAAATAAATATTGCTCTATATTGTAATAATTCATGCATGAAAGGGTTAAAAGATTTTTAAACGAGATCCTCTCTGTTTTCTATTAGATTGTATAAATGTACTGTGTATATATATATATATATATATATATATATATACGTATATACACCTGTATATATGTATGTACGTTTTTAAAGTTATCTCCTTCGCTCACATGCTAACACTACCATTTCCCTCTTGTGCTCTCTGTCTCTTTAAGTGCCTCACACTATTTGCGTCAGTCTTGCTGAATTGGAGGTGAGTTGTGGAGGAGATTAGCCTCTCTCTCACTTGCCCTCCTTTTCTCCCTCTCTCCTCTCTCCTGCTGTGCAGTTGAGACTTCCAAACGCACACACAGCAGCCCACAGGGGGTAGCGTCACTCCTTGCGTCAGTTCAGCGTCATGCCAGCCTTGTGAAGGTGAAGGTGAGCTAAGTCTGTTCATCTGTGCCTCCCCCCCTCTCTTTCTCTCTCTCTCTCTCTCTCTCACAGTCTTTGGGCACCAGTGTGACAGTGGACATTGCAGTGATGGGAGAGGCCCACGGGCTCATCACCGACCTGCTGGCGGACCCCTCCCTGCCCCCCAACACCTGCAGCTCGCTACGGGCGGTCAGCAACCTGCTCAGCACCCAGCTCACCTTCCAGCCCCTGCATCGGCCCCGAGCCAACCCCCCGGGCTCCTTCAGCGACGCCTACACCTGCTCCGACTCCGAGGAGGGACCCGAAAAGGGCGAGAAGCTGGCCATCCCAAAGGTACGGCCGCATTGCATCATGGGAAAGCTGGGCTGTCAGTATTCTTACATTCCCTTAGCTGGCCATGGGTTAGACATTAATGCAAGTACAGCTAAGTAAATATTAGAGTTGTCATGGTACTGGGTAAATGCTTGTCAGTGGCGCTGCATCCAAGTGCAACAATATTTTTGGGAATTCTGCCAAATTCTGCAGTGCTTTGTATTTTGGACACAGTGTTCTCTGTGGGAGAACCAGCACAGTAATGTAAATAGATGATAGCCCCAAGCGTTGTCACTCTTACTGTGCCCAGACTGTCTATGTCTGACCCCTGAGCGGGAAGATGTGAATGTGCCCATTCGTCTGCATTGTATTGCATTTTTTTGGTTGTCTGTGGGCTCACACACCCCTCTGTTCTGCACACGTGGTCGGTCCTGGACACGTGGACGTAGGGGTGGTTTGGTCCTCTGACCCCTCGACAGCTTCCACGCTGCCGAGGCCAACGGCGGGCTTGCGACCGCTTTGTTTCGCTTGTTTCCTCTCCGGTGCCTCTGTGCAAGAGTGGAGTCATGTGTAAAAGCCCTGCCCCCGTTTTACCGCCCAGCCATCAGCCTCGTTGCTGCAGTAGCGTGTCAAGGCCTAATGTAGCAGGGAATGACGCACGTCGCTGCAAAGCACTTTAATAATGTTTTACAGCGCGGCACTTAAAAATGCATGCCGCTGGTTTAAACATAGGTGAGACTAAATAAAGGCACTATGATGCAGTACTGAGGTCCGGGCCAAAATAGAGCGCCATCTCAGCATCCTCTGGTCCTTCTGTCTGAAACCCAGGTTTAGTCTTTGGTTGGACCATACATCTAATAAACTAGGTACACCTAAAGCAGTAATTCCATACATTTTTGCTTGTGACATCAGGATAGTCGGCCTATTTTTTATGAATTCAACAGAATTATTCAATGGAAGAATTCATTTTGTTTACAAGATCTCAGGTATATCCAAACAAAAATATCTCATCCCTGTATAAATAACACAGTCAGCTTTAATTTGAGGATATTTTCATCCATATCAGATGAACCATTTAGAAATTATAGAACCTTTTGTACATAGCCCCCCGCCCCCCCCATTTTCCGGCATCAAAAAATATTGGACAGTTTAACATAATGTAGAATAAAGTAATAATTTTTTATATTTGGTCGCATATCCTTTGTATGCCATGACTTCCTGATGTCTGTGACCCAACAATATCAAAAGACTCTTGATATCTTATTTTCTGGTACTTTCACAAGCGATACTATACCTTCTCTGCATTTGAATGGATCTCTATGGGAATTGGGGGGGTGGGACTAGATCTAGCTGTAAATTATGCTGGAACAGTATGGAATACATGGCTGTAAGTCATCCAGGGTCTGACGTATCAAACGAGCCTCAAACCATCACTCTGCCGCCAGATATGCAGTAGATATGGATGGATCGAAGGGTTGTTTCTTCTGACAAATTTTCCTATTGAACTCTATGGAAAAAAGTCAGGAGAAGAAACCCTTCAAGTTATCCATCCATATCTACTGCATATCTGGCAGCAGAGTGATGGTTTAAGGCTTGTTTGATATGTCAGATCCTTGATGACTTAGAGCCATTTAGCCAACCATGTGTTCTATACCATTCCAGTGTAATCTACAGCTAAATCTAGTCTCACCCCCCAATTCCCATAGAGATCCATTCAAATGCAGAGAGGTTATATCATCGCTTGTAGGAGTACCAGAAAATAAGATATCAAGAGTCTTTTGATATTGTTGGGTCACAGACATCAGGAAGTCATGGCATGCAAAGAACATGCTACCAAATATTAAAAATGATTACTTTATTCTACATTATGTTAAACTGTCAAATATTTTTTGATGCCCGAAAATGGGGGGGACTATGTACAAAAGGTTCTATAATTTCTAAACAGTTCATCTGATATGGATGACAATACCCTCAAATTAAAGCGGACAGTCTGCACTTCAACCTCATTGTCATTGTATCCTTTCAAACTCAAAGTGCTAGAGTACAGAACCAAAATAACAAAAAATGTGTCACTGTCCAATTAATTATGGTGCTCACTGTATATCGCTCGCTCGCTCTCTATATCTCTTCTCCACGCAGATCAACCTCTGCGCTGAGATTTGCTTTTATAGCTGGGGCGTAGCCCTCCCTCGCTCCAAAACTTCAGGGTGTAGCTGTACAGGTTTCGTCACCAGGAGTCATAGGTCAGCGGGATGAAGTTTCTGGCCAATGGCAGACTGGACGTGCAGTACCTAACGTTTTACCACTAGAGACATTTTTGAGCCAGATCCTTTGGGTTTACGCTGTTTTGCGCTGACTGCAGTAAAATGTCAATATTTGGACCAGAATCAATCTGTAACACTTAGAAAAAACCAAATGTATCAGTTCTCATCTAAAATAAATGGTTTTAGTTCTTTGTTATCCTTTAACATCCTCCATTAGTTCAGAAAAGCATGGACTTGACAGTGAGTCCTCACAAAATTGTTTAATTTATGTGCCTAATTTATAGTATATTTTGTCATGTATTTTCATTGATAATTAGTTGTGGCTTTGCTAAAATTTACTTGAATTTACTTGTACCTCACCAAGGACAATTTCTTCTATTCTATTCTATGAGTTGTTTTACACCTCGGCAGTGATCATACTGTAGCTCTCAAGACAAGATAGCACATGATCGCCGCAGGTGTACTCGTGAAGTCATCACTGGACTGTGAAAGCAAAAACAGATGTCTGCCAGGAAAGTATTTATACATGGTTTTTAGTTTAAGAGCAAAGAAACTTCCATGTATATTTCCTGGGTCAATATGTCCCTGAATATGACATGTTTCTATGGATTTCTTCCTGCCTTTTTTGAGATCCCTCCCACATCCATCTGGCCCTGGGTCCCTCCCTTTGCTTTAGCACATTCTCTCAGATAATGATGTCCTTTTGCTAAGCCCCCAAATCCAGACCTCTGCTTTAAATCAAGACCTCTCTGTGTCACCATGGATACGGTCAGGCTATCGCCCATTTTATCTCATACTGGAACCAATCACACACAAATAGTTTATTTATGGTTTTTGTGCACACCCCCTTCCACCACCCTCCCCAATAGCCAAACCGCTTAACTCCTTGCCTACAGGCATTTTCCCAGTGAAGGGGGACAAAATAGACAGATTTTACAGTTTTATTGAGGAAAAATGGAGCGTATGTCTCATTTCTCGAGTGGTGTTTTCTATTTCATTTCGACAGCTGTGTCAACACACCAAGTATCTGGAAAAAAGAAACAGTGTAAAAGGTTAGGGAAAGGGTTTTGGATTTGGAAAACATGAAAGTATCTAAACGCAACTCTTGAAGGGAGAAAAAACAGCCCAACATAAAGCCTCCCCCCTTTTTCCTTTTCTAATTAAAGGCTGATTTGCTGGCTCGGCCACCCAATTGGGACACTCCATTGCCTACCTCTATATTTTTAAGTACATGTGGGATGCTCAGTTTGATGAAAAAACGCCAAGAATGTTATTATTCAAGTGCATTAGCTTCTTCTTAAGTGCATTTTTAGGTCTGCCTGGGGGGAAAAAACACATAGTTGTGAATATTGGAGTTTTGGAAAAATGTGTTTTGACCAGTCTGTCCAAGTGGCCACAATGGTTAAGGCAATTGTGTACAGAGCAGTGATGCACCCATGGGCTGGACTGAATCTGGATCATTCCTGCACCAGTTACCACTGTGAGTCCTGTGTATGGGGTGGTGTAATTGGCCATAGCGTCAATTGAGGATAGATAGTTTCAGTCGGCAGGGCATACCTCATAGGAACTCCGCAGGTCTATTAGGCACCTGTAGAGAGGGCAGCTGAGCTGACAGAGCTGCTGAGGCAAGGCTCGGTCTGGGAGAGAGTATCTGGGCAATCTGAGGCCACGCCTACTGGTCAAGTAGGCACACATACTCGGCGGCATTAACTAATCAGCCCATGCCTTATATGTGTGTTTCTTTCTACAGTAGGTGTCCGCATGCAGAGAGAGAGAGAGAGAGTTTTTACTTTTATTATTTAGTTTGTTACATTTTCCTTGATCCCGTGAGGGTGAACGGAGATTTTATTTAGTTTTAGAATAAAACGGCGGTTAAAACCAGAATTACCGCATCTCCCTGTGTCCATCTATTCTATCCCTCCCTGGGGTGTCATCCGTTGTGTGACAGCTGTGCAGTGAAAAGGAAGCGTGTTGCAGCTGACTGCCTACGCTGGTCTCCTCCCTCTCAGTTTAACAGAGGAAGATGTAGCTATGCATGGGGTGGGCTAACAAGTTGCAATTTGGCATTCCAAATTTTGGAGGAATTGTGGAGGAATCATTCTGTTTTTATGCTTTTAAATACATACTACCTTTTTAAAGTTACACAGGATATGCTATTATATTACATTTGTAAAACATAATATTTTAATGTAAATGCAATTTAGGTGAGGTAATGTGGATTCATGTTGAATAAGCATAGACATTTGAGTAGGCTCTGTGCAGGTGCTGGTTCTGTGTGAGGGAATATTGCCATGTCTGAGTGAGATGAGGTGCAGACATGAATTGGCTTATTCTTTCGTATGCTTTATGGCGTACATTTTTTTTTGTCACCAGTTGTCTCTCAGCTCGGCTGTTCCTTGCCCGTTGAATTTCCCAAGCCGTTGTAGTGTTTTGGTACTCGTGGCTGTGTCGGACTTGCAAAGCCATGGAGAGCACCACACCTCCACGTCACTAACCAGCCATATCCGTGAGCTATCCTGGGGTTCAGGAGAGGTCGGTCCTGCCGCTGAGTCTGATTCATGTCATTTGACGTGTTGAAATTCATGACGGACATCTCCCTCCTCTTGCTTTTGTAGATTATCGCATCTGCAAGATTCAAAAAAGCATGCTCGCATGAACATCATCAGCCGGGCGCATGGAGGGAGGGAGAGGGAGAGAGAGAGGATAAGGCTTATGTCAAGAACACGAACACACAAGATTATGTATTCACTTACTTACCTTTCTCTCCATCTACCAGTCATTCAGTCTGTCTGTACATCTACGTATCTAATAATTAATGTTTTTGTTCAGGACAAATACAAGTCATTGGCAAATAGCAACATAGAGTTCAGATGCGTGTTTTCCAACACCATCCCTAAGATTAGTTATTAGTTAATATTGCACACTCTGAAAACTATGAAACAGGAACCTTGGCGTGAACTTGGGAATCACTCCACTGTTTGTGTAAAGACCCTCTTATTGTTGGAATGCGCTATGGCCCTATTCAACTTATCCAGGGCTACTTGTGAATTTGGGTTAAGTATGTTGCTCAAACCTGCAAACATTTTACCCACAATGCCACACTGCCAACAAACATGTAGCAAATGTAAAATGTCATGAATTGCCACTGTCCCAGACAAATAAAAAACTGGTTTCAAACAACTGTCAAGGCACTCTGAATTTAAATGTGTCTTGACAGTGCTTTCCAGCACACACACATACACACACACACACACGTACACACACGCATGCACACACGCATGCACACACACCACATCCAAAATGGTACGGCACTGTATGTGGCTTCATTTCAGACAAAATTAGCTCATCACTCAGCAGGTCACTTCTCATGAGAGTGCACTAGTGCAGCCAATTCTATTAAGTGGCTGTAATGTTATATATTGTGTGTGAGAAACAATAAACCCTGTTAAATAATCACGGTTCCCACACACTGAAATGGCTCTCAGTGGCCGGTGAATTATTGTGCAGAGCAACAGTTTTTGCTTTGGGAAACATCAAACCGACCACAGAATTAGATAATGCATTTCTGAGGATATATTCCTGTAAGTATGTGTATAAATACGAGTACAGATTTATCTGGCACATCTTTATTCTGCACGGGCCCTTGGTTATCCCCCTGAAGGCTGTGATTGATGTAGTAATGACAAAGCCAATAGAAGCAGAGATGTAGAAGCAGATAGAAGCAGAGATGTTTCTGCAGCAGAACAAACTTCTGTTTGTTTTCTTCCATCTGCTGTATGTACTCTGTTCACCTCCAGCCCAGCTTTTCGATTGGAAAACAATTATCCATCACAGGTTACCATTGTCATTAAGCCATTCCATGGAGGGGTGGAGTGATGATCTGGCATGCTCCCATTGGTTTCGCTGGCTCCCGTGCTGTGATTGGGGGGTCTTCGGCCAGTGCCACATTCCTGTTCCGTGTGGCTAAATGGCACACGGTCATCTTCATCTCCCCACCTGACCTCTGCTCAATCACAGACTCTTCACTATGTAGCAATACAAAGCACGCCCATCAATAATACACCATAACCCCATTTTTGTGGGGGTTCATGGTTTCATGACTTTGCTTTCCCTTCACTTCCTATGGTCTGTGTATTTGAGAGCCAGTCAGTTGTATGTTCTGTGGCATTTCTGAGCAAAACTGTGCATGGCTGTTGGGAATAACCTCACAGCATGTCACTGTCCTGTCTAAACACTTACTACTCAATATAAGGACACAGGTTTTTAGCTTCTGATTCTGTGTCCTTATATTGAGTAGTAATTGTTCCTGTAAGCAACAGAAAGAGTGGTAGTTTATAATTGTTGCACAGTAGTCAGGCAACTGGGATCAAAACCAGAAGGTTGCATGTTTAAATCCCAGTTGGGTGCTACAGTTGGACAAGTATTGCAAGGATTTGCTTTGGTAAATGTGCAGCTGTAAAATGCATTGACACTGTAAGGGCTCTATCTTGGTGATCTTAGCGCTTGGTCTAAACGCATGGCGTAAAGTGCATTTAGGGCATGTCCAAGTCCACTTTTGTTAGTTAGACGGTGAGTTTTTTGAGCGCTAAGCACAGTGCAACGTGCAAATGGACTTAACTTAGTCTCTTCATTAATTATAGGTGTGTCTTGGGCGTAAGATGCAATAAACCAATCAAAATGTCATATCCCATTCCCTTTAAAAGCCTGCTTTTCCACCTTGGTGGATTGCTTATATGATGGCGAAAGAGACTTGCTCGTGCATGTGTAGTGCAAGCAAGGAATAGGCTATATGGATCAATAGTATGATCAATATTATTCGGACTAACCATGATGAAGCGTTTTAATATACACAATCATAATCTTTAACATTAGGGTTTAACACCGGTACGGGTTCCCGGTAATTCCCGACAGTGCTGTTATTTTAGAAAATAGGCTATATTCGGTAAAATTTTGTTAAAGGCACCTGCAACAGCTGAGAATAAGCTACCAGAATATGGCTTCAGTCTCACCTTAGACAACGCCAAATTAGCCTGCTTGTTTAACTAATTTCGTTTGATTATACAATGAAGCATTGTCAAACATCAATTCCATGAGGCTATTCTCATGGAGTTCTCGAAGTTCAAGCTTCATCCGAAGTTCATTACCTACATTCTAATGTTATTAATAAGATAAATACTGTTATTTTGGCTTAATGATGACATTAAATACAATAAAGCTGTCAGGTTGGCAACCCATAGGTTCACGCATATTTTCCCGTGTTCTATAATTGTCATGGTTTGTGACCTTTTTCCCTTGCGGTCGTGTTCCTCGGTCGCCACAAGTGGGCGCTGCTTCGTTGGTGGAGTTTTGGCTCCGTTCCTTCTTCTCGCGAAGAAGTCCCATCAACGTTGCACAGCTGTACATGGTTGCCGGTGAGCTATATAAGCCTTCCGTTTCCTTCATTCGGGGCTTCGATATTGATTGTTTGTTGTTTGTGCTGTAGTGTGTTGTATGGCATTATTTGTGCTGTTTTGTGTGCGGTTTATTTTTTGCCCTTTTAAAGTTTTAGCCTGTATGATAGGTCTAGAGTTAAGGAGACCGTTTTGCTCCGTTGTGCTATATTGGAGTTTTGCGGGACTTGCCTTTGTGCTTTGATCTTCCAGGATTAATTCCTTTTTTGTGTGCTCGTTTCAGTCTCCGCTTTCTGGTCTGACCTTTGTTTGTTTGCTGCCTAGATCTTTTGCCTGTTTCTGTCTCTTTCTCCTCTCTCTGTTTGCTGTCTTCCGTGTAAGCTAGAGGAGTCTTTGTTTGTGTATATTTGTATGGTAGTTTCTTACTAAGAGACAGGGCGTTTTATCATACTGACTTTAGGGCTTTATTTATTCTTAGAGGCAGAGCATGTATTTTAGAGCTTGTGTTAATCGGTTAGCCGATAATTCCGGTCCAGCTGTCCTGTGCATCCCTCTGTACCGGTCTCTATACATGGAGCTTTTTGGCGATTTTGTTCGGAACTGTAGTTCTGTTTTGTCTGTCGGTGCATGTCTTGTGATTTTATCCGTATATGGAGTTTGACGATTCTGTTCGGAACTGTAGTTCAGTTTCGTCTGTCGGTACATGTCTTGTGCCTTTATCCGTATATGGAGTTTGACGATTTTGTACGGAACTGTAGTTCTGTTTCGTCTGTCGGTGCATGTCTTGTTCCTTTATCCGTATATGGAGTTTGACGATTTTCTTCGGAACTGTAGTTCTGTTTCGTCTGTCGGTACATGTCTTCCCTTAGGGAGACTGGACGATTTTGTGGACATGTTTGTGTGTGACTGCGAGTCTCTGAAAATAGCCTTGGAACGTTATTTTTCTGTTCCATTTCCATTTCCACTTATTGAGAGGCTAGGGCGTGTATTTTCTACTAAGCTTATGCGGTCATCTTTGCTAGTAAAGTTATGGGACGACGGTGCTCCGTCGGCTCGCCTGTAAAATGTTTCTCTCTCCTGAGAGATCGGGCGTTTACCCCTTTACGTTTTCTGGAGTAATGCGGGACTTGCCATGTGGATATAGTTATCCGGACTTTCCCCTCCTGGCGTATGTGCCTATGTGCATGTAATTATCCAGACTCTTCTCCCCTGGCTCTTGTCTGTTCCTGCTTCCTAGTTTTTGCATGTGACTGCTAGCTTGTGAAAGTACCCATGGAGTATTATATCCGTTCCTTTGGCCTTCTCTTATACCATTTTGTATTTTGCCGTGTTTATCGGCTGTGTGTTTTGTTTGTGCCATTATGCTACTCGCCTGTTCTTATGCGTCTCGTTACCGAGACAGGGCGTTTGTTATTTCCGGCTCATTCTCTAGTCACTTAGCTCATAGAAGTTTGAGAGCCTAGTGCTTTGTTCCATTCGCTTTGTTTGGTTTTCTTACTGAAAAACCTGGCGTTTGTGCTTCTACTCATTGGTGTGTGACAGTGAGCCGGTTAGTAGCTTTGGTACGTGTGTTCCCTGTCTTGTCTCCTCCCTTATCTGCGGGGTTTCCCGCCTTAGTGGCCTTAGGGCTTAAAGAATCGCCTTGCTGCGTTTGGCTCCTCCTACCTCACACGTCACGCCCCATTACAATAATGTCCTGCTTATGGAAATGTGACCAACGGTTCGGGACAGGTATGTCGTCTTTAACCTATGAACCCTTTTATTATTATGCATTTTTGATGTAGCCTACACAATAATAATATTTCACATTGTAATCTTGATATTTTTATATACTTTTATATTGCTTGTGTGCATGGAGGGTGTACATGCGTTGTGCATACGCCTATATAGACGCACTTACAGTATATGCGCCATTAAAATAACATGTACACAACTGCGACATGAGTTTAGACCAGGTTTGTGGTGGTTTTAGTGCAAGCGCTTTCTACTGGCTCAAGATAGCAATACTCCAAAAATAATCCTGGCCACTCCTCATTTTAAGACCAACCCGCCCAGTTCACTTGCTATGGGCGCACAATCACTTGGTATTTAAACGACGTGAGCACTAGAGGCTATAATGAACCCTGCGCCGGGTGTAAGATAGCAAAGACGCTCGCGTTTGGGTTAGCGCCGGGTGGAAGAGAGGGCCCTAAGTCTTTATCGGGGTGCCTACTGGACAAATACAAAATGAAAGCTAATTTCATCCCACTTTGAATGACCTCCTTATGTTGGCCACAGCTGAGTACGTGTACACTTACTGAGTGCCAACTTATTTTCATTACATCGTTTTTCAGGGGCAACTTAAGCAGCTAACATTCAGCACCCTATCTGCTTGTGCATTCAGACACTTAATGACTGGATTTAGGTTGAATGGACCGCTGACCTTAGTGAAAAGTAGGATGGCGGATCTGGCGGTGGGATCTGGTGCCTTCCGCTGCCGCTCTCGGTCTGGCAGTGACGCAGTGCCGTGTGTGTGATCACAGCGTCTGAGACGGAGCCTCCCCCCGGGGCTGCTGCGCCGAATCTCCTCCACCTGGACCACCACCACCTCTGCCACGGGCCTCCCCACCATGGAGCCGGGCCCAGTGCGCCGGGACCGCAGCGCCAGCATCAAGCCCCTCCACGAGGGCCCCATCTGCAGGTGACACCATCCACCCCCAAATGTATTTACTGTGCACCTGATGCTCTCTTCTCATTTCCCCTAATGCCCCTCTTTTTGATTACATTGACTTCATCCTTTGTTCCATTGACCTCTTTCTCTCTCACTCTATTTATCCCTCTGTCTCCCCTCTATTTCTCTCTCACTGTCATTCTAAATCTCTACCTCTTTCTCTCTTGCTCACCCTCCTTCTCTTTCTCTGTCCCCCTTCCCACTCTTCTTCACCCATTCTTTCTCTACCGGTCTGCCGCAACCTTTTGTGCTCAGAGTTGTAAAGTGGTCTGCCTTGTGCTGCGGTCATCAGTTGTTCTGGTTCTCGATTTAGAGGATTGTAAAAAATTAAAAATAGGCCTTATTGATCCATCAAGTGAAATGCGATGGAAACAATTGACTCCCCACACATGCTATTTTATGGTCATTTTATATTATTCCATAAGGTCTATCAAACATACGTTGATACGATTTTTTAAAAGAGAAAAAAAAGTAAATGCATTTTAAAAATATATACAGTCAAGCCGGAAAGTCTGAACACTCCTTTCACCTATCCATGTTTTATTACGTTACAGACATATTCTACAATAGATTGAGTTCATTTTTTGTCTCAAAATTCTACACAAAATAGCCCATAATGACAAAGTGAAAACAGGTTTTTAGACATTTGTGCAAATTTATTAAAAATCAAAATGTAAAATATCATATGTACACAAGTGTGCACACCCTTTGATATGACACCCAAAAGTGAGCTGAGGTGCATTTTGTTTGTGATGTTTCTACAACTTAATTGGAGTCCACCTGTGATAAATTCAATTGATTGGACATGATTGGGGATTGCCAACACCTGCCTATATAAGGTCCCACAGTTGACAGTGCATGTCAGAGCAAACTCCAAGCCATGGGGTCAAAGGAATTTTCTGCAGACCTCAGAAACAGGATTGTGTCAAGGCATAGATCTGGAGAAGGGTACGGAAAAATCTCTGCAGCTTTACAGGTCCCAAAGAGCACAGTGGCCACCATCATTCGTAAATGGAAGAAGTTTGGAACCACCAAGAATCTTCCTAGACCTGGCCGCCTGGCCAAACTGAGCAATCGGAGAAGACGGGCCTTGGCCAGGGAGGTGAGCAGGAACCCGAGGGTCACTCTGACAGTGCTCCAGCGTATCCTTGTGGAGATGGGAGAACCTTTCAGAAGATCAACCATCCAGGCAGCACTCCACCAATCAGGCCTTTATGGTAGAGTGGCCAGACGGAAGCCCCTCCTTAGTAAAAGGCACATCACAGCCCGCTTGGAGTTTGCCAAAAGGCACCTAGAGGACTCTCAAACCATGAGAATCAAGATTCTCTGGTCTGATGAAACCAAAATTGAACTTTTTGGCCTGAATACCAAGTGTCACGTCTGGAGGAAACCAGGCACCGCTCATCACCTGGCTAATACCATCCCTACAGTGAAGCATGGCGGTGGCAGCATCATGATGTGGGGATGTTTTTCAGCAGCGGGAACGGGGCGACTAGTCCTGATAGAGGGAAAGATGAATGCAGCTAAGTACACCGAGATCCTTGAAGAAAACCTGCTCCAGAGCGCTCTGGACCTCAGACTGGGGCGAAGGTTTACCTTCCAACATGACAATGACCCGAAGCACACAGCCAAGAGAACAAAGGAGTGGCTTTGGAGAAAGTCTGTGCATGTCCTTGAGTGGCCCAGCCAGAGCCCAGACCTGAATCCAATTCAACATCTGTGGAAAGAGCTGAAAATGGCTGTGTACCGACGCTCCCCATCCAACCTGACGGAGCTTGCAAGGATATGCCAAGAGGAATGGGCAAAAATGTCCAGAAACAAGTGTGCCAAGCTCGTAGCTTCTTTCCCTAGACGCCTTGAAGCTGTAATCGCTGCCAAAGGTGCAGCAACCAAGTATTAGGCTAAGGGTGTGTACAGATATGTAACCCCTAAATAACCTATTTTTGTCAGTAAAATAAAATTGCATATTTTCTAAAAACCTGTTTTCACTTTGTCATTATTGGCTATTGTGTGTAGATGTTTGAGGCAAAAAATTAACTCAATCTATTGTAGTATAAGTCTGTAACATAATAAAACGTGGATAGGTGAAAGGAGTGTTTAGACTTTCCGGCTTGACTGTAAATCCAGTGAGTTTCTCTTCCTTCGAACTGAACAGGCCGTTTTGGCATGTTTTTTTTTTTCACATTCTCTGGGTTAAATAACGCGAGCGCCCCTCCCATCTCTTGCCTGCTATCCCTGCGTGTGATGAGTCTGAGGGTGGGACACGGAAAGGTGGGATACCGATATGATGTTAATTTCGTCCAAAATTATATGCCCAATCTAAAACAGGAAGAGACTGCCAAGATTTGATAATTTTCCATTCATTAAAAATATATATTGATTTTCTTTTTTAAAGTAATTCATGCCAATGTACAACCTATGTGCCCCATATTCATACAGAAAGATGGAAAGTCGCGTTTTCCAATGGCATTCGCCTTTAATTTATTCCCCTCGACTCCGTTTACGCCAGCTGTCGTATCTATGCCGTAGCCTAAAGCAGCGTTAACCACAATTTTAGTTTGACACAAATATGTTATTCTGATATTTTGTGTGTTTTATATTTTGAAAAGAACAATTATTTTTGTACTTGTTATATGCTTGTGTTAAAAAGGAAAGGAAAGAGTGCAATGGTTTTACACAAATACTTTAATTTTTTTGTGGTTTATTCTGATATTTCCTGCACTTCATATTTTGAATGGAACAATTATTTGTGTACTTGTGTGAAAAAATAAAGGCCATTAAAGGAAAGGGCCATGATGCAAGGTTTTTTGTGAATGCAGAGCTATTTTAACGGTCTTGTAAGCATGTATTCCTCAAATTGAATTGGTTTTACTGACTTTAATGTAGGATTCATATTTTACATATTTTAAAAAGAATTTGCATCAGGCCTCGGTATTGTCAGACACTCAATGTCGATTGACTCGGATCAGGATTGGAGACAAAAAAAACTTGATTGGGACATCCCTACTGTTTAGCACTGGCAAAAGGAGACGAGAGCAGAGGACTGCCTGTCCGTTCTCTGGACTTTAAATTAAACACCGGAGCAGAGAGAGAGACTGTAGAGTGATGTCATGAGCCTGAGATGAAGTGGACCATGGGAAACAGGAGGAGTCATGTGGGGAACAGAGGGATGAATTGACGTGAAACAGCTGAAATGTCAAGTGGAGGCCAGTGACCAACAGAGGGGTCAGCAGGCGGTCACTGATGTCTCAGAAGCAATGTTTATCTACTTCCAAAGTGTATTATTTAAAATATTGTGGCTAAAAATCACTTTACCTCACTGAAATCCTTTGAGTCCTGCAATAATGAGCTGCAAGTGTAGGTGAGTGTGCTTGTGTGTTGTTCTTGGTAAGGGCCTGTTTGGCTTGTTGGTTTACCACTCCTTCTCATCGAGACACTGGAGTATTTCCGCAAGAGTGCATCCAACTTGAGTTTCTGTGTGGTCCCAGCAGCTAACAGGTTCCATCCCTGGTTCCCTGCTCCCCCCTTGTCAAGGGTAGGGTATGCTCAGGTCACCTCATGACAGACATCAGGGCATTGTGTGCCCAAATTTGTTGGGGATTTTCAAAGTGACACA